>JAJTIW010000014.1:600000-1168850 GCA_021365295.1 Tricladium varicosporioides | reverse complement strand
TTGGTTTACTCTATTGATTTCTCTAATTAATAATATTATTTTACTAATAATATTAACTTTTTTATACCTTTCTTTTGTTTTATTCTTTTGCCTTTGTTATACAAGCTTGCTATATAATCTAGTAGTTTTTATATATAACAAGTTCTTTTTTCTTTTTGTTAGTATAATTGTTCTAGAATAGACTTTTTATAGATTATATTTAGTTTTATATAATTGACTTATTTAACTTCTCTTTTCCCTTTATCTTTTCTTTGTTAGATCCTTGGCCCAGATTATTATAATATCCTTGTTGTTCTAGCTTTTTTTGTAGAGGTAAAAGTTAATATTGATTATCTTTTCGATTATTAGGGCAAGTTTTGTTAGTCGTTCTCTTCTTATAATATTGTCTTTGACTTTCTCTTTTAGTCCTTTATAGAATTATATTATTAGAGATTTGTTATTTTAGTTAATCTTTCTAGTTAGTAGTTGAAATTCTCTAGTATATACTATAATATTCTTGTTCTAGTATAAGTTTTGGATTACTCTTTTTGTATATCTCTTCTTATTAATATTTCTAAATATTTTTTTTAGTTCTTTTATATATTTGTTATAACTATCGAAGATTTCTTTTGTTAACTCTTCTTACTTTTTAGGCAAATAGTCTAAATAGTCCTATAGTTTCGGAGTAATCTAGTTATATATAACTCTAGTCAAGTATAAATATATCTAGAGGACTTTTTAGTCCTTCTATTCAAAGGATAGTAAGTTTATACAAATATAGATTTTGTACTAACTAATATATTACTATAGTTTGTTATATATTCCGTTGAATAAATTAGAGTTGAGAATCCTGAATAGCTTAATCTATTATAATATTACTATAACTTATAGTAGAACTATTATAGTTAGAAGAACTTACTTCTTCGAAGAAGTACTATTCGAGAGTATTAATACAATTAATATTTCGGTAAGGTTAACTTGTTAAATATTATAGTAAGGATAGCTTTAGTTGGAAATTATATAATGAACTAGAAGTATATAGTTGGATTTTTTCCAGAGTCCGACACAGACAACTTATATACTACTATCACTTATTTATTTGTATTTTGAATCAATCAATTATTATTAATTATATTCTTCTCATAATGTTTGCCTCTCAAAGTCTATAGGTTGAGGACCTTATTCTACGTATTAGATCCTGTTCTCGTTTCCTGCTCTCAAGTTATAGTTTTGATCCCCTCTACAATATATATTAACAAGGTATTCAAAGTATAACGATTTTTATAGTCTCGATAATTATTAGGGCTATTATATTTTAGAAGTAAAATATAGGGTTTATATTAAAGAGTATATATAAGTATACAAGTTAATATAATATTCTCAAGTCTTATCAAAGATACTTTATTAAAGTACTTGTTGAAGTTACTAAAGTAAGTTTAGTATAAAGCTCCTTTCTAAGGAAATTATATAGCTTATATAGAACTTTCCTGCTCTTAGGATAATAGGATAAGGGGTAGACGAAGGACGACTGTTTCTTGTATTAAGCCTTGTCCCTTGTTTTGGATTATATAATTTGGTTATATAATCTTTTATATTGACTCCCTAGATTCTCTATGTTATATAACAATAACCGAGCCTTAGGCCTAGATTATATATAATAACGAGAATTGTAATAAAATAGTCTAGTTCTAAGACTTGGATATTATTTATTAAGTATATATCTATAACAAAGATAAGGCTTAATCTACTTATTATTTTCAAGAGAAAATTAATTTAATAATAGTAATTTCCAAAGGATCTAAGTTTATATAAGAGCTAATAGTTTATTATTACTTCTAATAGATAGATAATAGATAAAACTATTCTAGAATAGCTTTAGAAAATGTTTCTATCTTAGATTTATACTATAGAGTCTAGACTTCTTATTATAGACGACTATAAAAGTTACAAAACTATAAAGTTTATATATATCTATTATATTAACAAGGTTTACTTGCTTTATTTACCTCTATATATATTATATATTCTTTAGCCTCTTGATTTATTTATTTTCTCTTCTTTGAAAAGTTACTATAAAAAGGAGATTAAATATCTATCTAATATTACTAATTCAAGTCCTCTAGAGAAACAGAACTTTCTTATTTGTTATTAGAAGGCTTATACAAAAACCTTATCTAGTAATAATATAAAGAGTAGCTAAAAAGTAACTAGTCTCTGGCCTAGAAGTATAGCCAAGCTACTTATAAGCCGTTTATTACTCTAGAATAGTAATCAAAGGACTAAGACCCTAGAACAGTCTTCAGAAAGCCAAAGCAAGGTAATTCAGACTCTAGAACTGTCTCAGATTACCTGGAGTACGCCTAGGAAGTCGAATGAAATCAAAAATCAGGCCTTAGATTTCCAGGCCTTAGACGACCCTGGTTTCCACACCAAAAGGCTTCTATTTCGGAAGATCACTAAGGGTTTTGAGGAGCAGGAGTCTTTGATAACTAGCCAGGGGCTTAAAATACAGACTCTAGAAGCTAGGCTAGAAGCTACTAAGCCTAAAAAAAGGAGAAAGGTTCAGACAAGCCCAAATTCAAAATTCGCCAATATCAAGGCAATACAGCAGGCACAGGAAGAAGCTAGTAGGGTTCC
This sequence comes from Tricladium varicosporioides, assembly GCA_021365295.1. Lineage (NCBI taxonomy): Eukaryota > Fungi > Ascomycota > Leotiomycetes > Helotiales > Tricladiaceae > Tricladium > Tricladium varicosporioides. Next base: position 1,166,234 of record JAJTIW010000014.1, on the reverse strand, counting down.
TAGGGTTGAACAAGATCATGATGATCTATATGAAGCTAGTATAGCCTCTAGTAGCTCTGATTGTATAGTAGTTGATTTTTAATATAAATATTTTGATGTTGGTTGGGGTGATGCACGGGCCATTTCAGGTGGGCGAAAGGAGGGGGTGGGCGAAAGGGGGGGGTAGGAACTTATGTATAGCTTTGTCCTTCTAGTGAGCTTACTTGGAGATATTCGCGGCGTACCTCTACTTTCTCTGACCTTCTTTTCTCTATTCTCGAGTACGGACCGCGTCTATACATTAATCCTTTGAAAGCATCCTTGATTCCTGTTGAATGATGCTAGGAGGATTTTTGAGGAGGGTGCTGAGGACTAAACCGGTGACGAATATCTGATTTTGGCAAGCCAAAGAGAAAGCTGGCAAATTGAAACGAGAGAATTCATCACGAATAAGTGTTAAAGACGAGAACAATATGAAAGATTCCTGGCTAGTGATTGTAAAAATTCGTTCCTCCGCAAGCCAAATTTTGCTACACACACAACTACCGATGCAAGTGAGTCTCCTCAAATCATCGAGACGACCTTCGACCCCGATCTCTGTGCCTGCGGCGATCAGCGACTAATCGACGCTCACTCGTCCGCTCCTATGTACCTCAATATTGGATCTATTCAGCGGAGGAAAGTTACGAACCTTTTTTTGCTCTGAGCCAAGTCTCGCAACTTCGTCGAACATTTGTGCTTCATTAGTCCCTGCTGGAGCTGACACACATAGCTTGCCGTTTGCGCCTCGAACGGTGTATGATACCCTCTCCTCGGAGCATAGCCGAGTGACCTGCGGTTGCTGAACGTGTGTCACTGCTTTGTTGCTCGGGGCCCGATACTGCACTGTGGTGACAACTGGAGCGGCAGTGGTAAAGGGATCAAAGCCGCTATCTCGGCTTGGGTAGTGATGGGTAGGCTGCTGAGGTTCTGGTACCGGCGGCCTGGTTGATGATACTAGCTCTGCTCGAGTCGGATGTGGATCGGGCTCCGTAGAATTCCATTCCTCGTCACTCTCTACTGCTTCCGGATAACGGTATGCCTTCTGTGGTGGTTCCTGGTACGTCTCTCCGCTGGCAAGTAGCTGTCGAGGCCGTTCAAGCTCTGGTGCGATTCCGATCTGGCGTTGGAAGTAAGAAATTGGAGCAGAGAGAAATCCTCTACTCGGAGCACGGCGTCTCTCTTTTTTCCCCGATTGAACTGCAAGTGCAATTTGGGCTAGTTGGGCGGCATGAGGACTGTTGGGCGACGAAGATGCAACAAAAGATGTTTTATCCTTGGAGTTTCTACTTTGATAAACAACTCGATCTCTTCGGCTCTCAGCACTAATCCTCGTAGGTGCGAAGTTCTCGACTCTGACGAGTTGTGACATAGTGAGGTTTTTGGCCTGTTGAGTTAGCAAGTTGGTGGTTTGGGGTTTGAAGAGGGTTTTACACACACCGGATGACAGGTTGGGAAATAAAACTGAGCCTCATCGTGCTGCCCACCTTCACAACCCAATTGTGCCCATTGCGTACGACGAGTTTAGGTTTGAGGGAATAATTGGTTGAAGATAGCTTTACGAGTTGCATGACATGATATTGGCGCCTCGTTCTATTGTGACTTCATAGTCTGCACTAAAGCCGGGCGCGCTTATATCTCAAGGACGGCTTAGCTATCCAACATTGCCGAAATAGGGTTGGTACATATGTATTCTTGAATTATATGAAACCTCAATGACCTATAACGTGTCACGAGCTGAAAATCAAGATGTAAGACTCATGCCGCTTCAATCTGTTGCTTCCCGTTACAGAGCCTCATCCTGAGCCAAACCTTTCATCTCCTGCCTTCGTCCCAAATCCCAATCTTCGATATTTATTACGCTGTCCATATATATGCCATTCGTTGCGCTCAATTCTTACGTCTTGCTGGCCAAAAAGCGGGGATTCTCTCGTTGCATCTTAATCGTGTCAAGTAACTCGCACATCCACTCCATACTTATTTCTACCTCTGGTTTCCAGGGCACACGTTCACAATGGGTCTTCGAAGCTGGTGGCGGCAGTTCGTCCACAAAGTCCAGGAAATACTTAACATCCACAGCAAATATGATGAATTCTGCTGCGAAGCAATAAGTACAAGCCCCTACTCTGGCAAAGCAATTTTTTTTATAGATCCGATGCAATTAATGACAGATTCTTTGCAATTTGGCCTTCATATAAATTCAATGCCCAAGCACTAACCTTTTGATTAATAGTGGAAGATGGAGGAGTAGCGACTTTTACAGGTCGGCCATGGGGTTCGTCCTTCGAAATGTTCAAGTCATATGTCTCAATGAATGCGGTTGAGATCAGAATGAATATGAGTGGTAGCTTTTGGAAATTTAACTGAGGTAGATTGTGAGTGAGAATCGAATAGGAAATTTATTCCATTTGTTGATGAATCATGAGGTATAGATGTAGGGACGGGCTGCGGGCACATTCAATGTAATGAGGTCTTGGAAGGGGGATCCTATTTGCATTTGTACCACGTGTGAGGAAGTTGAACTACAATTTTCTTTTCTCTTTATCGCAATTCATGACCCAAAATTGAGCGTTGATGCAAGTGCCTCCCCGCAAGCCTAGCTTCCCGTTTCATGTTCTTTATTCTACCCACCCATCACCTGAAAAACATATTTCAACATCTCCCCCAACTATAAGTTCCCATAGGTCACGCTCTAAAATCTATCGGAGTTTCTATAGTCCTTTAGCAAATGCTTCCGTGAATGTTGCTCAGAGTTTTACATTTTCTCGTCGCCACCGCTGCGCCAATTTGTAGAGCATAGTAAGTACTAGGACTTCCTGCGGGACCTTTGAAGCTGAAAGATGCCTTCTTGTTGGTGGCCGTGAACTCAACTGGGAGCTGTCGGTTGCTTGGTGGTTGGTATGAAACGACTCCTCCAACGCCTGAATTTCCGTTAGGACCCGTACCATAAGGGCTCATAGCGTTTGAGCCATTACAGCGGTGTACGAGTTCCCAGTCATTAGGCATTGCTGAAGTAGGTTGGGTGGGACGTCTAGAGCTCGATACGAAGAGTTTCAGAGGGAATAGGATTGATGTTTATGCTTGAGGCTCCGAATCAAGGGACTGGGAAGCGGATGGGAGATCCTGAGAGAAGTGATGGAGAGAGGGAATAGATCTTTTTTCAACTACATGTTGTAGTGTACTTTCTGCGAGGCTAAAGGTGTCGGACGGGGGGAAATAAAAGCAGCGAACGAGTTTGAACGCAATGAAAGTGAGGCGACTAGTCTCGTTCCCAAGGAAGCCGCAGATATTTGGGCACAAAGCCTCATTCTTAGCGCAGTCAAAATTGGGTTTGCCCGCAGGTGGCTTTACACCTAAACTCTATTGAACGGCAGGACATGGCGGATAGTTGATCGTCTTGATAAACTGCTTTCTTGTTACTGGATAGGAGTTCTAGCTTCTTAGCACCATCTCTTGTGCTTTAATGCATATTCAGGTGGAAACGTAACTCTAGGCTGACATTAATAAGCGAGGATAAAGAGTAACAATTATTGCGGATACGAAGTCATTTTCAGACCGAAGCATGCTCTATTAGCTAATTCACACTTCTTGAGATACCCTAGCTCGAAGATAACAAAGCCAACATGCAACCGTCATTGACCAAAACCCCACCGTATCTGACAGGATCATTTACTCTGCTCAGAGGCCCCGCTCATAGTTTGCCACTAAATCACCACTCATCATACCCATCATAATTATCATACTGATCGTATCCGTCAGCGGTTCGAACAGTTTGGACATGAGCAAGGTAGTGCTGCTGAACGGCGCTCCTAAGCCCAGTATCAGAAGCGAACATATGATGAAGATCGTTGCCCAATTGTTGACGACCAAGACCTTGAAGGAAGTCTGCGGTACGTATCAGTATTGCTGCTCTGAAACTCTGAAGGTCTTTTGAGCAACTTACGGATTGATCGACACAAGTGCCCAAATCTCGACTTCAGGGCATGCCAAAGACGTCCAAGGATTGATCCGTGACCTGTGGCCGCGAATATGGCGCTCACGACAGCAACAACGAGAGCTGCTAGCTCGAGCATGCTGTTACTTTTTTAGAGAGGGAGATTGAGAATAGGTATATATTTAATAATGGCAGAGGTGTCTACTTGAAATAAAAAAGTAAAGTGTCCGATATTTCAACTCGATATTGCAACAGCCTAGCTATACGAGGCTACTGCTGAAAAAGCCTCATTATGTAATCTAAGGCAAGTGGCTTGCAGATGGCTTTAGTAGGGCTAGGGAATATCTATAGGTCTGACAAAGGTTATGTTTGAGGCTAGTCCTCGTAATGGGCAGACCGTAAGGCCCGTAGCCGTATGACCCCTAGAGGATGCCTGTGATAGCTAAAGTATCGATAAAGAATCGATCGATTCAGATTTGACACCAATATTGACTAATAATCGATAAGTAATCGATAAGAAGTTCGACTCCTCATCCCCCCACCCCCAGGTTTAGCCACCCTGGGTCTACCTTCAGAAGTGCGGCAGCTTTGGGGATGGGGACCCGAAGGGCGCCTGCGTAGTGGGCTTTTCTCATCTCTTACCACTTAAAAACTAAGCTCGTATACGTAGTCCTCCTGAGCGAGAAGAAGGGCACAGGGGACTTTTTCACTACCTGTTGTGGTTATAACATAGAGGAGCCTACCAGCACTATAAAAATTGTGCCGTCGGCACCTCACGTGTATCTGGGTCAGGTGATTGTTGTGTACGGGATAACTTGGGAACGGGCCAACCTCGGACTGGAGTCTGTGCGTCAGGGGTAGTGAAGCTTGAAAGGAGCTTGGGGATCCTTCTTCTTTTTCTTTTGGTATATTCAAAATATCCTTAGATATAGCCTATTAGTTTGGTGTAATCAGGCTCATATTCGCTCCCATATGTCTCAGAGCAGTGCCAGGCTAGGACTGTAACAATCCCAAAGCGTTTTGATCGGCAATATATCAGGGGAGAAGGGAGGCCAGAATATAGGATATATCCCATATGCCTCAAAGACTTTCATTGTAAAAGCCATTACATTCCCTAGGCCGTTATCTTGCTAAAAGGAAAGTCACATATGTGTACGAAGGTATTAGAAAGAGAAGGGATCATGTGTTCGGAGTAGGATTCCTTATCAATTTTACCACAATTATATAACCCCAAAACATCCATCAAATCTTCCTTTGTCACTTATAAAAAATACAATCAAGGTAAAAGAGTCATATAGGTCCTATAAGCCTGGTTACCCACTACCTTTTATGGTAACCTGATTATACCCAGCTCCCATCACCACAGAGGGTTGTATCCCACATATTAAGTATCCAATGCCTGTGTTCGCGGGAGTAATCGAGGCGTAATTATTGATTTTTGTCAGAAAGTTAGGGTTTCCTTCTTTACAGCTCTATAATATCTCACCTTTCAAGGGACATTCTGTATTGCCTTCTCCCTACTGTCCCACTCTAGTCATTTCGGTATCTCGAGGGCATATTAAACCTGCCAGCGCGTATACTAAGGGTACTATAAGAGGATATTTTTAATTGACCACCCCACTATATAATCAAGAGCTTAGATACGTAGCTTATTATCTCTTGAAAGTTGTACATAGGAAGGCATTTTAGGCGTCGATATATGACTTGATTCTGTAAGTCTAGCGGCTTTGTATTGTAAATCAAGGTTTAAAGCAGTACAGTAACACTTGTATGCCATTGGTAGAGGCAATATTACCTCATCGCTAATAATTAAAAGGCTCTGTGGTTGTATACTGCTCGTAGCTTGGCTAAGACGAGTCTGATCGAAGATTCGTACCTCGAGTTGTAGATCGAAGTTCAAAAATCCCTGTTTCAGTAGTAGCACTTATCAGGAAAGCAGGGATTTGCATACAAGTTACTCGGAGATACAGATCTATTTTCTGTCAATTTTCCTTTCCGTTCTGTCACGAATTTTAACCTCAGCGTCTTTTGTGGCTAAATGTGAGATACTATTGGTAGGGGAGATCACAGACCACCAACCTTGGCAGTTCTCGTCATGCCACGTTGTTCGGACGTCATTTGAACTAAGTAAATAGGGTAGGAATGATTTAGTGTAGTAAATATGCTTCTACCAGCTGAAATAATTTCGTATATGCAACAGAATTGCCCGAATAATCGAGCCACGCCGTTCACTACATCTCACTATTGTCGATTACGTGTAGAAATGTAATGAGTCGCTAAGTGCCAGCAAGATCCACAGGAGAAAAACTGTTCCTTCCTTCTTTTGGCTCCTCCCTCTCGAAACAAACATCGCCTCTAACTACCTCCCTTGTCTTGTAAATTGATCCTACTTTTCTTAAACCACGATAATGACTTGTAAGAGAGGATAGATCTCACTAGGAAATTTTTAAAAAATTGAGGGTGGCCACCACATTGATCAGCATTGCAACTCTGAGCGTTAGCTTAGTTGGATTATGTTTATTTTCAGTCCAATAATATTCGTGATGACCTCAATCGGACCAACTCTAAATGTTACGGTGCCTATGAGTTCAAAATTTCAAATTAAAAACAGCCCTTATCGTCGTGGTCACATTTCATGTGGTAAGCCTCCTGAGGTCCAACTCAAATTTCTTGAAAATCTTGTTCCAGAACTCCTCGATAACAGAGCTATGCAGAATTTTGACATCACTGACCAGGCTAAACAAGACCCTAACGGGGCTCACATAGAAGATAGCTCTCAAACTAAGCGCAATAAATCAGCTGTAAACTTTATCGCTCTCATAAGTCGTTTACACAAGCATTCTCAATACTCACCCACATCTAGAATATCTAACGAAAGGTATGTTAAAGAGGCTTCGGCCGCAACATAAATAACTACAACGCCCACACCAATTACCACTAACTACATCACTTTAACCCAGTTCTTTTACTTCCCCTCCAACATAGCCCTTAATCAAAACTACCTCCCCCCTAAATCTAACCTTTAGAAACTCTATAAGACCTTCCAAACCCCATCTGTTATTGCCAAATTCGCCCTCGCAAACTCTGCCAAAATTTTGACTTTCAAGTCGCGTAAATGGTTCAAATACCAGCATGTTCGTAGCGAGATGAGTAATAGCCAGCCAAGAACAAGGACGAAAATATTTTATATGCATGCAAGTCTATCGGTTTCGTCATTGGTTCGGGATATGGGTATAAGCTGTTTAGGCAGTAGGCGAATACTATCCATTTTGAATGTAGTTCTGCTACTGAGCCAAATTGCTATCGATTATGATCGAGAATATAGAGAGGTGTAAGATGGATCAACACCTTATGTAATTTATTGGTTAACTTCCTTTTCTTCGACTCTTTACTAATGCCATTCGATCTCGTGACTGAAGTTTTTAAACTAGTATGAGTAAGAGTAGTAAGTTGAGAGAAAAGTTCAGTTTGAGTTACTTTAAAGAGGTTTAGGGGAAATGACGCTTGATATTGACAAAAGCTCGTGACGCGGAGTGATACTCTGGTTAGGAGAGATGTAACGGAAAAGCCTTGAGGGTATAAGGTTGGACGCATTTTTCTCGCTTATATTTATAATGACTAGTGCTAGAAGAGAAGATATTTGGGCGTTGCAGAGAAGCATTACTAAATTCATGTTAGCGAAGGCGAGTATCACCTGAAAGAAGTCGCTAAATCTTAGGATAAGATCTATTATTGTACAACATTACCTCTATACTTCCCCTAGTGTCACGAAACTCTTGAACTATGTTCAGGCAGAGCCTTCCTTGGACTCCACCTAGAACCCACACACTAGTTAGTCAGCGACACCTACCTTATGTGGGTTCCATTTGTAGACCTAGCAAATACATAGCTTTTGTCCCTCGCTTCGCGCATTGCCACAAAATATTAAGTTAGATACTGGTTAGTTATGAATCTTAGTTACGAGACTTGATAAAGCGTCTCTCACGGTGGGATCTTTATCAGCAATGTCTACATATTCATACACGTCCTCAATCCTAGATAGATTAATAATCTGCACATTCTCATTCTATTATCAACGAACTACTGTCGTATTCTAGTGCTAAAGCAGAAGCACAACCTAGGTGGGTATTCGCAAAACCACTAATGCAATAAAGCAATATGACAGTATAAACAACGTCAGCCAATGGCAATTTGATGGTTGGTACATGAGTGTGAGAAAAAGAAGGAAAATATTACACCTGTGGCTCCACATTCCTTTCCTCAATCCTACAACCTTACAATAAATACATACTCCATCCTGGCTCCGTTCCCCCCCACGATTACAATCTGACTGAAATGAAGTCTAAGCACACTGAAATCATTCTCAAACATTAACGAAAAGAAGGGGAATAGGGTTGGTGCCGATTAGTCAAACCCATCATCCCAGTTTCCTACCCCATAAGGATTCCACTCCTGTCCGGGATAACTCGTGGCGCTCATCGCCGGTTCCGGCTCCGCATTCAGCTCTGCTATCTCCCCACCACCATGATACCAGATTTTTTCCTCGGGATGCCCTTCTCTCGTTATACCTGCAATAATCCTACCATTATCATCCAACCTTGCTGGGGCTCGATCTTCTTGATTGGCAGATGAGCTTGATGGTTGAGGAATAATAGCGGGATGCGTAGAAGTAGAAATGGTAGTCAGAGGAGGGTTTGTAATCGTATTAACCAGTGTATCACCTGCTGCCTCTCCATTTCCCGATGAGTGAGTACTATTGTTGATTGCATCGTAGGACTCAGAGGAGACATTGCTAAGTGGTTCGAGTTTTTCATCTGGGAGGGGAGAGGCAGGTCGTTGATGGAAATGCTCCACCTTCGCCGGAACGCTGTACGCCGAGCTATCGTTACTCAGCGGCGGCCTCTCGCTCGGCGGCCTCTCAATCTTTGAAGTTATAAGATTCCCAGCCATGGATTTTGGGATGCGGGGTGAGGCATTATAGAGGTCAGGACTTGGACCACGGTGGGAAATTGTTTGTGTAACGATATTGCTGCCGTTGCCGCTACTGTTTCCGCTTATGCTCCCAGGAGTAAGAGAGTGTGTCTTTTCACGCGAGGTGCCACGCTCATTTCGGCGGCCTCGATCTGTTGGGGGAGCAAGTGCGGGACTTTCGCGCCGCTCGGGGGTGACGATGGGACTTCGAGATGGAGAAGGGGATGAGACACGGCTACCTAGGCCCATTTCTTTTTCTTCGGCGCTGAGGACGGAGGGAGCAAGTGAGATTTTGCGATGTGGGGAGTCATGGTCGTTGGACATGCGGGAGACTTGGGAGACACCGCTTATGGCTGTGCGGTTTGTATCACTTCTATCAAGATCTCCATTTCCGCCAGGGAACAAGCTATTTTGCGAAGGTGATTGTCCATGGCCTTGACGCTGAGGGTCGATTGGGGACCATTTTGGTGGTGGTGGAGGGGGAAGGTCCTGAGCTTGGTTGTTAACTGGTGAGAAAGCAGTATCAGGGAGATTGTATGATGCAGGCGAGCCAGGGTGACGAAGGACAGGCTGTTGAAGACGTTGAACAGCGCTGTGTTGTGGTGGGAGATTAGTGGTGATCCTGTTTTGAGGACGGGTTGGTGTTTGCCGGGATTCTATAATTGGGTCTGACTTAATTGGAAGAGGGCGATTGTCATCTTCGGAGTCGGAGTCGTGGTCGTCGGGAAGCGTGAGCTGATAAGGTGGCTGTTGGCCTTGCGGTGTTCGTGCTGGGGAACGAGCGAGCATATCTTCACGACTTAAGCGACGTGTCGCGGTGCGTGCTTGATACGTCTCAAATGTTTCCAGTGCACCGAGATTAGGGGGTTTGCCTTTAAGTCCTAAACCATTTATCGAAGAATGGGAAGAAGGCATCTGCTCCACTGAAGGTGCACGGGGAGATAATCCATTGTGATTTCGTGGGAAGCCATCAGAAATGGCAGGGGAGTGAGCCTCGAGTGCACGACTTCTTTGCGTGAACTGGCCCTCTGTAGGAACAGGGCTGTGTCGGGGTTGTTCCAAGTTATGAACAGATCGTACCTGTGGAGGTGCATTATGTTGGTTCGGACTCCAAGCTTGTGGTAGGACTTGCGGATGTCCTTGGGGTTGTCCAAAATGAGGATCCACTTGTGGCATACGATTCAGCCCTCGCGGATCATATTCTGTGGGTACAGCTACCGCACCCTGTCCTCGAACTAAAGAATAACCCCCTGGAATTGGAACATTGTCATACTGAGGCTCAGGTTCTCGGCTCGCTCTACGACCACGCTCTTGTGCCGGGTATCCATTTGGTATAGAGGCTGGCTCCGGGGGAATACTCTGTACAGGCATGTTCTGTTGAAGCATGTTCTGCTGAATGATACGCTGCTGAGGAATCTGCCGCTCTATTTGTGGTTGTTCAATTGGTTCCCGTTCCTGAAGATCGGTATATGTCTGGGCAAGAGCCACGGGCTGAATTTGTCCTCCAGCTTGTGATTGACTCTCTTGCGAACGGGACGAATCACGTTCGCGTTCCTGCTGATGGGACCGACGACCGATGATGCCACCAAGAAGACCAGCTGCTGATGGACGGCGACTTCTGGTTTTAGTCTCCTTCTGTGCGACCTGTGGTGGTGTAGTGCTCTGGGGTGTACTATTGTGTGACAGCTTGTTTAGAAGACTTGGTCTTGAATGAGTCGAATACGTTGCTTGTTCTCCCTGTGGCGCGCCATTCCCGACCGCGCGCTGTTCATGCTGAAAAGCAGCAGGTGCGGGACTACCAATAGGTCGAGAGGTCAAGTTAGAGGTTTTGAGTGGCTGTCTATTGTCATAAGACACCTGTCGAGTAGCTTGTGGCCATGGAGGCTCGATTGTAGTTGCTGCTCGTGTTGGTGTACCCCCCGATTTGCCGAAGAAGCTGCTTAGTCCGGAAAATCGCTTCTTCTTCACAGGTTCATCAGCCATACCTGACGTCGATGATCGAGACAACTTGCTGGGTTTAGGTTTTGACTCAGTACCTCCGCCGAAGAATGAGCGTTTGCGTGGCTCAGCGAGCTCCGGTTCATCGAGAAGATCAGTTCGCGAACCTGAGTGATGTGCTACAACGCTTTCACGACTTTGAGGAGGTCGTCCTCCTGTTGATGCTCGACTAAGGTTACCAAAGAAGCTTGAACGTCGTTGCTTCCTTTCTAGACCCTCTTCCGATGTTACACTAGAAGCCGCATATTCATTCCCTTGGGATTCGAGGAATCTTCCCGGTGATGATAGCCCACGGGAACGAGAACGCTCTCTTGATGCACTACGTATTCTACCACCTAATTCTCTGAAGAAGCTGCCAGAGTTACGTCTAGAGCCAGGACGAGGATGGTCACTTGGAGGTCCAACTCCTGGCAGTTGATACTCATTTGTTTGTTGCCTTGGCAAGAAAGCTGCTTCTCGAGTAAGTGGAGCTTGATAGTAATGGGTAGGAACATCATTATTCTCTCGCTGAACATCAGGTCCAGCTCCAGGGCGGAACAAGTCAGGGTAACGCTGAGCAGATGAAGGTGGTTGTTCAAATGGTTTGTATTGAGCAGAGCCCATGCGAGGATTTCTGTCGTTCTGTATTATATCTTGACGCTGAGGCAATGCTTGATTCGGCCCAGAGAGGCCCCGTGGTATCTGAGGCTCCCATGAATTTCGAGGCCGTGCCGTTTCTGGTTCTCTTGCCTGAGCTGTAGTTACCTGTGCTAATGGTGCAGCGTTTGGTCGCCAAGCATCTTGTGAAGCTCTAGAGTTGCTCTGTGGTGGAATATCAATAACACGAGGGGGACCATAAACGTGACGGTTGGACGGCTCTTTCGTCACTTGCTGATTTTGATCAAGAGACTGCACTGGTAAGGTATTTGGATCGAATGGCTCTTGCCGCTCTCCTGGATTCAAAGAAGGCGAAGTTGTCGGGAAATGAGTGTGATGAAGTAAATGTGGTGGCGATGCTGATAGCGATTTATCCTGGTCGCTTTGATTGTTAGTAAATAATGGAGGGTCTGAATCTTCATAAAGGTCTTCAGTGTGAGCAATTTCGATAGAAGGTCCTGAACGAGAGGTGGGTGCTTGTCTTAAGGACTCCTCAGTTTCTACAGGTTGAACCATTATTACAGTCGGCTTGCTGCTAGATGCTGCAGTATCATGAGCCAAGGATCCAAGCTCCGTGTTGGGATCGATCTGGGACGCTTCCGCAGTCAATTGGAGCTGTCCGGAAGTTTGATCATCTTCGTCATCAGAGATCGGAAATCTTTGTTTTTTCTCTTTTTTCCCGAATCCCAAGCCGAAGGTGGATGACCGACGGATTGGTGGGAGGAAAGAGCTTGCTGATGATTGTTCTTGAGACTGTGATGGTATAGGTTGTGAGCTCAATGTTGGAGCTGGAGTCGAGGCTGGCGCCTCATGAGTCTGGGACGAAGAGGTTAATGGCTGTGACTGCGTTGTGGGGGTGGAAAGTGATTCGACAGTAGGAGAAACAGTAGATGTAGCTCGTGGGTGAGAGGTCGTGGGTGGAGACATTTCTTGAATCGTGCTGCCTCGTGGTCGGTTTAAAACACTAATGGCAGGAGGCTCGTGTGTTTCCGCAATAGGTGATACTTGAGGTACATGGCCACGAGCGTCTCCTTCTCTATTTACTATTACCCATTCATTAAGATCTTGTTGATCTTCTGATCCTTGGGCAGAGTAATAATGAGTTTCATCGCTGTCCGAACGTGAACTTGAATGAGTCGTATCAACAACGTTCAGACGATCCCCTTTTGGGTTTTCGGCTGGAATGGTGCTTAATGGAGGACGCGTGGTGGGATGCACCGCCCGCTCCTCATCAATAGGGGCAGCATTGAATGGATCCCAAGTAGGTTGGTTTTTTGAGATGGGGGCAGGTATACTTAAATCATGATTTGGTTCATCCTTGTCAATTGATGCATCGTTCTTCTTAGTAAGCTCGTGCGGAATTAGTGGCTCATCTTGTATAGTGATAGGAGATATGACGACAGGGAGGGCTCCACTCATTTCCCCAAATGGACGACCGCTCGTGTCGACAGTCATTTTTGGAGGCGAGGAAGATCGTCGAGGCGTACTTAATGCACTTCGCTGTTGAACATCTACTGATGCTCGCGTAGACGGCTGTTGGTCTATGAAAGGGTCGGCTCGTCCGGCAGAACGAGAAAGAGTAAGAGAGGGACCCCAAGAGGACCGGCGCTCGGATTTCGACTTGATTGGGGGACTTGTCTGTAAGGGCTTCAAAACTTAGTAAAATGTGCGATCAAAGGCGAGGCATAAGGGCAAGGAGAAGACAATCGAAGAAGAGTGCAATTTCCCCTAGTCGTACAAGCCTGCTAGGCAGGATGACAATAATGCAGACAGGTATGTTAACGAAAGCACCGCCGCCACCACGCTGATTAGTCTCGCATATTCAGAAATCAAAAACAAACGCTCGTCACCCATTACGGTCCGGCTTGGAAGGAGATTTTATTCTACCTTTTCACCACCACCTGCTCCCCGAAGCTTACTTTTGCCCTTGGCAAGCAGCCCCTTTCCTGCTTTCCCTGCCTTGCCCCCAAATATCCCAGCAGTATGAAGAAACTCTTTTCCTTTAGCTTGGACTTGCTGGCTTGTGATTTTCCCAGCAACAGGCGAGAAACCTTGCTGAGATCCACCTGCAGGCGCACTTGGCCCTGGTCTAGATATCGGTGTCGATGGCGTGGTTGGTGAGCTAGCATTTAGATATTGTTGATAATATGGTTGCTGTAAAGGCGGTGCTGACCCGCCTATGGGTTTAGAGAATTTTGATCTTGCAGACCCACTAGGTGCACTAAACCTTGTTGCTCCCCAAATATGACTAGCTTCAGCATGTTCAGGATGTTGAGCCTTGAGGGCTTCCATCCACTCGTCTAATCCAGAGTCCATTGCAGCATACTTTTCCCGTGTGTCATCAAAGCTTTGTATCCGCTCTTGTTGTGTTTTTAATGCTGCAATTTCTTTAAATGCTAAAATTCTTCCACCTTGGGTGGCCTGTACTTTTAGCGTTGAGTGCACTTGTGAAGCAGCGCTGGGTGATGGATGCGAAGTTCGGTCACTGGGAGATTCAAAGTAAGGATGCGGAGATCTGGCAGGGTGTTCATTTTCAGGTGGCGTAGGAGACACCGGATAAGAGGAGGTTCCAGTTTCCTTCTCTTCTGCTAACGAAAGACGTCGACTTTGTTCAGGTTTGGTTGCGAGGAGGGCGCCAGTCCCAGCAGCCAAGGCTGCACCGCCACCTAAGAGGGCTGCATCTTTACCCAGATGATGGGCCTCAGGCGCCTCTGAGGTAAGTGACGGGCTAACAGGTCTTACGGTGGGAATGAGACCGTCACTTGAACGTGTTTCCAATTCTTGGTCAACTTTAGCTGGTCCTTCAGGACCAGCTAAAGCTTTGGGGTCTGATAATTGCCCTTGGCTTACATACGAGCCGGAAGCCGCGCTATTGAATGTGTTGGAAGGTGGCGTACTTATTGATGCCAAATCCGAAGCCCCAGTTGGAGCAATGTTTTCGGTACTTCGTTCCCATGAAAACTTATGCTTTAGTGTAGGCCTAGCAGAGTCGGCACTTAATTGGGTTGCTTTGCTGGTGTTCAACGGTGCTATTGTTTGCGTTTCGCTATCTGGGCGTATTGATGAAGCTCCTGCAACTGGTGCTGTCTCGGAGCTTGATTCATCCACAGTAGAGGGATGTAAAATCACAGGGTCTGGTGTCGGCTCATCTGAGGAAGCCCAATAATTGTCATACTCCGAAGGTAGATACGTGCTTTCTCTTGTATGCCCATCTAGTGCCTCATCGGGTGACTCTATTTGCATAGAGTGATCATAATGCGAAGCATCGGATGGCTTCGGGCTCAAGCTTTCAACAATCTCTTTTCGAAGTCTGTCATTTTCTTCATCTTGGGACTGAGTACCGGTGTTGAGAGTTGGAAGAACCTGGGGGTTGGTAGGTGAAAGTCTCTCTATAGCCTCCACTTGATCTATCACATTTTGTTTTAATGGAGCAGGTGGATGTGGGGAGTACTCTTCGGATTCACCAGCCACTATCTCCTTGGATGTGTCTTTGGGTGGTGGCGTTGGGCCAACACTTGGAATAGTAGGGGCATTCCTGTGCACAACATCGGGACGAGGCAATGTCTCTGCAGGTGCCTGCTCTAATTTGGGGAGAAGTTGTAGATCTGGTGTGGCCATAGAATAAATATTGTCACTCGGGACCATTGACGGGTCTGATGTTGGAAGTTGATCATGTTGAGCTTCAGCTATCGGTATGGTAGATTGCGGGTGTAGTGCTGGGCTTTCATGTTGTCCAAGAGGCTCACCAACTACACCTTGCAAAGGGGCTACCAAAGCGGCACTTGAGGTTGTTTGTGGAAGGATCCTATTTGACGTTGGAGTAAGCTCCACACCAGAGTCGTTGCTACGCTCAGGATGGGGGCGGGGTCCACTGATTGGAGTTTGAGAACGACTTCCTCCAACTGCATCATTCCCTGCCGATGGCGTCTCATTGCTTGTCGTAGAGTACGAAGTCCAACCTCCTGGCAATGCTGGTCGAAAGCTTTGTTCTCGCTCTGCTGCTGGCCGTGATTGCTGTGAAGATTCATCCTCAAACGTGGGGCTAGAGTCAGAAATGATAGCATGTTCTTCAGGGGGCTCTGCAATAGATCTTGCTAGGTCTGGAGTCCTAGCAGGACTATTTCCTGGACTTGGCGTGCTAATATCACGCCTATGGCCTGGTTTGAATCCCCGGACAGCAGGCTGAGATGGAGGTAGAGGTGTTTCAGTCTGAGCTGGGAGGTCCGGCTCATTTACAACCTCAAGTATTGAGGGAGTTGAAAAGTCTCGGTTTTGGGTATTAGGCATAGCACTACTTGGGACCCGACTCATTATTGGGCTGATGCCAGTGGTGCCAGTGCTTTCGCTATCCGATCTTCGAACTCCACTGCCGGTTCGAGATGCCGGAGTTGGGGGAACCGAGGAATCGTCGGTTCTGTCAAAAGCTTGGTGCACCACCGATCGAAAGCCAACTGAGGGATGGCTATGGAGAGAAATCTCCTCGGTTGCTTGTATGGTAGGCTCCTGACTTGGCTTGGCAATAGGTTGTTCTGGCTCTTCAATTCTGGAGGTAGCAAAGATATCCATACCAAATCCGGATATCCGGTTCAAATCTGGTAGTTTTGGACTAACAGACTGTCGACGTGCTTCTTCAGCATCAATTGGATTCACCTCGAGAGCTCTTGGCTGTCTTGGGACATCCACACTCGCGGTTTCGGTTTCGTTCATCTGCTCACTAATATTTACGCCTTCGAACCCGTATTCGCTCTTTCTCTCCTTGACTGGTTCGAGCATTGGCGTAAGTTTTCGTCCAGAGTCGGATACTTCATCGCCCTCAAAACTTGTTCTACGACGGCCCCCTAAGCTATCTGAACTTGATCTTTCGCGTATTTGTGGGTTTGCAGAATTTTCTGAATCGTTTGATCTTGCGCCTGTTATAGAGTCCATACTTGGTCTGGCAGACTCCATTGACTGCCGTTCTTCCTCTGCTCTTCGATAAATATCTGCTGGGCGAATGAACGGGAGAGCTTTACCAGTTGGGGTTGTCGGGGATCTGGAAGTTGCTCCAGGTGATGCGGATCGACTTGTAGTCCATGGTTTAGGTGTGGTTGCGGGATCCTGAGCTTGATTTGTAGTTTCTGAGAGATTCGGCGCTGTCATCTGGCTTAAACTACTTTTGCGAGTGGGAAATCGTGCTCCAGGCGCCGCAATTGGAGGCTCGGTCTGTGGAGCAGGAGACGCTCGAGTACTCAATGGCGGAGGCACGGCAGAAGGAGAGAAGTCTCTACGAGCTTGATAATCGCTTGACGGTGTTCGGGTATCTGAGGCTGGTGAAACAAACGAACCTGAGGGTATTGAGCTCGCAGCGCTTGCAGGTTGCGGGCCAGCTTGTAGAACTGGTGGATGAGGAGAATCAACAGCAGGTGAACTGGCTTGACTTGTTTTCCGCAATCCGGTTGGTGGAGGCTGCGTTGAGATTGACAGGCTAGGTGGTCCATTCGGGCCACGAGTTGATGGTTGACCAGTTATCTGTGAAAATCGAGTCGCTGGCCCTGACGTAGGAGCCGCAGTCGCAGCTGTAGGTGCAGCTGGTGAAGGTTGACGGATCGTATTATTTGAAAAGTTGCGTTCCGCATCTTCTTCAAAAGAGTTGCGGCGGCCTCGGGGACCACCAGCTATAGGGAGAGCTGGTAATTGTCCATAAGTCTTTTTGTTATCGGGCTGTTCTTCTCGTGGTGTAGGCGGTAAAACTTGACCCGCTTGTCGCAAACCTGTTGGTTTCGATGGAGGTGGAGGAAGGTCATATTCATCATCTCCCCAATCATCTCCCCCATAGTCTACCTGCTTCGCATTCGCCCATTTCGTCGTCTTCTGTCGATTAACGTTGGTGCGATACGATATGGGGGTATTCGGAGTGCCTCCCGACTGTGGGCTCCTAGAAGACAGGTCAGCAAATCATGAAGCATGTTTATTGTTGTTGTTGCTACTCACAGCGGCGAGTCGTTGTCAAATGTTGTCGGAAATGGTCGCGACATGTTGTGCAATGCCCTTCTCAGGCCTCACGACACATCTATTGCGACCGCATTGATGTTAAATGGCGAGAACGGGCGGAGATGAGTTGACGTGTCGAAAGGATTGCGCGTGTTAAACGATCACCAGTGGTCCTGCCTTGTTGATAGAAGGCTAAAAACGTCACTAGCAGTTGATGAGGAAATGGTCAGCTTCGGTCACGGCTGCGGATACGACCGCTCTCGCCAACAATTTGTGGAGGGGGGAATTAAGGGGGTAGGAGAGGGTTGCTGCAATGTGGGATTGTTGCAATTAGACAGTGATGTCGATATCACCAACACAAAGGTAATTAGGATGAGCTTTAGAATCATACACCAGTCTTTTGGCTACGACACCATGCTTTTTCCCTGGTCCTGTAAACTCTCCCCGCGCCATCATGAGCAACAGAAAAGAAGTGTGGCGCAGGTGACGCCTCAACCTTGCGAGCCAATCATGGATACATTTGCCCCCACAGCAGAATCCGCCAATTTTAGCAAGAATCCGTTTCTGTTCTTGCCTCACTGCCTCGTTGTGGCCTGAATCTGTGGCCTTAATTATTTTGGGCTCTGTTTGACAGCGGCGCAATCAAGGGCAGTCTACCACATTGACCACGAAACACCATCTCAACCACCAAATTCCCTTCGATAGACAACTCTTGATTTTACGACTCTAATTACACCGCACACGCTCCTTCGCGCTTTCTTATTCTCGACTCAACAGGGCTGCTCGACTGTACATATCATTCAAGTGTCATTTTCGCCACGGAGCCTCCGGGAACTTAATTACATTGAACACGAACGGCCACGATCATATTGCGCAGCCTGTCGCGACCGGTGGTTTGGATAGAGGCCACAGTATCTACACTTTCCGCATAGAAATATAACGATTTTGATTTTTGGGGGCAATGGCGGTATCCTCGATCCAGGACCGGACAAATGAGTTCAGATCAGTCCTTACACAAGTTCAGAAGAGACAGGCATCATCGAAAGTAGGCACACAAAGGCAGTCACTTCTAACGGATGCCCAAAAGGCTGCAAATGGTAGCGCAAATGGGGATACAAAACCAAGAAGATCAGAATTCGCTAGAAGGGCAGCAGAGATAGGGCGAGGAATAGGGGCAACGATGGGGAAATTGGAGAAGCTGGCACAATGTAAGCATCAAGCTGAGCGATTTTGAAAACGTCGAACATAGGATCCCGTGCTAATTCCCGGATAGTGGCCAAGCGGAAAACTCTCTTCGACGACCGGCCTGTAGAAATCAACGAATTGACATTCATCATCAAGCAAGATCTCTCATCCCTAAATCAGCAAATTTCCGGTCTACAGATGCTCTCGCGAGCACAGCATCCAAAAGCGGATCAGGAGGGAGAACATAACAAAAACGTGGTTTTCCTACTTCAAGGCAAACTGACAGATGTGTCGGCAAATTTTAAAGATGTCCTAGAAGTACGAACTAAGAATATACAAGCTTCACGATCGCGAACGGAAAATTTCGTCTCCTCAGTCTCCGCACATGCTGCTCCCTCAATATCGCAATCCGCATCCCCACTATATAGCACGCCTGCACGGGGTTCACCTGGACCAGGCCAAGACCTTCTATCCTTGAATCCCGTTGGTGACCAACAATTGCTGATGATGGAGGAGGCACAACCACAAAACACATATATTCATCAGAGAGGGGAAGCAATTGAGGCGATAGAAAGAACCATTCAAGAACTTGGTGGCATATTTGGGCAGCTTGCATCCATGGTCTCTGAGCAGAGCGAAATGATACAGCGGATTGATGCAAATACTGAAGACGTAGTAGACAATGTACAGGGTGCTCAGAGAGAACTGCTGAAGTACTGGTCCAGAGTCTCTGGTAACCGCTGGCTGGTTGCAAAGATGTTCGGTGTTCTTATGATATTTTTCTTGTAAGTATTCTCCTTCCACAAATTAAGCCTTACTAACCTTGATAGGCTTTGGGTTCTTATAGCAGGTTAGAGCAGGTTCATAGCAAGGGCTTGCATTGGGGATTGTACCATTACTGTAGAAAGCCTTTCAAATATACCATTTAATACAATGGCCAGGTGGTCATTAGTCTATTTCTGATAAACCTCATTTTTCCTGCCATCAACAGTTCACGTGCAAGTTGCAGTGTTCTGCTCGCGCTCCAGTTAAAATTTGTGTATTGGATGGGAATGAACGGGGCAATACTAAGCCAAATTTTCAGAGGACCCTAATGCGTCTCGTGATCAGTATGGGTCTTGCCCCCAATACGCGCCTCTTGCTTGTCTTCATTGCCATAATGATGTGGATAGTCACACAGAATAAGGCTTTCTGCTCGAACAAGAACGTGCTAGCTATGTTCTCGCGCCAGTTCCCGTTTATCCTTCAATGGTAGCCTGTATTTCCCTGAGAAGGAAGTTTCTTCTCAGTAAGATTGACATCATCCCCCGAGGTAAGGTGGACCTGTTGAGTAAATGTATACTTGTGAGAGGCCCTAGTCATGATATAAATTTCCCGCAGGGCGCCTTTCATGCATGTCTTATGGTTGTCTTTGAGCTTGTTTGACCACCAAGCTTGTTAGCCTAAGCTCTTCATCATGCTGTCTCTAGTAACAATTCTTCGTGGCCTTGGCCTCGTGTCATTGATTACTAGTGTGTTGACTTTGCTAATTTCACGGTCCCCACTATAGGGGGAAATACTTCCAGTCCCCTTCCCTATGGGTTCGTGTTCAAGGTAAGCTCACCTAAATGCCTCTAAGGAGTCATTAACAACAATTTAAAAAGGATATCAATAACTCGGGTTCGTTCCTGCCACATTCTTTCCAGCAATTGGCACTCCACTAATAAGTACCATAGGTGATGGAGGAATCCATGGTCAACTCAAGAGCAATGGCTCCCAAGGCACGAACCCAGGCACAACTGTTTACGCGACTGAGCGGCACTACAATTGCCCAAGACACCTCAACCTCCTTCACAACTGCTATAACCTCCTCTCTCTCAAAGTCGCCGTCTTATCCGGCCATCTTGATGTTCCAATGAACGCAGACACATGCGCCAACTATTTCTAGATGAAAAGAGCATATTGCGGAATTGTGGGTTTGAAATTGTTGGGCTCGACGAGTAGTATCGTTTATGTGAGTTAGAATATTACGGTTGCTAGTACGGCTAGTACTTGGACGTACTATGAGACGAATTTTGTGAGTAATTAGAGCCTAGATAGAACAAATTTTTGGCACTTATTGTTTAATGGGAATAAAGTTGCCGGTGGGAATCTTGGTTTTAATCTTGTGCAACTGTTTCCTGTTACTTATCACTAGAGGTGTGTCAATTAGTGTAAGGTTGTTAGGTGCTGATAACCAACAAGGATAGATACAATGGCTTCTAAAAAGGGGTTAGTGGGTTCCTAGAGAAGATAGGTGGTTCGTTTCTGATATTTCCCGGAGGAAACAACCTGCAGGCCTCAAGGAATTCTATTTCCTACCACCTACTAATATTATATAGTGAGGAGGTATCTCCACTTAGCAGGTGGAAATGGAACGAAACAAACCAGCCCTGTTCAAAATATATGTCTTGGTGCGAAGATATGAAACTTGAACCCCTTCTCGCAGTCTGGGTGGGTCTTACATTCAGTGGTGGCATCATATAACACGGCTTTGACCCCATATGTCAATGACGTCCTCAACGAACCTATGTTATAACCCCCACACAAACACAAAATCACCAGCCATTCTGATCTAACAACCAACAGTTGAATTCCTCCTCAGATTCACATCCATAACCCTCGATGCCCTACGCGCCTCTTACAGCCATGCCGCACCCTACACCAACTTCATCGAAATCAGCAACGAAGACAGCTTCTCATTTGGCTGTAGCACTTATGCTTCACGATTCACGGAACTTTACAACACCACCACGCCCTATACCCAATTATTACAATCATCACTTCGACCGCTCAAGTAAGCTGTCTCCCAAGTCCGCTGCCAACGAGAGTATGGGTCAACATCCATCACTACCTCCCCACTCCTCATTCATCAGGCTATTCAATGAATTCCACCGCTGCCTGCGCACAGCAGGCTATGAAGTCTCCGTAGGTGAATACACGAACACAATGAATGACGCTGGGCGACGACATACTGGTCTACTATCCTAAGCGTTACATCTGAAGCTGTGTACATGATCCGTCTTGAACGAAACTGACATCTGACACCAACTTCGGCCCGCTATACCGGGTAGTGAGCTTCACCGCTTTAGGGACTTATTATTCTAATACTGCAAATCACGGAACGACCACACAAAGTTTGATGGTCATAATTCCTGTCGCAACAGGGTTGAACGCTACTGCTAGCGTAGAGATTCTCACTGGCGACGCAACGACGAATAACTATCCTCTTAATATATATACCACTCCAACTACAGCTACAATTACATGTAGTGCGACAGGTAGATAGATATTTGGCTTAATAGGGAATAGGGTTGTTGTTTTATCCGTCAGCAAGAGTTATTAGAGGCCTTAACTTGAAATTCTTGTAACATGAAATAGGAAAATTGCAATCCATCCCGCTATTGTTCAAGCCATCGATTTAGTTAGCATAAATTCAGAGGTCATATGGTCATCCCGACGTGAAAATATTACATACTTCAATCGACGATAGGCAGCTATTTCTTCCTTGCGTAACATGATCTAGCGAACTTTTTATTGTATGGTACGTGTTATATTTTCTCTTTCTATCAAGGAAACCCTTTAAAATACAGAAAACACTCCTTACGACACCGTATCAGTTGCTGGTCGTGACAGTAAGACCAAACACAGTACTCCCACACTATGCCTCACTGATCACTGACTCACTATTTAGGCCTTATCCCTTTTTTAAACTAATTTTAAATATGTCAATTAATAGTAGTTGTGTAGCATGCATAGAATAGAAGCTAAATTTCCTCCACTAGTGTTTTTTCCGTTACTCTGTCTCTTTTTATACTATCTATATCCTTCATGAACTAATTTGGTCACCAAACGAGTGCGATAGTTCCGATCAGCACACTTCCAATAGCTCTTATTCCAAATGCTCTTCTGGGGGCCCCGTTCGTTGAGAGAAGACTTGTAGTAGCTGTTGCTTCGGCACTTGTAGCTGTTCCATTCGACACACTCATGCTCGTAACAATCCCGGTAGCAGTTACTGTAGCGGAAACAGGCGCAGAGCAATGCCAATGATCGCCATGCGCCGCACAACCCACAGAGTTGGTAGGACTAGGCTTCAGAGTCCCAGTTCCTGTCTCATATACATGTGAGCTTATACTTGTTACTACTGCTGCAACTCCAGTGCTAGTTCTCGGGGCGGAACAATGCCAGTGGTCACCGTGTGGCTCACACCCCATAGAATTCGTAGGGCTTGGAGCTAGTGTTCCGGTTGAGGAGTTTCCATGATCATCTTCATCGTGATGTGAGTGTGGTGATGCGGTAGTAGCTGTGGTAGCGACTTGGGAAGTGGGAGTAGATAGAATAGTAATGGAGGCTTTTGGAGTAATGGCGCCTGAGCAATGCCTATATAATGTCTTCAATTAGTTGAAATTTTCATTTTAAAGCGAATTTTAGTAGATTTGGAAGAGACACGAGAGAGAGGAATGCCTGTAAGAGACATGAAAGTGAAAGACGTACCAGTGATCGCCATGAGGCTCACAGCCGTAGGAATTTGTTGGTGAAGGGCCGGGGGTCTCGGATTGACCCACTGCCGGGGTGAAGATATTGAGAAAGACAGCGATGAAAAATATGTTGACCTTCATTTTTGTGGTTTGGGAAATGAATGAGTTGTGAATTTCTGTTGACGAACTTGATGTTGGGAATATACTAGTTGGAAAGAGAGGTAAGCATTTGAAATCCTTTCAATAGTAAACTGTGACGAGCCTACCAGCGACATATACAGGCTACTTTAAATACTCAGGTTCAAACATGGGGGTGATAAAGGTCATGGTTCATAGGAAAATTCCAATAAAATCTGGCATACAGGAAGGTACTCGTGTTAACAACCCTTTTGGCACTTGGCAGCGGAAAGTCCAATAAGGACTGCAGGCCAAGCTTCCTCTTTTAACTTCCAAGACATAGGAAATTTATTCGACTAGGAAAGCTCACCTTGGTTGACATGTAGAAAGCTTGCAATGGTCTCCATCTCGCTTCGCCAAGGAGGCGAGAAATCGAGCATGTGGAGAACTCAAAATTTTGGCTTGTTTTTCGTTCTAGTTGGTTCAATTTAGTACAGGTTATACAATTCGCTTGAATTCTTGTCCCGAAGGCCAAGAGAGGCTTTGTTGGCGGGATTTGGAAAATGCCCATCAAGGTGTCAATATTCTCATTTTCACCTCGCCACCTTGGTATTTTGTTGTCGGGTGAACTTGCGATTTTGAGGGAGAAAACATATCTCTCATCCCATCTTACCGCCACAACAATGGAAAAGCCTAAGAAGGCTGTCACTTCCAAGGCAGATATTCTCTTGGTCACTTGGCTTGCAGAAATATCAGCTCAAATCTCCGTTTTCGTCATGAAAATCCCCTTTACTGACAAATTCTCGATGTCAAGGTGTCCCCACAAAGGAGCATCAAGGAGGTCTCCCCTGCTATTTTGCCTATATCACCTCTAAACCACAAAGAACTCCCCTGATACTTTTCAAACATTTCAGGTCTTAACTGGAGCTTTCACCTTGTCCTAAACTTGACTTTCGGGAAGGCCGTTGCCAATATGCTCTTTCCCAAAATCATCAGTCTATTCAGTATCTTACATATCTCCTCTGGGCTCGTAATAGAAGAGCATCGAACAACAACACTCTTGCTTCAACCCCAAGTGAAACGTATTCCTCAGACGGTAGGAAAATCGGTAACAGCAGTAACATCATGTCACATGCATGCAGCCATCCAGTGAGTTTCGTTTTACACATATATGAAAAGCAAACTGACGAGTCCAGATACTGCATGGCAGGAGCAACAGAGTACCAGCTAGTAACTACCGCCACTGCCACTGGACCACTTCCGGCTCAATATACAGGGTGTCATTCTCATGCTGGTGAGCTGTAAGTACCAGAAACTTGGAGGAGGAAAAAACTCTTCAAGGGCTAACAGATTGAAGATGGTGTTTCGCACCTGATGGGGCAGAAATTCAATTCATCCTAGAAGGCGCTCATACTTCCTCCACCTCCTCCACAGGAGGCCTTGCAACAGCAACTTCTCCATCAGTAATACCCACAGGAAGCTCCGGCGGACAGAATTGTCATTTCCACGCTGGCGTTGAGTAAGTGCTATTTTCCTGGTCCACAAAGGGCAAATTTAACATAGGAAAATAGGCATTGCGTAGGAGAAGGAGAAAACGAACACGGGGAAAGCACAGCAGTGTCTGCAAATGGGACAGTTGTGGCATCAAGCTTGAACTCATGTGCACGAAGGGATAGAGATTATAATATTCCGCTCCGGATCGGGTTATTATTTGTGATATTGACAACGAGTTTACTAGGTTCACTTCTCTCTAACTAATGGTGTGAGGAAGAAGGTTAACGGACAATAGGTGTCATAACACCAATTCTCATAACATCGTTTACTCGCTTAGGTACAGAAAACTTGATATTTGTCGTATTGAAGCAATTCGGAACCGGAGTTATCATCTCTACTGCTTTTATTCATGTATGTCATACTTCCCAGTGCTAAAAGTGGAAGAATAGACCCACTAATATAGTGAAAACAGCTTTTTACACATGCTTTTCTCATGTTTTCAAATTCCTGCCTTGGAACACTCAATTATGAAGGAACGACAGCGGCAATATTCATGGCTGGGTTATTCCTTTCATTTCTCGTTGAGTATCTCGGGCAAAGACTCCTGCACTGGAAAAAAGTCCACCACGGGCAAATGGAAACTGCCCCAAGTAGTCATACTGCATCTGGCATTCCCAATAATTCGAAGGTGAAATCCGGGTCTAGAGGAAGCGATAACGAAGATTCGCAGATGAGAGCTGTACGGGAAACACCGCTTATTGCGACTCCACCAAATACCTCAGAAATGTTAAGTGTGCTTGTTCTTGAGGTCGGAATAATATTTCATAGCATCCGTAAGTTTATTGCATTTTGTGATTGAGCAAAGAAGCCATATTCTGATACGGAAACACAGTGATCGGACTCACTTTGGTAGTGGCAGGAGATTCTTTTTTCATAACCCTCTTTGTCGTCATCCTCTTCCACCAAACATTTGAAGGCATCGCCCTCGGAACCCAAATTGCTGCTCTCCCATCTACCCCTTCAGCAACTCCCAGGACTATTACTTTTCCTGTTTCCTTGCCGAAGAAAATTATTATGGCGGTCTCATTTGCGATCACAACTCCTCTTGGCATGGGTATAGGCATAGGAGTATTGAAACACTTCAACGGTAATGATCCATCAACGATCGTGGTGATTGGTACCTTGGATGCCCTGAGTGCTGGTGTTTTGGCTTGGGTTGGAGTTGTAGAGATGTGGGCGCGAGACTGGGTATTTGGTGGGTCATTGGTGAACGCAAACATGGTGAAGGCGACTATAGCTGGTTTAGCACTAGTGAGCGGGCTGGTGATCATGAGCATACTCGGAAAATGGGCGTAAACAGACGCCCTTCTTAAAAGGCAAAATAAATTTGTGCATCAGCTAGTTAGGTAGGAAGTTGTCAGCATTAATACCTCAAGACATGATAGAGCAGAATCAGAGTCCTATAGCCAGACCATTCATCTCACTCTGGCTTCTTCTCGACCATCGCCAATCCAAGAATCCTTTGATCGACTATGATTTTTGTCACTAATTGAAGTACATCAGCTGAACTACCTCTTTCCTAACAATTTCTAGAAGTTGACTCTGTATCATGGAGGGGTTTCTCAGAGAATCGTTCTCGGAAACGACTAGAGGGAGTGCCGCGCCACATCCGCACCCGGCAAAGTACGGGCCCGAGACATAGATTCATAGGTGCGGTGGAAACATCCTTCAACTCACGCAAGCCTACGCTGTTGTTGTTGCGCCGTGGTGTCTAATGTGAGGGCTGAATGCAATGCTGACTGTTTCTTGCGGGGTTTGCCACACGAGGTCAAGCTGTTCCTGCAAGCACTTCCTATGAAATGAACCCCAGCCAATCACTCGTGCGGCAAAATCAAAGCTTCCCAGAAACCTGAATGTGATAATTTTGTAACGCTCAGATGTTATCTGAGGGTAGTGTTTCTTGCTTAAAACCATCGATAATCCCATGAGAAAATCAAAGAATTCTGTTTCCCAGCAGTTTAATTTCACATTTTACCTCCGAACCCTCCAAGCTCAATCTTTTTACCTCTTTCAGTATGCCGCGAAAGGATATCGAGTTTAAGAATGGGGTTGATGTAACACTTCGAGGATGGCTTTACACTCCAACAGGGACTGTTGAAGGAGGCGCGCCACTGCCATGCCTAGTGATGGTGCATGGGTTCTCTGCTGTTAAAGAGATGACACTAGATCAATATGCTGAGATCTTTGTTACTGGACTGAATCTTGCAGTCTTGATTTATGACAATCGTGGCTATGGAGCAAGCGATACTGTTCTCGGTCAACCACGGAACGAAATTGTTCCAGCAGACCAGATCTCAGATCTACAAGATGCCATCACATACGCTCAGAGTCTCCCTGGGGTCGATGGAAGCAAAATTGGGATATGGGGTAGCTCGTATGGCGCTGGCCATTGTCTCGTTGTTGCAGCGACAGACAAACGTGTCAAAGCGGTTATTGCTCAAGTATGTAAACGCCCCTCTCATCTACCATTCCAGTGCTCGTACTTTTCGAGGAAACTAAGTGGGTATATGTAGGCACCTTTTGTTGATGGCCCAACAACATTCTCCCGTCTAGTGCGATCTGACATCGTACCAATGCTAGAAGCTGGGTTTGAACAAGAAAGACAGGCTCGTGCAGCAGGTCATCCAGCTGCAACAATGTCAATTACCGATGCCAATCCAATGGCACAATGCGCTCTTCCAACTCCAGATACTTTCGCCTTTTTCGACGAGTGGTCGAAAAAGACAACATGGCAGAATGAGGTGACAGTCAGGACGATGGAGTTGATGCGTGGTTATGCCCCACACAATTATATGGAATTAATCTCGCCAAGACCCTTGTTGATGGTAATCCAGAATCGAGATGTCCTGTGTGGGCCAGATCTGTCCTTGAAAGCCTATGCAAAAGCCTTGGAGCCCAAAGAATTGTTGCTTATGGAAGGGGGTCATTTCGATACATACAAATCCCCAAACCTGGAGATTTCTGCGAAAAGACAAGTCGAGTTCTTGAGAAGTAATATATGTGCTTGAGCAGATGAGAATGCTGAAGAGGATCCCAAAATGCTCATAAAGGAAAGACTCAGGTAGAGAACAGTTGTGACAGACCAGGGATCAAGAGTTATTCCTGACTATTTGGACTGATTGATTGCTCAGTTATAGTCTAGTCTACGGAGGTGGCCATGTTAACGCAAGAAAGTGGGCTAAGCTAGGCACGAGTAGGTGGTTTAAAACGCTGATCTGATATTTCTAAACGTGCCTATATTTTCATTCCTTATTTAATCCTAGCTGTGTATTATAAACTATAATAAACAAAATATTAAATTCCGTCACGTGTGGCTCCTAGGCGGACCTCGGTCCCCAGGATTTCATATGAGCTATATTTAGTAAACAAGCAAGCGGCATGTAGTCGCAAGAATCTGCGACCAGGGTTCCATGATCGTAGATGGGTAGATTAGGTCGGCCGGTCTATCTAGGAAACAGAGGTTCTATATAAGACTATCATGTAACTTAGGAGCTTATTCTTTATGATACAAGTAATGAGTTCGCCAAGTGGAAACAACAGACTAGAATCACTTTAAACATATTACCTAACCACCCTTTAGGACTGTCGTACGTTAGTTAGCCAGGCTGGAGAAGATAACTACCAGAAGACCAATCATTAAGTTACGTAGGTAGTATTATATTTATCAGTAATATATTCAAAAGAGTCCGCGAATATGGTGAGGCACCCTCGGCAAGGAACCTAATGTTGACGTGAAAATATTTTATCATGGGGTCAGGATTTAGGTCTTATATTGATAATATTAGCACGGGTCTTGCTACTTCCTAATCCGGGAAGGGGGGGTGGAAGATGAGCGTTTTAAGACACCCGGGGCGTCCCATATTTCGGAGTTGAATAAAAGTTTTGCCACATCACCTCTCTGTTATAAGTTTGCTCAACAGCACGAGATATGGCTCACACAAGGCGCTAGTAAAGCGTTTAATATTTGCCTTTTATTCCCAAAAGTTTCGGGGCCTCATTCGTTAAATAATCTGATTCGATCACCTCACCAACTAATGACCGGCAACCGAAAAAGAATGAATTACCTCCTTTACCTTCACTCAATTTCATTCACCATAAATGCACCGGTTAGGTGTCCGCCTGGTTTCACCGGACAATCCACTAAGCATATCTGAGTTAAGTTTCTATTCCTTCTGCAAGATGAAGGTCAATACTACTCTGGCACAATTAGGCCCGATTGTTCTTCTGGATATATTTATTAATCTACCTGGTCAAGAGTACTTGAGTTGCGACAGTGGATATACCGACCGTCTGCAGAGATACATTCTCTAGCCGTAATCAAGGTGCGTCTTACACCTACTCCCTTGTAGGTAACTGGCTCATCTCTACCTTGGGGGGCCTTGAGCGAGTTGAAGATGCTTAAAAGAACATTTGTCTCATCCATATTGTAAAGGACTGCTGGTTAGCTTGCTCGTCCCTATTATTAAGAACCATGTGGCTGGTTCGAGACCAGCCAAATGACGTGACCCTTGGTAATGACTATATGGCCCAGCAATTTTTACGAGATCAACCGGCAGGTTTGACCTCGAGAATCCCACTGATTAAGGAAATGCGGCTTTTAAGTGGGCCCGCCGATAAGATGTAGTTACCTGAATGTCCTGAGCCCAAAGGCCGCAAGCAATCCCAAAATCTTGTTCATATTTTGGCTAAGACCAGAGTCTAAACCAAAATGAGCCCGTCGAAACCAAAACGGCTAGATGTAGAGATTCTAAGGCAGTTTTCACTTCAGAAAATGTTCGGGAGGTACCAGTCTTCTTTCCTAGGGGAGGGTAAAAAAGGGAAAATGCATCTTGGGCTGGCTCATGGTAGGTGCTCGGCCGAGGAGGAAAAGAGTGTAAAAAGAGGAAATGGGTCTTGGGTTGGTTCGTAGAAGGTATTTGATTGAAAAAGGAGAGGAAAGGAAGCAAGAAGAAGAAAGGGAGATAATTAATATTTTAGGAGTCTGTATGGTCTCACGAATAAAATTGCAGACCTTTTATTACACTACTAACTCCCTAAATCATTCTCTCACACTCCCCTCATCCTTCCCACATCTAAAATTTCCCTTCCCCTCCTTTTCATGACTTCATGCTCCACAACTCCCTCTCCCTCTCCGCCCTCCACTACCCCAATCTCCATTCCCTTTCCACTCTCTATAATAACGAGATCAATCAATGCGGCAGCAAACTCATCGTTCCGAATAGCAGGGTTCAGTGGACTTGTGATAGTCCCAATAAACTCAATGACTTTACTCCCCGGGGGTATAACACCACCAACCCGCGCAAAAATCGGCTCAAAGACTTTTGAATTTTGGCTGGAGTGTTTAAACTCTAGGAGTTTATTTTCGATCTCACCCTAGGCCTCACTCTTAGCACCCTTCCCCTGTCCTCGAAATCGAACCCCAATATAAAAATGAATTGGAAATACCTTAATTTTCCTTCCGTCGCTAAACATCCTCAACTTCTTCTCCTGATATCGTTCCGCCCAATACCCACTTACATACACCATCTTGAACTTCTTTCCCTCTGTTGCCATTGCTTCCTGAAGGAAAGGAACGACAGCTTGGCAGAACGTAAGCGGATACGTAATATTCACTTCCTTCGCGATCTCGACCGTGGGAAATTTCCATGGCACGCCACCTTGCGCCCTATCATTTTGTTAGCCTCTCATTATTTCTCCTCCTTTCTTCTTCCTATTTCTATCTGATCCCGGATCGAGAATTAAAGAACATACCAAATACAAGCCTCAGCGCCCTCAAACTCCTTCAATATTTCAGGCGAGTAAGAAAGGAAATCTTTATGTATTACGACATTGATTTTCGTGGATGAAGGTGCTGAAGGGGGTAGCTCGCGGCGCTGAAGGACGATTATGCGAGTTATGGAGGGGTGGGAGATGAGTTGGGTGAGTACTTCGGAGCCTATTTGGCCCGTTGCGCCCGTGAGGATCACCTTCATTTTGCGGAGGTGAGAAGGATATAAGTAGATGTGAATATAGGGGCAAAATGAGAAGAACCATAGAGTCAGAGTGAAAAATACAGCGATTCAAGAAGGACATAGTGGACATAAAGATATTTATTTGAACCTCCTGAACACCGAAGTGCTTCACGATTACTTGCTTACTCCAATGTGGCGAAAATAATGAAACATTATGTTTATTATGAACAATTAGGGAACAGTGTTGTTAGAGTTTTAGGGTATCAACACGCATTTTGAGGATGTATTAGACATCCAACACCGAAAATGCCCATAAGCACCGAATTGAATACCGAACTCGCTTACCAAGTCCCGAACCCTTTTCCTTGGCCTCAACAACATCCCGCACCGTGTCCCCCCAAAATGCCTTACGGACCCGGGTCGTATCATTTTCCCCCTAACTATTAATGGCATTTGACTTCATCACGGTTTACGACTTCTGTCACCATCCGAGAATCAAGCGCTCAGTAAATTCCCAAGACCATGAAGCGAGGCTAAACGCACTGATACAGTGACAGTTCGAGTCATGCTTCGAGACGCGACACAACATGACGGAACGAGACACGACATCAAAAGTAGAAACGAAACGGATAATAGTCACCGTCAATGCACTTCTAGAACGCTAGCTGTGACATCGAGGAAATGTGGATATGGCGATCTTTTATGGGATTTTGCCTTTTTCCCGACAAAGTGCCAAGAAGATACTTGGGAGGGTTCATCAGAGGTAATGGAGGGAATTGCATGTTGAAATAGAATGAAAATATGGCGTGATGATGTATTAAATGTTGGTATAATGCTCTAACACACAACTGGATCCGGTTCACTTCTTTGAAGTCTTATACACGCTGAACAAAAGAACACGCTCCCATTAGATGATACCCCGTTCGCCTTCAATTCCCAACTCCAAACCAATGCGAAAACTTGTCTTTCCAATCCAAGTGCGCCTTTTTCAAAAAATATATCTTAAACCTTCTTCTCGAACTCAACCAAGCATTTACTTTCCACCCACCGTGCAAACTTGACGGTCGGCGTATCAACTACTCTCCAAAACACATCGCTAACCCAAATCACCACTGGCAAATAAACCATCAATCCAACTCCCCAACAACAATGCCGTCCCCAGCTCGTCCCCTTCCCAAATACCTCATCCAAATAAGGAACAACTCTCGGCTCCAACGCCGTCAGACACAAATTATGCGTCAAGTATAAAGCATAGCTGATCTGACCAAGATATTGCGCTATACCTGTGTTGAAGATTCGTTGAAGACAAGGAAGTTGAGTACACGATGTGACAATCTGGAAGGCCCCGAGACAGAACCAGACTTTTTGCCCATCGTAGGGGGAGGGTGTGTGCGCATTTAGAAAGGCGAGGAAGGGGACTTCGTCAACATGATAATTTGTCCAGCTCGCGATGAATAGGCCACTAATCACGTTTGAAATCCAGAAAATTTCCATAGCTTTATGCCTTAACGTGGGAACACAACGTGGTTTTTCCTTGATGTCTTCAAGAGAATATTTCGGTAGTAGCGCGGGGCTAGAATTTGGCGTATACGGTGGAGAAGAGAGGAGATTGATCTCGGCGATAAACATTCCCCCAAGAAACTCAACTGTGTAAAGTCGGCCACCGTAAAAACAGAATGTCATTACACCTCCGAGGAGGAGCAGGCGAATATTCGATTGGCACCGCGCAAGACCGAGAGTGACGATGAATAGTATCAAAGATTGAGCGAATTCGACGGGAATGGTCCAGAGAGCGGGGTTGTAGGGTGGGGTAGCTGAAGAGAGATCGTTGATATTCCAAGAAGTGTTGAGAAGGTCCCAGCAAACGTCCCAGACGTGGTGTAGTTGGCCTGAAAGTTTGTAGTATTGTCCTGCATAGCGATCCTCGGAGAGCCCCGTAAATACTGCTATGGCCATGATGAAAAGTGTTATAAAGGAAGGTAGGAAAAGGCGTAGTGCACGGCGAAAGACTGAGGACGAAAGTGTGCTGGCGAGGTCGGCGTATCGTTGAGAATGTATTTGCATAAGTGGCTTATAGGCCAAAACATATCCGGATATGATGAAGAAAATATGGACCATAGGTCGTGCTGAGTATATAACTCGTATGAAAGGAAGTTGTAGAGGTGATGATGGTGCGCCATCTTCGTATAATCCGTATGGTTCTGTGTACCATCCCAAATTCTCCTCTGTGTAATGCCCCATAAACACAATGAATGATGCCACACCTCGCAGGCCATCCAGGTACGAGGTTGGGTGCAGTCTCTGCTGCTTCGTCGATAACGGGCGCAGCCTTCGCTGGATGAAGCTGGGCACGATTCCGAACATCATCCTTTGCAATATCCGTATTCCAGAAGAGATGAACATCGTGTAGTTGGCATGAGGGGAAGCTATGCTCTCCTCAACCTTTCCCCATGGTATATTCGCCTTGTGGTCTGTGGGAGACATGTCTTATGTGGCTGAGCCTTGAATCAGGAGGGGTGAGTCTTGTCTTAAAGAAGACGGGACGAGAATTGAACGGACTGCTCAGCAATCAACAAGGAAAATGGCTGACCTGCGCCTGTCAAATCATGAACAGTGAGCTTAGTAAAAGCATTGAGGAAACAATATTTCTAGGTACATGGCAGAACAAGAGCATAATAACAACGAAAACACTCCTCGGACATACAACTGTGGAGATAAAAAGTGGAAAAAGAAAGCTACCCCACTGACTATATTCAGGTGGAATAAATATCCCGCAGCCACGGCACGCCATAGGGCGCTCGTGTTTTACATGGGTAGCGAATACTCAACTTGTGGCGGTCGGCAACCCCAGCGGCATAAGTTGCCATCAAGATCGCTCAAGCCTAAACTAAGCTCCAGTATCAGAGGTGGGCCTGAACTTAACCGAGAGACGACATATTATGCTATGCTTTGCAGTGGTTTGTCCATGGAGGGTTGTCCAGTGACCATAATCTTGGATATCCTTGGCAGAGCCCATGAGCTTGCAACAAGCTGAAACAAAGAAAACATTCGAGCGCCAAGCATAAAGCACACAGACATGATCCCCGATGCTTGGCCGATCAGACGAGTTGCTTTTGCTGAGGGACCAATGGGGTTCGGTAGTGGCTCTTTTGATTGAGTATTGATCTTCAGGGGTCCGAAATCCGTGAAGAAGAATCGTGAAAGTTGAGGCTCGCCGATCAATCTCGATTTCCGTGTACCTCCCTGAGCCTTCTTCAAACTTAGCTCAATATCTGATAGATAGCTTCCACCAGAGTACTCACAATGAAAGGTGGGTTGTAGGAAGGAATTCTCTTAAAACCCCTCCTTGGCCTTCGAAAACTTACGAAGCCCTTAAAGCGCGACAATGGATGAAGTGGGCTCTCTCCATTTATGCTTTCATGGCGCACTCTGGACCTTTTAGAAAGAAATGCAATCCTGAGGCAATTGTAATTTGTGGGTTGAAATGTATTAAGCTGAGGTTGGGGATGTTTCAATTGGCTTCAAGGAAAAGTGAGGTTCAGGGGTTGAGGTGGAGCTGAGAGTCACATGTAAGCCATTCTTGGCGTTGTGGACTAAGCTTGGATAGGAGCTGTGTCTCCTGACTTTGAACAGACAACTACAACAAAATGACATCAGTGGCTGGCCTCACTACCCCTTTCTTAGACAGAGGGGTAAAGAAATCTTTACTATCCTCTTGGCAACCTGCTACTAGTTTTGACAACTCTTTCGTCAGCTCACGATCATTAGAATCTATAATTCAAAAGAA
Source organism: Tricladium varicosporioides (assembly GCA_021365295.1). Lineage (NCBI taxonomy): Eukaryota > Fungi > Ascomycota > Leotiomycetes > Helotiales > Tricladiaceae > Tricladium > Tricladium varicosporioides. The sequence goes on along the minus strand of JAJTIW010000014.1, from coordinate 1,131,617 downwards.
CCTTTTAACCACAAGCTACAGTCGCAGGAGACCTAATCCAACAGTAAGAATGATACAAATTAATCATCACCAAAGCGGAGACCTTTTCAACGTGACTAAAAATGGAACCACTATTCCAAGGGATGCCAGCAAGCAACGCATCACTCCCTCCGTTCCCAGACTTAGAGGGTGTGAGAGAAGTACATGCTAGTCGAAGCACATGTAAAGGATCTTAGAGCCAGCAGTGAGGTGGAGACTAGAACTAGGTATGCGAGGCCTAAAGTATAGTTTAATTCAGACGGCAGCTCACAAGAATCAAATAGTGATCAACTACCAACCCCGATCGAATATAAATGTCTTTGTTGTGGTGCCAACGAGCCATTGAGCAAGGGATACGGCAAGTACGATAATTATTGGAGACAGAAATAGAATGAGATCGAAGCGTGTGCTGCAGAGGGACCTGGTATAGACTTGCAACCTAACAAGGACAAAATGACACAAAGGGAGAATTTCAGTAATGATGACATGGGCTTAGAGAAAATAAGAATTAGGACATAACCTAGTTACATCCAGAGAAGTGGATTGTTTACTATTCTCGCGACATACTGCTATCGTACTAAATTAGAGACTGTCCAGCTCTCTTAAACTCTTTGTCTCTCATAGGATCTTGAATGTAGATATTTTCTACCATCTCCACAACATCATGCACAAAATCTGGCGATTCCTGTCTCACCTTAATGATCATCGGGCCTTTAATTCCTTCCCCACATTTGCCCGTTCCAAGCGAAGCTCCAGATTAACTGCAATATATTCAATACAACTCCATTCTTCGCCCTTTCATCGTTCTTCCCCAAATTGTTTCTTTCTTATCCCCGTAATTTTCATCTGCCAAGAATAAAAATCGTAAACCTCTTCGTCACCCTTGACGATCTTAGCTATAAGTTAAATAGAATGAAACATTATCTCTGTAAGGGTTTAGCATAGGAGTAACCTGTGTCACGCTGTGTATTCTATCATGGCGGAGGGGTTATCACCACCCCACCCAAATTCAAGCTCTTTCCTTCTTTCCTTAGCGATTAGTTTATCGAATGATAATACTATTTTTTCACTGGAGAAAGGCCTACGTTATATTGAAGAATTCAGTGATACTCGATTGCCTAGGTAAACGTGGGTTTAGCTGGCCGTGACAATCTCTGAAAATATCCAACAAAGTCTCATCCAACTCGGGTAATACAGAAGTTCTCTTGAATAATCCCTTTATACACTCCAAATAAATTTAAAAGGCTTCGGCGGATATCCTCTAAAGTAAAGTATAAATCCTCCGGAGAGTAAAATTACTATTGGCTTCCACGAATTACCACAACTAGTTAAATCCCACTTTTACTTAGGCAATCAAATATTACTGAACTTGATAGTATATTGCAGACTCTTTGCCGGGGAAGTATTTGTAGCACTGTCTTGATAAACTAATCGCTAAGGAAGGAAAGGGTTCAAACTTAGGTAGGGTGACAATACCCCCGCCGTTAGGATAGAAAATACAACATGATACAGGCTACTTCTATGTGGGGCCCTTTCAAAAATTCATACCAAAAGGAGCCAGACGGAGCCAGTATTCAACTCAACTAACCCAAAGTTTGGCACATTGCAAGTGGAAATACCATTACTTAGGTAGGAAATGTGAGTGAGCTTAATGAATAGTAGAAGAGAATAGGAAAGGAGTGGGAAGTTAAATTTAGGAGGGAACATTCAAAATTCTATTGTGTATCGCATTTCCAAAGGCAGCCGGGGCTTTTGGGATAATACTGAAGTAAATACAAGCAGGGGCTACAAATTGCGCGTTTGGCAAGTTATTTTGAGCGATATATTTAAGTGGTACTTCAGTGTTGGTAATATTATTAATAAATCGCTCCAAAGAACTCCGATCTGCCCCCTTCTAAATCTATTTACTGTATTTATTCATGATTCAATATCCATTTTCTTGAAAGTTAACAACGGAGGTCGTGACAGAAAAATGATTCCAACTATTATCACATTGCTATCTACATATACCCTAGAAGCTATTCATATGCTTCCTACAATCAATGAGGACGAGTAGGATCATATGCTTGCGGTGTATGTGATGGGTCCCGGTCTACATAAGACTGTGGCGGATGCGGTTGGTGATGGGGATCATAAGGCTGTGGTGCCTGTGATACATTGACATGATGGGAATCATACAGCTGCGCCGGCTGCAAATGTGGTTGATCATGCGCTCCACTCGAAGATCCATATGGCAACAATGCATGAGCCTCCTTCTCTGCATTTCTCTTCTTCTTATTCTTGTTCAACCTGAATAAAACAAATAGTGCAACACAGAGAAGAACGATTGCGAGACCAACACCAAGACAAATACCGATGACTAATTTGAGAGTTGTTGTGAGACCGCCCTTTTTGATAGTGATGGCTTCCGAGGTGGTTTGGCATTTATAGTTAGTTCCCACCGAGTAACCGGGCTTGACGCGGTTTATGGCGCTATTGACGGATGTACAGTCAACTGTCTTGCCCGTTGAAAATACAATGAGATCCTTTTCCAACTTTGTGAGTTTGGGGAGTTGAACCCTGGGTGGTTTAGTTTATGTATGACACGATGGAGGAAGAGGTGGTATACTCACATAGACATCCCTCCGTATAAATAGATGCTGTAAGCTGTTGTGAGTGATCGGTAGTTGACTATGGTGCTTGCGACTTCTGTAGTTGTTCCCCTGAAAGACTCGTACAATATATACATTTCGCCAACATTTTGCAGCACAGGCAAGAACAAACTAAAGGTCCAAAGTTAGCTGAAGACTGCAACAAAATCTTGAAACGGCGCAAGATATCACAGTTTTAACTTACGTTGAGGCTGGCTTAATTGTGAATGGGGCTGAACCGTTTGTTTGACTAGTTAGCTTTGGAAAGTCAAGTTGTATCGATTTAGTCAGCAATATCGTGAAATTATTCGCGACAGTTGTTAGGTTCCATAATTTAAGGCTAAGCTTCGAGTGAGCAGCTGAATATGTGTGAATAAGGAGTTAGGAACTGACCTGCCAATATTTCCTAGGATCTCTATGTTCTCAGCCTTCGCGAGTAATGGAAATGAGGCATTGAGCACGGGATTATCCCGAGACTGGGACAAATACAGGGACGATTCTGTGAGGTTTGGAAAGTTGATACTGGAGGACTTTAGATTTGGCAGAACAATAGAGCGGCTGTGGAACTTACCTTGAGATATTTTCGAATGTGTCGATAGTTGTAGCTTTGACAAGTGCCGGGAAACTCAGTGATGTTGATGATCTATTCCCCCCACCTATTGAGACCACACCAGCCTTTTTAAGCTTGGGTAAAGTCACTGTCGAGAGAGAGACCAATCCACCGAGGAGTAGGTCTCCCATTGTGACTAAATCATCCATCACAATTCCTGTGAGATTTCGGCATTCCTTGAAATCAACATGATCTTCCGTGATGACATCTCCAGTTAGATTTGTAATGCCAGAAAGATTAAAGACGCCCGTGAAATTCGCGTTAATAAAGATGCTACCGATAAACGTCGTGCAATCGCCGATTGTTGCTTCTACGCCTGCTGGGTCTTCTACTACGGACGTGACATTGCTGCGATCGCATACTATCGCATTTGCGACTGCTAGGAATGTCAGCTTTCAATGCAACTACCCGGAATTCACCTGTGCTACTCTTTTCTGCACTGTGAATGAACATACCACTAAGAAGAAGTGTCGCCAACGCGCCTATATTGAAAGCTCGAAATTTCGCCATATCTCTCAATAACTCAGCTAATTATTTGGCAACCAACAGAGCATTTGAGAAAGGGACCGTACGCAACTTAAAGGCCGAAAACTTTCCAACGAGGATCTCCATTGTATTTAACTTCCGAAGGTTGACTCTGCGGCGCAGTGTTGGGCCAAGACTCTGCAAAGTACGTGAAGTCATCCAACCTGTTGATTTTAAACTCCCTGGACCACAAAATAGAGAAATATTATTCGTCAAAGCAATCGTGTATAGAGTTCCGTGACATTATTCTCCATCCCAGGGGCTTGAGCCACTGTTTACAGGGCTGAATCTATCCGGATAAATGAAAGGCTTGTAGATCTAAGCAGATGAAGCGAGAGGCACAGGCCAATGAAATTCATGGATATACGATCTGAGGACCAATGGGAGATCAAAGCCCGTATGCATCCTTGCTACATATGTCAAAAACGTGTGCTTTGTGCTGGATGCTGGATGCAGGTTCAAAGCGCAGCCTTGAAAGCATAATAAATTTAACATCGCGACAACTTCAAACGCGAAATCTGCAAACTCAAAATAGACACGCCGTCACGTGCATGTAAGCACTGCACCGGCTGTACAATTAGCATAACTGTATAAAGACTTCTATCGATGCCCTTGCAATCATGAAGATTTGAAATCGAAGTTGTTGAAAAGTCGACGAGAGGAGCCGTGGTTGAAAGAACCTTGTGATGATGGAAAAACATGCGAAAAGACTTTGACCACTTGTAAGGTTTAGTATAGGCGCAGCTTGTGTCACGCTGTATATTCTATCCTGATGAAGGCGTTATTATCACCCCACCCAAACTCAAGCTCTTTCTTCCCTTTCCTTAGCGATTAGTTTATCGAATAATAATACGATTATTTCACTGCCGAAGAGCCTACAGTATATTAGAGAGTTCAGTAGTATTCGATTGCCTAGGTAAACGTGGGCTTTAGCTGGTCGTGACATTCTAATCGCTAAAAATTATTGTCTACCCTACGACAGTTCTATCAATTCTTAACGAAATTCCTAAACGCTAGGACTCCGCCGACGGTTCGCAGAGTCAAAATAATTCGAATACGACACAAGAAGTGTTTATGGTGACTAGTGGGGTTAGGAGATGCTCCTATCAATACTGATGGGCGAGCAGGAGACGTTGAGACTACGGTAGAGGATCTTTTTATACTAGAGGAGTGTATAAACAAGAGGCCTAAAGTTCTTGATTCTCTTGTGTCTCAGTGTGAGATCCACTATAGAATCTATAGAAAGGATTAGCCTGCTACTATCTCTTTGATAGTAGCCCATACTATCCAAATATAACGACTTAAAGCTACCCACAGAGACTAGACGAAAAGCTAGCGGAGTCGCCGACGTACCAACTGTTCCGGTTCTAACGACCCTGCCGATACCAGTCACCAGCATTCAAGGCGAAGCCGCCCCTTGCATATGAACCCAGAGGCAAATAAGAGGGAAACATGAAAAGAATACAATAAATTTATTATTACCTGTCACCGTGTCTTTGATTATAATACAAGAGAGTATAAAACAGATAGGAGAAGGGTGACTTGGGCGGCAACCTTCCTCAGAGATACGCCAGCGGATAGCTGGGAGAGGAAGAACAATAATACCCCTGATTTACTTAGGTAGATCATTTGGAAGGAAATGCAAGAGCCATATACAGAGATCCAAAAGAAGGATATTCTGTTACATAAATTACGCCCGTCGCTACATAACATACTAATGCGAAGTAATATTCGATTGCCTAGGTAAATGTGGGCTTTAGCTGGTCGTGACACCGCCTACGCTTTACCAAAAGGGGCAACTTAACTCTTCGGGGACAAAGAAATTGCTGAGCAGGTTTTTGGCAGCTTAGACACCTGGAGAAGCAAAAACTCTAGGGCGAAGAGCTGGGTAACAGGTTTTATGAGGAGCATACAGAGAAAATGGAAAACGGGTGGGGAACAAATAAATTGGGAAATGGTTTGGTGAAAGTTCGAAAAAAGCTAAGATCAATCAAAGCTATCAATGACAAACATTGAACCTCTATATTGAGCTACATCTTCTATATTTTCACATATGTAACATCTTAAAATTAAATAACACTTATCTCATCTGTTAGTTTATCAGAGAGTAAAGTATCCTGTAAGATAATTCAACCTGGCACCTGTGAGCTCGACCAACGACCTCCAGGTTTCCTCCTACTACCTCCATATTGTCTTGCAGCAGCCAAATATTTACCGTAACAAGCACAGAGACACAAGCAAAATAACGTATAATCAAATAAGGATACCTGATCAATAGAACTAAAACACACAAGCTTCTACAGATGGTGGGTGCAGGTGACGGTTGAAACCATCTGAAAATTTGTGTAAAATTGTATTTTTATTATGGTATTTCCCAAAAAATTGGACGGATTCATCATAGTTTTAGATTGCGCTTATATAAGAGGGTCTTTGGAAATAAATTGATAGCTGTAGTAGTTACTCGATCAACGTCGGAATTGCATCGAGGTGTGAAACCAACCATTGTGCACTGTTATTTGGAGGGTTTGACTTATTTCTTAGTTTCAAAGATTTTCCTACAGTTGGTGAGAGATTTTATTTAATTTAAGATTTATTTAGGAGCATAATTTTCTACCACTTTGATTCTCTTTGTTCGGTGGCTTTCTTGATGTTCATTCTGTTAATGGAATTTACGAATGCACCCAACATTAAATAAAGAGCACATCTGAACATCCAAAAATCATCCATAATCCCTCGAGCTTCCTAATAAAGAACTTTTCCTCATCCTGGTTTCAGTTCAGAGATACCTAAAAAAGTGGCCCTATTCCAAGTCCAACCCTCACCCCACTCTACATTTGAAAGCGCAGCGATTAGTTAGTTCTTTACAACTATACATCATATCCAAATCCTTCCTAATAACATCCCAACAATAACGAAAATGTGCACCCAAATCCAAGTTGCTCGCCATCGCTTTTGCGGCCACTCCGGAACAGCCACTTCTCTCTGTGGCAATCCACCCTGCTCACTCCCCCTCACCTTAAAAGGGAATACTAGTGAAATATATCCCGGCAACTCTACTATTTTTGTGCTTCTTCACAATCTCTTAGGTACCGAGTGTGTAATTCCTCAATACCATCTTGCACGTCTCCCGTGGTTGCATCCCCTGGAAAATTAGGCAGAGCATTATCCATCCAATCAGAGAAACACACGAAAATTAATGAGCAGGGTAAATGGATATTAGGGTGGATGACTGTGAGCTCGGGGTTATTGGGGGACTGAAGTTTGAATTGATAGTCGTGTATAGAGTACCCACTAGGGGGTGGACTTGGACTGAGTTACGGACAACGAGGATGGAAAAGTGTATTCTGATTTGACCAGATGGAAAAGTCTGGATTCTTCCTTTAGACATGAGACTAGAGGGAAAAGCTTGGAATCTAATTATTAAGGAAGAGTTACGTTTGGATCGATGAAATGAGAGGGGCAAACTAGAGGGGAAGAGAAACCATGTGCTTGGTTTTGAAAAATAAAAGGATAGATGTTATAATTGTCATGTTCTAGTGTGATATTAATGAAACTGGGGCGGGATTGAAATCTGCTGATTTAAATCTACAGATCTATGAACAGAAAAATCTGTGCACAGGGTTTGATTCAGTTACATGTTGAACTCGAGTGTGCTTCACATAAATCCTTCCACAACCACAAGAGCACTTCCTTCTGTGATGGTTGATTGCGAGAATGGTGATGTAGCAGACCTGCTAACTCTTCTGGAGAAGGAGAAGTTATTATGCAATCCAAATTTAGCACTAGAGAGTATGATGTAATGAAATATTTTCGTTGAGATTCGTAGATCATGAAATCCTGATCGTTTCATATGTCTGCTGGCAAGCTTGCTCAACTGATGGGAAAGCCCTCATATCCTATAATTCACTTGCAGCAAAGCTCCTCGATGAGACTATTTCAGAACGATGAGAATTCATGAATCTCAGTGGAGATCGCTTCGGTGGTTGTCAAATTAATAGAGTAGATGAGTGGCCCTGCCTTTGGTGCTTGTCTGCTCTTGCACGTGATTGTCACTCTACTTTTTAGTCATTATTATTTTCTTGCAAATTTTTTATCTCCCTTTCTATATTCTATATGCATATTTAGATATCACACTCATCTCGTCGTGTATTTGGTATTATGAAAGATCTCGCTTTTATGTCTGGATAATCCGTTTCACGTACAAACAGGAATCGAAGCTCAGCCCCAAACACCAATAAGGGCCACGGTTGCCTTGAGCTCGTCAGAAATGTATTTTCAAAATCACAGTGATTCCTTTCTCTTCTTATATTTTTCTAATCTTTTGATCGCTCTATGCGTATAATTTTTATGCCGCAAATATCACTGGATTTATTGGGAATTTTTGCTGTTGGGTACATGAAGAAGCTACAAGATGTCGCACACATCCCCAACGATTCTCGCTGTCTTTGTCTTGGTTTTTGAAATTCCAGGGTTGGTGGCATACCTTGGAGCAGCTGTGTGGTTCTTTACTTTCTTCAGCTTACAGACCAACTGGGGAGCATTATTTGCGTGAGTTGTTCTCAATTTCTTCCTCACAATTATCATACAACTTCTAGTGTTAGGTTGCTAGGAATTAATGGCTGCAAGAATCAAATTTCCTTTTTGCGATCCCGCCTCAAACACCTGTCAAACAACTGAATATAAAATTAATGATATGCGCAGGGTCCTCCTCACCTCTCTATTCTTAACAGTCCTCCTCATTCCTGTCCTTCTCACGTCGCTCTTCTTCCTAATTCGCTCGACTCTTACCCATCTACGGTTTCTTCGTTTGCAGCTCGCTGGTCTGCTTTTATGTCTTGCGTCCGAAGTCACAATTTGCATTTTCATGCTCACCTGGAGTGATCCAAGTGATCGGAAAGATATGTTGATTCCAAGTCTGATTTTGGGAGTGCTTCATGGGTAAGACGTTGGAGGGAGATGGGAGGAAGGAGAAAGAGAAGCTAACGAGCTCAGATTCCCCTACATAATTGGTACGATCACTGGCTGGGTAAGTTGGATCAATAATCCTCCAACATATATGGTTCCCGCCGATACAGACCATGGCAATGAGAACAGAGCGAGCATGTTCACGTCTCTACTGCATGGGGAGGTTGTCCATGACGATAACGAGGAAGGGAGTGCCCCGAGAACTGAGAATAGCGCGGAGCGAGAGAGAAGGCCATTGTTGAGCGATGAGAATTAAGTACGGTTGACACTCTCCAAAATGAAGATGTATTGACTACGAAAGCAATCTGCAACTACCTTGTTCAAGGTTGACAATGTGGAAGGTATCAACATTCCGAGTGTGTTCAAAAATTTGCTAGTTGATGAATAAACTGATATTATTCTTGTATTTCCATTTTAAATTGGCGATTTTCGTATTTCATTTATAAAATAAGAAGAGTTCGTATTTATAGTTGTTTAATAATAATACGGTATGAAGGAATTCATATAATTAATTCCAACATATTATCGTCTTGAAATGGATAGGAGCGACCTTTAACATCATATCTTATGTTGAGCTTTTGCGAAACTTGAATAGTTAAGATTCAGATAATAGCATTCAATCAGACCCTTGCATGAGGCCAGAAATCATTTTTACCCTTTTCGTTGCCGTGTTTAAGAAGCGAAGAGATGGATTCCACTCTCCAAGGAACATCTCGCTTAAGGCAGAGTGCGGGGTACGAAGTACTGAGGGGCAGAGTGATGGTGGGATCTACCAGCAATCACAAACATCGGGCCCTTGTAAGCACTCAATTCACCATTGGAGTGATACCAGAACAGTTCCTACAACACTACGGCAAGAGCATCATTGTTCCTTGATTTGTCAGCGATATATTGTTACCGGCAATGTATATTGCAATATAATATGCAAAACTGCGTATGGTGCCCAATACAATATGGGATTGTATATTGCAATATAATTTCATTCTTTAAATATTGCCAGTGCTGGGCCGTTAGGCACACTGGATATGCCTTTCCGTGTTGGAGGAAGCGTCCTCGTCGGAATTTTAGGACACGAGGCTTTGAGGCACGAGATTAGCCCCAATCATGTTTCAACTCTTGACTTGAGAAAACTCCATAGTTCCTACATCGTGTCTCCATAGATCAGTGTTCGTGATGAAATGGTAACTGGCAATGATATAGCTATCACAAGTCACCTAAGGGAATTTAAGGTCGTCCAATGAGACTGCAGTAATTCGTAACGGTATCCACACGAAGATCCAGATCACACTCATCGTAATGCAGAACTATCCCGTTGTTGTCAACCGGCCTAGTACATCTCGATGCTCCATGTCCACCACTGATGTCAGCTACCCCGCCATTTCCCGCATTTGAAATGCTAAGCGGCGGAGTTAAACTTATCCGCCTGCGAGGGACCTTTTTCAGTAAGAGCACGTGCCGAATTAGCAGCCGACCTCCACATCCCGATTATAGTGCGGGTTTGTGTTTTTCCAATAGCTTCAGATGACTACCGTTTTTATTTCGCAAAGTTCCTTCTGTTTTAAAAACATACGATTCCTGGCCCCATGTATACTTAGTTCGATAACTTACAGTTCGTAAGCTCAGAGTTCTTGTGCCTACAATTCATACTTGAAATAGAGACCTCCAGTTTGCTCTCGACATCGTTTTAACCGGACATCATCACTTTTCTTCCAAACTCCCAAAACGAAGACTAGAAAGAAACTTCTTCACTCTCACATCATCTCAAATATCATCATCATGGCGACAAACAGTACCAATGGCACTAATAGTGCTAAGGACAACAACAGCAAATACGACCCCCACTTTACACAACATGTCATCGATCTTATGGCACCCGAGACACAACCTAGACACAGAGAAATCCTCAGTTCTTTAATAAAACATTTACACGACTTTTGCCGAGACGTCGAGCTCACACAAGATGAATGGGTTATCGGTGTCAACTACGTCAATTCTATCGGCCAGGCCTACAAGAAGAACCGAAATGAAGCATGGAGGGTGTGTGATGTCCTAGGTGTCGAATCGTGAGTACCACCTGTTTTCAACAGCAAGATAATTATTTCTGTCAAAGGGAATTTTACCAATGGCTAATAATTGCTCTCCAGTCTCGTCGACGAAATCAACCATAAGATCGCCACCGAAAAAGGCATCTCCCCCACATCTTCAACAATTCTTGGGCCTTTCTGGTCACCTGAAACACCATTCCGAGACCTTGGTGCCAGTGTGGTCCAGAATATGCCAAAAGATGGAGAGCTCACACATTTCCATGGTGTTATCACGGATGCGGAAACGGGGAAGCCCATCTCAAATGCTGTATTCGACATGTGGCAGGCGAGTACAAACGGAAAATACGACGTCTTCGACCCTGAGAACCAAACTCGCCACAACCTTCGGGGCAAGTTTCGCACTGATAAGAACGGGAAATTCTGGTTCTACTGTTTGAAGCCAACTGAATATGCCATTGATACCTCCGGTCCATCAGGTGATCTACTCAAATTAATGGGCAGGCATCCAAATCGCCCTGCTCATATCCACATGATGGTTACTCATGATGACTACATTGGTGTGACGGCTCAGTTGTACCCGAACGACGACCCTTGGTTGGAGACAGACACTGTCTGCGCGGTTAAAGATGATTTGCTGTTGGACTTCAAGCCCGTTCAAAACGAGCCTAATGGTGCCGTTCTCGACGTGGAGTATGATGTTCGTCTACTATCAAAGAAGTACAAGCCAGACTCCACTATGTTGATGGGGAACGCAAACGGAGAGCGAAAAGCGGATGTAGAACAAGCTAGGCTTTGAGCTTAATTTTAGCGGTTGGATATCTTGTTGGGTATTTGCTCCACGTTTGGGAGAGCTTTTTCATGTATATACCAGGATAAAACTTCAATATTAAAAATTAAAAACAATCAAGAAGCTCGGTACCAATCCAGTACTAGAAAGCACAGCCAGGAATTAGTTCAGAATGACATAACTAAGCAAATCTAGCAGCAGGCTCAAAACGATTGAGTACTACGGTGCGTAGCTATAGTAAGAATCAACATGAAGTCGCAGAATGAAGCCCTAAATATTGTCAACAGGCCTATTATCAAGTAAAAGGTAGACTGGCGGCGTGCTAGGCGAAACGGCCCTGTGGACCACCCTCCCCTCAATCCTATTCTTTGTCAAATTCTTGGCATCACTTTCGCACATGCGGTCTACAATATCAGCAATCCTACAAAATCGAAAGGTGAAACCTTGCTCACATGCAACCAGACGCAATAACTTCTAAGTAGAATTTCAAAACAGATTTAGTGCAGTCTGGAACTATTCCATAATGACACTCGGCTAAGCTCATCCACTGCTAGGACTCGTGCTCTTACAAGCGGCAACACTACACTCAAAAGACAAGTAGAATTGACCAGTTAGAAATGCCATGGAATATACAGCCAATATCTCCCGTATGATCTACAAAGTTCCCAGTGCTCTTGCTTGCGCGGTTTTCTGGGGCGTAATAGGAAGCCTCCGAACGAGTAGCCTCATCTTCAGAGTAGTCGTCGATAGCAGGTTTAAGTGATATCTCATTCTATTTTCAATAGAACTTTTAAAAAAAAGCGCGGTATTGTGATGCTAATGCCGTAGTCCTAGCTATGCAAAGATGACCTGTGCTTTTCAATACAAATCGTTCATGATCGCTACCTGTGTTACATTTGTAATTATTGCTCTGATCCATATTGATAGGCTCGACGTTACAAAGTGGAACCATTCTATTACCCCTGACAGATCGTTTAGTCCGTCAAGACTCTTTCTTCGCTAAGGATAATAGCCAGGTTAAGTGTGAACAAATGGGATCGTGTAAGGAGCAGGGGTTTATTACTAATTTGCAGGGCATAAGTCCCTATAGATTTGTGTAGAATTATTCTATGTAATTTCTACCGAAACGACACCCACACTTCTAAAGCTTGTGTAGCAGAGCTCAATGCCAAATCTACCTGATGCTTAAGTTAAGAGAATACTCATATAAATTAGCTGTGGTAGATACTTTTATAAGTTTGGAAGATCAGAAATGAATATTGTTTTAATATTGCAGTAGGTATGAAAAGGTAGCAATTTTCTACGTAATAGGTGCCTATAAACTTCTATATATAATATTACGACCAAAATAATACTGCGAATACCTAACTAAGGTGAGTGAAATACCGGTCCATATTCCGTGTAATCGCTCCGTCCGTTACTGTGCCTCCATTACCTTGCCGCCTCTGCGGAGGCATGAATCTTCCTCTACTTGCCTACTACTTATGCTGCTCACCCTCTACCAGGGTGTTTTGCCTTTCGTGCTACTATGTACCAGCCATACTATCTCTGAGGTGTTTGGCATCTAGGGCTGTTTAACTAACTCTATATAGTAATGTGCGAACACTCGGTTTTAAAACGCCGCATCCAAAAACTGGAACTTCCCGAAGCCCCCTGCATACACATGCACCACCCACACATGTGAAGACGCGGCTACTCCTTTACCATTGGCGTGTACTCGAAATATTATCTTTTCTCTTTCAAAATCTCGCCATTCATAAAATGCCTTTCCGTTTTGTATGTTTTCGAGCTTCGCCCCTAGAATATCTACTTGGATTTTATCCCTTGATTTCAATTACAACTACGTGCTGGTTCCTTTCATTTCCTTTCCCTTGCCTCTTGGTTTTTATTCTCCTTTGATTTCCTTCGTATTTACTTTTACTTTTTCTATTGACAGTGAAGCAGAACTTACCTGAGAGTGTTCTCGGGACAGAGACCAAAAAATAAAATAAGAATAGCATAATACTAAGGACAATAATAGCCAACGGTGGGCACTTGCTAGGTAAAATAATGGGCGGTGAGGAAAATCACTCGCCTGATTTGCAAACTAACAAATCATGCATCTAATTTTCGTCAATCATAGTTGAAACTAGACTAGTAGTGACGCTCTCCTATCTGGGTTGCTCCGATTTCGCGGTGTAGTTTTCAGCTGGGCTTAGCCTTGTGGGATAATGGTTAGCTAATGCACTGTTGTTCACATACACTGTGATAAGGTTGGTTAAGAAACGAGTGGCTTAAGTTCTCTCACTGAAAATCTTATATCCTGACATACCAATCTTCACCTTCTATATTTCTTTTCTCACCAAAACAAATATCATTTATTTTGGCCTCATTCCCAATAATTGGTTGAAATATTAATGATTGGTTCGGCGAAGAGCCGAAATCACTCTAGGCTTCTATGGAAGCTGAATCGACCGGTAGCATATCCTAGACTCTTCGGGTCTCTCCTTTGTTATGTGTTTGTAACAAAAGGTAGCTGGAAAGTGGCTGAATATGCATAGCCTTTTTGGCACACCGAAAAATCGTGCAGGATCAAAGAATATATATGAGTCTAGCTATATTTCTCATGAGTGGTGCTGACAAGCGACTTAGATCTTCTCTTATTTCACATCTCCAGAAAATGGAAAGAATCCAAGATTTCCAAGGGCTTCAGTACCAATTTACTACTGACCCTATCCTAAGACATGTATACGATGCCAACAATGTGGAATATGCGACATCGACTCACCAGATTGATCACGATATGTTCCCAGGTCTGATTGCCTTTCCTCAAAGTGACGATGATATCAAGAAAACAATCAAGTACGCAAAGGATCAGGGGTACGCAATCTCTGTTATGAGCGGTGGTCATCAGTACAGCGGTGCCTGCTCTACACATGGGAAGGGCATTCAACTCAATCTCAAATCAACGTATAAGGGCCCGCAAGATCTGGTGATTTTGCCACAATTACCACCTCCGGATAGCAATAGACCTCTCGTTTATGCCAGTGTCAGCCAAAGTCTTGGCGAATTTAATAAATTTCTTCAGGACCACCAACTCTTCGTGCCTCATGGACAGTGCACCGATGTGCGGCTTGGTGGACACGCTCAGACAGGCGGATACGGTCAACTCGGGCGCAGTTTTGGCCTTCTAGGGGATCATATTTGGAGCATCAGGATGATCAATTACGACGGCGAAATCCAAGAGGTCACCAAAGCATCTAATGCAGAGTTATTCTACGCCATTTTGGGGGGCAGTCCAGGCAACTTCGGTGTCATCACGCACTATACCATTGAAGTTCATCGCGACGTGGATCACGATTTCCCTGAAACAGGGGCCAGGCCTCATGGTTTTAAAGGAGTTTGGCTATACAACGAAGAGGTGGTGAAACTACTTCTCACAGAAGTTGCAGCGATGGCCGATGACTCGGAATTTCCACGAAACTTCGATCTCTGTGTCAGCGTGCTCAGCTCTTCCTTCCCCATGTTCAAGTTAATGCCTGAGTTGAAAGATAACTTGTCAGAAATTTTCAAGCGCATCGCTGAAGCAATAGGTGTGAACGGAGATACTAAATGGCCTGCCTCAATTGTCCTATATGCACAGTGGGTCCCTATGAACGCAGAGGACAAGTATACTGACAACGTCGACGCATGGTTTCAAAGGTTCCGGAACCTCGACAGTTTTATTAAGTATTGGTGTATACATGCTGCGGACATTACTGAACCCATGTCCCAGATGACAGGCGAGTGGCTCTTTGCTCGACAGCGCGAGTTCGACCACCCGTACGAGAAGCGCACCTATATGACCAATTCGACAACACTAGCGAAAGACAAATGGGTAGATCAAGTAGCCGAGAGAATCCACCAGGTCTTGGCTCCATCGCTCAGCCATCTCGCTCTGTGGGAAAACTGCTTTCTCTCTGTCCAGATCCAATGCTTTGGTGGGAAGCACTCTCAATACTATACCAATCGTAATAACGGCACGGCCTACAGTTGGAGAGACTCGACGGTTTGTCAGGTGCTGGACTGCTTCCACAAGGAGGGCGAGACAGGTAAAGCACTTGCGAAGGGTTGGCAAGATGCCAACGACAAACTCATGTGCAGCGAGAACAGCCCGTTCAGTAAGCAAGATAAACGTGTGCTCTGGGCCTCATATGGCGATTGGGATATGGACAAGAGTTGGCCATTCTACTACGAGGATCAAGCCAAGTACGAGAGAATCGGTAGGCAAAGGTATCTAGCCGATCCTCGAGGGACTTTTACTCCCAATCCTTTCAATGTCAAGGCTGTAAATAAATAAATTTACCTTATTAAGCAAATATGCTTAATGATACATAACCAATAGAGTCTACGGCCTATAAGTTATAGAACGAAATTCATTGCAGAATGGCGATCCACACCTTAACTTTCGGCGGTATTTCGTTCGAGGTTGATCAAGATATACTTAGACAGTATTAAACTCTCTCTTTTCGTCAGTAACTATTTTATCGAAATAATACCGGGAATACTTCCCCGGCGAAGAGCCTGACATATTAGCGAATTTCAGTAATCTTTAATTGCCTAGGTAAACGTGAATTTTAGCTTGCGATGATAGTTAGAGAGTTACCCCGGAAAATCCTTGAGTGGCATAGACTTATCTTTAAGGATTTAATCTTAATTACCCTTCATAGATGATTAAAATATTGAAATTATATTAAAATATTTAGTTGACAATGAAAGCAACCGAAGGTGAATTAACTTCGAGGAAATGAAATTAAAGTCCTTAAATTTGGCTATACTATAGTCAAAATTCAAACAAGAACAAAAGGATACACGCTTTTGGAAGGGGAATAAAAGCTAATTAATTGACTTAAATCTATGTGCTAAGTGCTACACTAGATACCTAGAAGATGTAATTTATCCAGCTCTGCATGAATCATGTGTAATGCGCAACATGGTTCCCTACCACCGTATTTGGGTATGTGAGCTAAACATGACGGCGGTACATTCGTGCGTAAAAGGGAACAACAGAGGCAATGATAGAGGGCAAGCCAAACCCGAGCCCCACCGCAATAGCAATCTTGTCGCTATTTGATAGCGACTTCTGTGAACTTGGCGTCGGCGTCGGCGGCACGAGTGTGTTTGTTATTTTGGTAAGATTCAAACGCTTCATCGCCTCTGAGCACGGAGACCTCCAAAATTCGTTTCCCTAAAGAATTTTTATTAGTTTTCGCTCTACTGAATTTATCACGGGGAAATAAAGCATAAGGCTGCTAAATATACATTTGTATCAGATGCACAGAGTGATAGTAGGGTAAGCTGATTAGCAATTTGTGCTTGTTGTAGAGAGCTTTTTGTAAGAGGGTACGCTAGCGCAGTGTATACGCCGAAAAGAACTGCGAGGCCAATGGCTAGAAGCTGGAGGACGAAGTTCGCTACTGAAACCTTGCTTCTTTCGCTTTCCGACATTTCGAACAGTTCTTAGTGAACTTACTTCTCGGCTTCAGAGCTACACATCAATAGTAGTTGGGAGTCAGGATGTGCTCTAAGAAACGGACGGAAGGGATTTATGCGAAGTGAAATTGAAGTTGAGCTATAAGACTAAGAATAGAACAAAAGAAAGTATAATATTGATTGTTTCATAACGCCTCGTAGCCGAGCGTGACTAGACCTCATAGATGAGGCGTTTAAGTCTAGCTAAGTTTGGATCGAGGTGGTCCATTTGCGGCTGAAGGTGGATAGTACCACTTTTTTTGGCCTGAGATAGCCGCCGTAGAATGGTCTACTACCAAGGCGCTCACCTACTTACCTCAAAACCTATTTAACTACAACTATACAGAAAAATGGAGAGAGTAAGTAAATATCTCTAGTCTATGACTCTACTTCGGTAATTCCGAAGGTTTTAGAAGTTTATAGAAGATGTTGAAAAGTCTCAAAATTTTGCGTGTTTCCGTAGAATATTGGCGACATGATTGACACGCGAGATCTTCTAAACGAAAACCCTCTAGAAATAGAGGTCTAAGCCTCAGGCTTTTGCTATATTTCACTTGGTGTCGATCAAGATACAAGAAAAACTATCGATCCAAAGAATCTTAGGTAAGTTCTCTTGTCCCAAGATCAACAAGCTGTCAAAAAAAATTCCCGACAGTAGCCTTATGGTCATTTAGCTAGATTGTGTAATCTAGTTACTCAGGGCTCCACAAATAAGACAGAGCGGAATATTGAGAGGCAATGGTGATATGGCTGGAATGGTCACTAGGTGTATATTAGATATCTGATTCTGCTTGCCCTAGGAGAAGGTAGAGAACCCGTGGTGGAGAACTTAGGAAGAGTTTGAGAAGTCACCTAAAGGAGATTAGGTTTTTGACGTATCCACAATTACTGACTTTCGAATCTGTCTAGGTCCAATAAGCGACTAAATTTAGTGAGACATTTAACGCCTTAGAAGTAGCTGACCGCAAGCGGTAGCTTGCACATGAATCTGTGAAGCTGCTTGTGGAAGTATGCAATATATATAACGATGGCTTTCGGTTGACATAATCATGAGATAAGAAGGGAAAAATTAATTTGATGCATGAGGAAGCTAAAATAAATAAGCACTACACACTTTCTTGGATTAATAATGAACCTCGAGGTGGCTTAGGTCTCTTAGCGATTAAAACGCCAACGAAAGGCCAAGTCTGCACGCATCAGTGTGGCAGATTCTGCTGAGCTGTCTTGAGAATTACGGAAGATATAGAAAGCTTCTACTATTTGATTACATGAAAGTAGCTAGAGGGAACATTAGGGGCAATAAGCGAAGGGTTCCCGCAATCGCCAAATTTAGTCTTTACCACCCCCACCTTTCACCCAATCTTATCACTATCATTAGACGGACGACTCCGTCTTTTCAACCTCATCTCGGCCGACAATTGTACCTTGTGGTAGCTCCCTAAAATATATACAGTCGCATTGTGCTTGAACATCGATTGAACATCAATTGCTCACGTCCTTAATATGGCTACGGAGACGATGTCCAAAACGTCAACCGAGGAATACACCACCCTGGAATTGAGTTCAGCCAAGGGGCCAGTTTACCGCAAGATAAAAAACACGCCATTGAGAGATGCAAGACTGGATGAGATTCCCGTCATCGATGTAGCTGGAATGTTTAGCTCCTCCAGTGAAGATCGAAAACCAGTAGCACAAGCTATTCACAATGCAGCAACCAACAATGGATTCTTCTATATTAAGAACCACGGGGTTCCCCAATCACTCATTGACTCTGCCTATCAATCATCTTTAGAATTTTTCAGACAGCCTAAGGAAATAAAGGAGAAAGTGAATGCCAGGTTATCACCAGGATTCACAGGATGGAAACCACCAAATACACAGCGCATTAATTCAGCTGAGTCGATTGACATCCGAGAGTCATTCTCCATACGCTATAACCCGAAATACGATCTGGCTGTATGTGATAACTTGGACGCAATACCTTCCGAAGTACGAAATTGCATGACAGAAGATGAATTTTGCTGGGAGCAAACTTTAAATTTACCACAGTTCAAAACCTCAGCAATCGAATACTGGCGCGCTACACTTTCTCTAGCCAAACAACTTACTCGCTCCTTCGCTCTCGCTCTCTCCTTACCCGAGGATGCATTCGACTCTAAAATCAAATACCCCGACGCAGGAGTCGGAATAAACTACTATCCCACCATCACCATCACGCCCACTACCTCCGACCAAGTGTCAATCGGCTCGCACACTGACTTCCAACTTTTCACTATCCTCTGGCAGGACTCTGCTGGTGGCCTCCAGGTACTCAACAAAGACGGGGAATGGCTCAACGCTGCTCCTATCGAAGGGACATTCGTCGTCAACATTGGAGATTATTTGCAGAGGATTACGAATGACAGGTATGTAAGTACTGTGCATCGGGCGAGAAATTTGAGTGGGAAGGAGAGGGTAAGCATGCCGATGTTTTTTGGGTTTGGGTTAAATGAGAGGTGTGGAGTTTTGGAGAGCTGTGTTAGTGAAGAGAGGCCGGCTAGGTATGAGGAGATTAGTTGCAAGGAGTGGGTGGAGTTGAGGGTTAAGGCTATGCATACTACTGATTGAGCTCGCTATATGATATATACACTTCACTGATACTAAGTCACTCGATATTTAAGAATTTCGAAACCTTTTCTTGGTTTTTTACTGAAGCAAAAAATCATACCTCCACTCCCCCTCTGGCACATCCTTATACTTGATACTCGTCGGATGTTTTCCTCTCGCCGGTAGCACCCTTCGAATATACAAATCTCCTACATTGAAATCCTTAAACTTTCTCACTTCCTTCCCCTCATCAACGAGAACCTTCACATCAGCCTCTTGATCCATAGTCAAGAAAAACGGCAGTGAATATCTCTCTTCGCCAGTCTTGTTCCTTACTCGATGGACCGCCGCAAGAAATCTCCCGTTTGATTGGCGCTCAAGATATTGACCCACATTACAAACTAATGTGTTGGGGAGTGCAGGGACATATATCCATTGCCCGGTGGGCGTGAGGACTTCAAGAGCGGAGAGGGAGGGTGTTTGTAGGACTAGTGTGAGGTCTTTTTTGTTAGCATCCTAGTCATGTGTCCATAGAAATGAATTCACTTACAAGAAAAATCAGAATGAGCACCAAGTCCAATATTCTGAACATCGTTTCCCTTATCTTCTGGAGGAACAGGAGGGTAGTGCAGCGGTCTCATACCAGTGATCGGGAAGCTGAAAAAATCTCGCATGAATTCATCCTCGTCTATTCCTAGTCCAAGCGCAAGAAGTCGCACAAGCTTAAGAGATAGTGGAAGAACTTTGTTGTAGTACGCGTACAGCCCTGTTCGGAACCAAGGTGCTAAAGATGGCCAGATATTCTGTGGTCTTTTGAGATTAGAAGGGGGTTCTCGGCCGGTTTTCTGTCTGTAGTCTTGTTCAGGCTCAAGTGGACAGTCACCCATTGTGAAAGCTTCCTTGAAATCTATACTCTATTGATTAGCTTTCTCCATCATAATATTTGAGAATTTTGTACCTGCTCGAGTCTTAGGATCAAGCCTCGTCTCGCCCATAGGCTCATAGCCCCTGATTGCTGGATTCTTCTGGACATGCGCATCCATTTTACTCTCCAAATCCAAGGAAAAGAATTGCTTCAAGACCTCAAATGTCCCATTTTGTAATTCCTCCGGCAGGCCATGGCCTGTTAAATAGAAGAATCCACAAGTGCTGCATGCATCAACGAGAGAATTAGCAATTTGAAGCCGGGTTGAGAGATCACTGCTGTCGATGTGTGTAACATCTATTGATGGGATGGAAGTTATGTTATCTGATGGTGTTGTGACTTTCCTGTAGGTAGGAGTTGACCCTGAATGGAAGAAAACGTATCCGGGCTGGGTATTTTAGCAAATTGGACAGTTGGGGGTAAGCCACAGAAACTCTCTCAGGCTGGGAAAGAATCGCACCTTATCGGAAGGAAGTGCGGATGCCGGTGTATCAGAGATAACTTCCGCCATTTTGAAGAATGACTTTGTTCCAGCCGCTATAATTTGCGAGCTTGAAGATGATGACTCTCAAAACAGTGCTCAGTGGAGCAACAGAGATATAGTGAAGACTGTCAAAAGTGGGGTTTGCAGATCCTCTGATAAAACATTTAAGGACCTGCAGCTCTCGGGGTTGTCTCTACTATGTCCAGATCATGGACTTGGAAATGCTTTCCATTTTCAATACTCCAATTCGAGAATATGCAATAAAATTCACTGCCGCATATTACGTGGCAGCAAGCTTCCGGCATCATTTCCGATAACCCCTCTTCTGCGCCGCGGGAAAGGGGGTTCGCTTATCTTATCGAACCGACGAACCCCTATGCCAAGATAAACATCGGGTCCGGGCAACTCAATCACTCAAGGATGGCGGGGAACACTCTCCATAAAGATCTCCCTGGCCGATTTCCTCAGGAAGCTGGCGAAGGGTGTTGGCAAGTTGCCTCTGTTAATTACTCCCAACCTTCAAAATGGGCATGATCAAAACCCTCTTCGCATCCTCCTATCCCAATCGCCCCCCTTTTTTCTTCTGGTATCCCCACGGCACCACCAAATCCGAAAAAAAGCTCCTCTTCAAAATTGACTTCTTCATCCTAACCTACGGTTGTCTCGCCTACTTCACGAAATGGCTCGATCAAGCAAACCTCTCAAACGCTTACGTCTCAGGGATGAAAGAAGATTTGAAAATGTATGGGACGGAGTACAATTTAGCTGTTACGTGTTTCCAGGTTGGAACGATTATTGGAGGAATTCCGAGTAATTTGTTGCTTACTTGGGTACGGCCGAGGTATTTACTGCCGGGGGCAGAGTTTCTGTGGGCGATTTTGACGGTGGCTACTTATAAGGTTACAAATTATAACCAAGTGAGTTTGCGAAGTGCGTTTGCATATTCTATCTGAAAAATTTACTGAGATATTAAAGCTTTACCCAATCCGCTTCTTTATCGGCTTCTTAGAAGGTTCCTCCTTCGTCGGAATTCAATACATCCTCGGCTCCTGGTACAAACGCACTGAACTTGGCAAACGAACTGCTATCTTCTCCTGTGCCGCCTATGTTGGTACCATGGTCTCGGGATATCTCCAATCCGCCGTCCTCAAGGCGCTGCCTGGAACCCATGGCATCGCAGCGTGGAGATGGGTGTTTATTATTGAAGGATGCATGACGATCTTCGTGTCGATTTATGGGTTTATATTCTTTCCTGATACGCCGGAGCAGACAACTGCATTTTATTTCAGTGAAGATGAAGTAAGGAGAGTGAAAGAGAGACTAGTTGAGGATGGAAGGGAACCGAAAGGGGAATTTAGTTGGAATATGTTTGGGAGGGTTTTGGGGACGTGGCAGTTGTATATTTTGACGATTTTGTGGATGTGAGTCTCCTTACTTTGAGAACTGCGATTTGAACCATGAAAAAGACGGTGGATAACTAAGAAATAGGTTCTGGAACACTACGGTTGGAAAAGTGGCAAACACTGTGATGCAACTCTGGCTGAAATCCGACAAACAACACAAGTGGTCCCTTTACCAAGTTAACAATATACCCACTGCTATCAACGGCTGGAATATTGTCATGATTATGGCCGCTAACATCTATGTTGATGCCACTGGACGACGAATGGTTGTAGTTGTTGCAAACCTTGTAAGTCACATTTCCCTATATTTTTTTAACACGTAGTTTCTAACGTACACCCCGTAGATAATGCTCCTATTCGGCACAATATGCCTCATAGCCTGGAATATTCCCCTTGGCCTAAAAATAGTATCTTATATGTTTGCGGGAACCGACGGTCCCCTCTCTCCACTTTACATGTCTTGGGCTAATATCCTCTGCTCCAACGACTCTCAACTCCGTGCTCTGACAATCGCTATCATGAACTCGTGTGGTGCGGCCTTAACAACAATTATTCAACAATTCTTGTATCCGGTTACTGATGTGCCGAAGTATAAGAAAGGGTTTCCAGCGAGTCTTGGGTTCATTGGGGGGATGTGTATTTGGGTATTTGTGGTGAGGGGTTTTGAGATTAGGGCATTGAGGGAGAAGGTTCTAAGCGAGGTTGAGGGTGAAGAGATGGAGGTGGGAAGTACGAGTGGAAGTGGGAGTGAAGTTGTCGAGGGCGGGAAGGAAGGTGTTGTTGGGGTTTCAGTTGTAGGAAAGTCCTAATTTGGCTGGGCCGTTGAGTGTGAGAATGACACGAAATAATGTCAATGCCTTGTTGAAATGAAACATGCTTGTCAAATGTCTCTCTGTGGTTTACTGTGTTTCATGAGTGTTCAAGGTTCCGCTCGAGTCGATTGAGCCGATAATAACGGACGCCTCTCCCCCTCCCCCTCCGCTATAGGGTCAATCTCCCTCAATGATCTCCTCTCTTGATCTTCTGCTTCCATGCTTTCGTTCTCTTCACCATTTACCTCTACACCCTGCACTAAAGTAGCAAGGGCTGCTTGCTTGGCAGCATGATCATAATACCAGATCACGGCTGCAATCACTGTCCCCAACAGGAATGGAATCCTACCATATTGTCAGCGAAATCTCCCCATATTAAGTATCACCCTTCAAAGGGAAAAGGGTAAATATGGGGACGTGAATAAAAGGAAACGCCTACCCAACCATACTAGTCAACCAAATATACCCCGGAATCTGATCCACATTATCGCCGCCTCTGCCTGGTTGCCTTCCACTTTCTTTACTGTATCCTAAGAATAAAGCAATCATTTCAAGAGTAATTGCTATAAAGCAAGCAATGACCGTGGCAATTTGGCATTGGAAGACCCGTTTTGGTGTGATGTTATCTGTTCCTACCATGATGTATTGGACCCACAAAGCGATCAAGGTGCTGATTGTAAACACCCAAGCGGAGATCTCAACCCTGTTGATAATTCATTAGCATCCAATTCGATACCCCTTCAAACTTCCTCGTCTCTTCATGGAAGGTCCATAAGCCAAGGGATTCGAGAGCAGGCCATTGAATCATTACCACCGGTGATAGTGATGCCCCTTCTTAACCTCTGGACTTAACCCAAGAGCATCCTTCCCTCCCTCCAATATTCCCTTCCACCAAATGAGAGAAGGGATCCATCCTTAACCTACCAAAGTAGGGCACCTAGCTGACGTCTCCCTCCTGGCTGCCCAATACCGTACATTGAGAAGCCGAACTCGAGAAAGGCAATATACAGGAGGATTACGGGTGTCTCTAAAAACAACGTCACCACAGCGAGAATACAAGCCGGTGACTGAGGAGGATATGGGTTCGTATAGCTCGAGCGCGAGCGAGGACGATTGCTGGGTCGAGAATGTGGATGTGAGCGTGGTGACCCAGATGGGTGAAGGGAGCGATGGGACTGAGGTAGGCTGGGGGTTGATGACTGCATCTTGTCTAATCTTGAAATTTTATCTAGGGGCCGTAAGGGGGGATAGTAAGACCAAGGGCCTGGAGTTGCGAGGGCCGCAAAGTTGACCGTATAAAAATTGCGACTTCGAGGAAGTATTGGATTACAGAAAAAGTAGTGGATATATCAAGCTAATTATGTTGCTGGCGATGAGTAATGATTTGGATATGGTAAGTTGCGGTTGAAGTGGTTAGATGAGAGAGGCAAATGGAGGATATGCGGGGCCACGGAAGCGTAAATGAATAAAAAATCGAGTTGAGAAAGCTGCTGCCTTCCGAGTGAAGTGAATGAAAAGTTAAGAGATATGTTATTCTAGAATAAAAGGTCGTGAAAGGTCACTGAAAGACGTCGAGCTTTGAACATGCGAGGTTACGGCGCTGTGGGCGACAAGGCTGTGATTGGTGGAGAGACAATTTGAGACAGGCAACCATATGAAAATTATCAGTTGTCCTACATAAAACTCTGCAAGATGCTAGGATTTTTGTGTCAAGTATTGCAGCCATTTGAATGCTGGGGGACATGTGCAGAAGATGAGTAACAAGTGTAGCGTATGATCTTCCATTGCCTTTATGGAGCTACTACGATGACCTCCCGAAGTCCATGATAGAACTGTCTACACAATACATGTGGAGAGCTCTCCGAGTCCACCTCTCACCCCCCTCATCAGACCTCTTCGTTTATATGCACCCCGTGCTGGGTCTCGGGTCCGTGTGCATGAGTTCATATATCTCGTCCATCTTGTATCCTTTCCAGTGCATTCCCTCCCTTTATACCTCCTTCCAGTAGCTCAAATCCCTCCTCTCCACCCAAAGGCAAGCAAGACCCGCTGCGCAAAGTAAAAATAAAAAAATAAAAAGCCAGTCGGTTACCAACCAATTCCCATACCATCCCTAACGCGCCCTACCGCGCATATTGTAAAGCCTGCAAATCGCAGTTATTGCGCGCGATCATAATCGCGCTATAGAGACCACGCCATATCCATTGCCACATATGTACATACATCACACAAGCGTGATTTTCGAATCAAGGTGAGAAAATGATTGATCTCTTCATAGGAGAGAAAGAGGTTGTTATCGTACATCAAAGGTATGATGCCGTTGTTGGCATGTCATGGCAGCAGGGTGAAGTCCGTAAACGCCTACTGCATGCAGGAATGCGATCTGTCAAGAATCTATATCGACAAAGGGAAGAACGGAAAGTCCGAGAGTCTTCGGATTTGGTATTATGTACTTGGGGAACTGTCGCTGACGGGGTATGTGACAGGTAAGGAAAGGGTCTTTTGCTAGAATGGTGAAAATTCCTCGGTGTTGGGTTGTAATGGCGTAAAGTTAGGGGAGAAGGTTATACGCCTGGATATGCGCTGTTTGGAACCATGCCTGGAATCGGACCTGGTGCTCTACCGCCACGACCTTGTTGACCCACTCGTCCTCCTCGGTTTCCCGGAAGCATGAAGTCAGGATTTGAGTTCAGTAGAAGGTCTCTTTGCTGCTGGGGAGGGTTGGTAGGTCGTCTGTTTGGCATTGGTGGACCGTATCCCTGTCCTGGTTGCCACCTAGGATTAATTCCGCGCTGAGATACAGAAGTGAAGTTTGAACGATCTGACTCGGCAGGGCTTCTCTGTCCAGCCTGGAGGTCTTCGTAGCTTCCATCTAAACCGCCAACGGCTTGCAGATTACCACTCGAGTTATTTGCAGGATAACCGGTTGATAACGCAGCAGGTATAAGTGAATTCGTGTTCGAAGGATTGTCGGCAAATCGGGGATCTACATCTTCATAGTAGTTGTCGGAACTCTCTCTGCGGTTAGGAGCATGAGTAGGACTTGGAAGCTCGGTAGCCTGAGGTACCGAACTCAATGGAGAGGATCTACCCTGAGCTCCCGTACCCCATGCTTGCCGAGGTGGTATATATCTGAATTTGTTAGCCAAGGTTGGTCCCTCTATTAGCTTTCACTTACTCATCTGTACTGTATCGACTTGTCTCACTCGCAACAGTGGCCCGTGGGTTCATTCTTTGCTGTTGCAGTTGCTGTTGCAATCCAACCATTCCAGCGACATCGCCATCGCTCTCTCGTATTGGCCCAAACTGCCCAAATGATTTAGGCGCGTGTGAGGGACTTCCTGTTGTAGCATCCATTTCAACTGCTTGCCCAACCGGTCCTTCTGGCTCAGGTAACGGAGGTGGTGACTCTGCTCGTGGTAGACTGCTTCTGCTGTCATCGGGGTTATACGCTGCATACTCTTGAGTAGATACAGCAGGGGGTGGAACAGCATACGCTGCATTATATCCCCCAGCTTGAGCAGGAGATGGTCGTCGACCATAATCTGCAGGCGACATTCCTCTATTGAAATTTTGAGGTGGTGGTGGATTATTGTATCCTGGAGGAGCACCGCCTCTTCCTCCCCTCATTGGTGCACCATACCCACCTCTAGGTGGTCCATACCCCCCTCTTGGAGGACCATAACCACCTCTTCCATTTGGCGGACCATATCCCCCTCTCCCAGGTGGCGGGCCATAGCCACCTCTCCCTCTATATCCTGCTGGCGACATTCCTCTACCTCTCATTGAAGGATCTGAATACTGTCGATTCAATGAAGGATCTCTAGAAGGATCTCTACTATATGCTCCAGGTGGTGGTTGTGGCATTGGATTGCCGAATTGATCTACTCTGACAGGTCTCGGAGGGCTTGTATTTGACCGCGAAGGTGTCCTAAATTGTTCAGTTGAGCCAAAGCTTGAGTCTGCTGGATTTGTTGGAGATGGTTCCGTTGGTGATCTTGTGGTTAATGGGATTCTTTCATCACTCGTCCGCTCTGAGTCCTTCTTCCCCATTTCAAATGTTGCAAAAACAGGTAATTTATCAGTTCCAGGACCCCCATTGACCATATTGTTGCTTGTTGTGGGTTCTAAAGGGTTTGGTCTTCCTTCCCGGTTATAAAAGTTCTCCCCATTCATTTCTGCATTTTCAGCAATCCTCCGTTTTCGTGCTTTTCGGCTGACCAAGGTACGTCGCATCGCGCATGAGACTATCCCACTTGCTGCAATCAGAATTGTTGCTGCTAGAACCAAGTACGAGCCCCAAGCCATATGCGGTACAAAGAGTAGGACATCGATGAGGAACGATAGAAGGGCGAGAATAAGCGTGAGAATGCTTAGTATGAATATCCCAAGAAGATAACGTGGTGAATGTGACGGTGAGTGGAAATGTGCAGCGGCTGCGAGAACAAGCATGATCAGTGTAAACAGAGCAGCAATTGGATGTACAATCAGAATCGCCGATAAAGTCGCTCTCGTCGAGACAGGTAAGTCGAAAGTGCTCGCCTCGGAGGTCGTAAAGAGGTTGGCTAAAAGGTGATGTTAGCAATTGATCACATCTAGTCCCGGATCGACCATCTGCATTTCGTTGCACCCGTCCTTCCACTGCGTCGCGCGATTAATCCTCCGTGACCACTCACCAGTATCATATCCAATCTCAACATTGGTACACGATCCTCCTTTACAGAAGCCAAACACTCCAAAATCAACTCCAGAGAACGTCGCTAACGGTATCGCTTTGATGATTGGCGTCGACAATACCGAGATCAGCAGCAGAGCGAATGCTGCGAACAGCAGGATCGTAAGGGGAGTTGCTGGTCTCAACATTGTGGTCGATTTGTGAATATCGTCTTGGAAAAGCTATAGCTGCCAGCGCCCTCAAGACGCGGCTTGGAGGTTCGCAGGAATGCTCGATCTAACGTGAAGGCATTGGTGATATTGAATTGGATGTGTTGTCGCCCAGCGCTTCTCAATCCCTCAACAATGACGTCCGATCCTATTCTCCACCCAGCCAGGTCGATTGTCGTTCTCGGGTTGAATAGTTGGTGGTTGGTGTTAAGGACGGGAGGGTTCTTGGAGGTACTTCGCGGGGGGCAGCCAACGTTCTTTGGGCCCTTCGACGCACGCTTGCCCAGAGACCCGTCGTAATGCTTGAAAAGGCTCGACACCCACAGCCACAATGCGCTAATGTAGGGAAAGCCAACAGACCACCCAAGGACGAAGACCAGCGATAGAAAAGTGAGGGGATTCGACGATAAGATGCAGTTCCAAGGCTTTAGAAGTTCTAAAGGCACCTTAGTCGATGTAAGTGTGAATAGTAGTGGTGTTCCAGTATGAAGGTACACTTCAGGAGTCAAGAGCAAGCAAGGCGATGTCTCGACTATGGGGCCTGTATGGCCTGAATTTGCATGGATCCTGTCCTCGCAGTGTCTTCAACCCTGGAAGTCTCGAGATAAGCATACGGGACCTCGCGTCCACTGCTTGGAACCTGGTGCTGGAATCGATCAAGACAGTCTCATGCAGATACCCAGCGCTGTCATGAGGGACAACATATCGCGATTTATTGCAGCTTTATTATAGTCTTGCGAACTTCATTCACAACCTACTTCTTCGATGATGTACACACTGCAGAGCGATCTCCGGCTCTTCAGGGCACGGGTACAGGCAAAGAGGCTCAAGACCCTCTCCCGTGTCGAATTGCATGCCTCAACCTGGGAACTCAATCTCGCACATGGCCTTTGTAACAGTTCGTGCTCCAGCACAACGATCTTTTCACGATTCTGGCTACGGTTACACCAAGACTCACCGCATATCCCAATACAGCCTCAAACCAGCGTCTGCATCTGCTTCGATTCCAGCTCATTTGTAAACTCAAGGCGTTGTTCTCTCAAACACTGCTCGACTGCCGATGGGTGAACGTTTGCATTGCCTCGCTATCTAAAATAGTGGTCGTTGTACCACATAAATGAAGGCTGCAATAAGCAGGTAATGGCGGGATCGATCAACGCAGACTACGAATTTCCGCAAATGGTGACGATGGTGTTCCACCTTACCTGCATTTATTTTCCGGGATAATGCTCCAATCACTGTGGTGTGTTGATATCTGAGCTGTGGGTGGTCGACGAGATGCAACGGAAGTTCCAAACAGCCATGCTGGACCTGAATGGCGGCCAACCTTCACAATGACCTGTCATGCAACATCCAATGCTTCCTTCTTGCGCCCATGAAATCGATACTTCTCGCGCTGGCGGTCTGCGTTCTTTCACATGATGTGAGAGGCTCTTGGTGTTCTATTCTTAGTCTGGTTCATCGTGAGACTTGTTTCAATGCGTGACATCAAGGTTTGCACTTATGTCATCAACTAGTACTTGAGTACGAGTGATGTGAAAGCCTGGGTCAATGCTAAATTCCAAAGCAGCAGAATCAAGATCCTCTGATCCTACACTAGGCGCCTCATGCGAGGGACCTATGCAAAAATTGATAAAGTAGAGGCTGCTCTCTAGATGCAGAGTGGGGTTCATGCGTACCACGAAGGAGGTCAAGCCACGAGAATCCCACGTTGAGGAGAGTTGGCATTTTTGGAGGGCACCGTCTTGCTAACACTTGGCAATGGTCTTTAGCACTGAGAAATATCCCACTCGTTCGGGTGCTAAATATCCAAAATTAGTTTCCAAATTGGAAATTCTCATAATTTTGGGGATCGGGTTCCACAACATCCGTCTTCACAAATCCTTTCTATCAATGGAAATGCCAAGTGATCTGAAGTAAGAACTAGTTAGAAGCTTTTTGGATAAACATGATCGGATAGCAAGCTTGGTATGAAATGAGAAGCATGGTACTCTGTTAGTTCAATTCAAAAATCACTAGATTCTTGAAATGTTGTTGAAAAAAATATCCGAACATGATTGAACATCCGAGCCCCCGTTCGGAAAACCCATCGGGGCTAAGATTAAGCCGAGAATCTTCTTTAGACCCGAACACCCGGAGATAGGGTAATCTTCATCACCAAATATCGTCATAACTTTGCTACCTGGAGAACCTTTCCACTTCCTCCCAACCTCCATGATTCTCTACACTTGAAGCAATGTCCCTGCGTGTCGCAGAACGATGCTCGTATGGCATAAAAGCACAATGTAAAGGTCCGACTCGATCTGCATTCCAAGCTTTACCAAAGCCTCCTTGTGGCACCAGTATTCGATTCTTCCATCAACCCTCGAAATCGATACGCACCAAGACAATCCCCATCCAACCCTCAAGACGGTTCATCCAAACCCAAAGATTCCAAGCCTTCGCCCCTCCCTCCCCAGAATCCCTTGGGAAAGCCGCGCCGGCCAAGGAATATCGTCGAACCATAAAATGGGGAAAGAGACTACTTTTTGTCTCGGCAGTGACAGGAATAGCATATCTAGTTGATACACAGTTCTACGCATCCTCGATAACTCGGTCGCTTCGAACATTTGGTCTAGGCGTAGTGGTAGCATGCGATTATAAGCTTAATTTTAGACCGGAACCGTGGACGGGAGGGACAATTGAGGATTTGCACAGACGAAATGCGGAGAGACTGTTTACACTGTTGCATCAGAATGGGGGGCTATACCTGAAGATTGGGCAGGCGATTGCTATGCAAAGTGCAGTTTTACCACCAGAGTTCCAGAAGATGTTTGCGCGTATGTTTGATGATGCACCACAAAATGAGTGGGCGGATGTTGAGAAGGTTGGTATAATTATATGGTAGTTGGGTTCGGTAGTTAACAATATGGTCAGGTAATACGGGAAGACTTCGGAAAGAGCCCAGAGGAGGTCTTTGGTATATCCTTCTTGAACGAACCTGGAAAAGGAGTTATGGAGAAGAAAGCTAGAGCCTCAGCTTCTGTCGCTCAAGTTCATTGGGCAAGACTTGCGGACGGAAGAGAGGTTGCCATAAAGGTTCAAAAGAGAGAGATAGAACATCAAGTTGGATGGGATTTATGGGCATTCCGGTATGGGTTATGAAATCTGGAGCAAACTCTAATACTAACAACCTCAAGTGTCATGATGAAAGTCTACACATATTGGTTCGACTTACCTCTTTACAGTCTTGTTCCATACATCACAGAGCGACTCATGTTGGAGACTGATTTCGTCAATGAAGCCGACAATTCTGATAAGATGCGAGCGCTTGTCGATAGTGAGCCTCGCCTGAAGGGACGTGTATACATTCCTAAAATATACCGAGAACTCTCCTCCAAACGGATCATGACGGCCGAGTGGATAGAGGGCGTCCGTCTATGGGACAAAGAAGCACTCAGTTCTCCCTGGCTAGGCGGCTACGGCAAAGGCTCCCCAGGAGCGGACGGCACGCCACTTGCCGTACCACCAATAATCTCCGAAGACGAAACCGGGCACCTTAAACCAGATCGCTCCGACTGGAAAGGGCGAAGTGGAAAAGGCGGTCTAGGCCTCCCCCTAAAGCAAGTTATGACAACCATGGTTGATCTATTTTCAGCACAGATGTTCCTCTGGGGTTTAGTTCACTGTGATCCTCATCCGGGAAACATCTTCATCCGACGAAAGCCAAACGGCCAAGCAGAGCTTGTTCTTATTGATCACGGCTTATACGTATCCATGACGCCTAAATTCCGTCACGAGTACTGCCAATTCTGGAAAGCCATCATGACGTTCGACAACAACACCTTGAGCGAAATCACAAGTGCTTGGGGTGTCAAAGCCCCAGATCTCTTTGCAAGTGCTACGCTTATGCGTCCTTATGAAGGAGGAGACTCCAGCACGAAAGATCGCATAACTAAAGATCTAAAAGGAAAAACTCCTGCTGAGAGACACTACGAGGTTCAAGAGCGCATGCGCCAAGGAATCCGGGATATCCTCTCTGAGGAAGAGAATTTCCCTCGCGAACTCCTCTTTATTGGCCGCAATATGCGAATCGTGCAAGGTAATAACCAGTTCCTAGGCTCGCCCGTCAATCGAATCAAGATGACTGGAAGCTGGGCAAGCCGAAGTCTAGTTGATAATAAGGATTTGAGTTTTGGTGAGAGGTTTGTGAATGGGTGGAAACATGTTTTGTTTAAGTTTGTGCTTTTGAGTAGTGATGTAGTGTTTTGGACGAGTAAGGTTCGACAGTGGTTGGGGTATGGGTTGGGGATGGAGGATGATATTGAGAGGCAGATGAGGTTTATTGCGAAGGATCAGCTTGGGGTCGAGTTGAATCATGGGGTTTTTGATGGCTGAGTGTGCATATAGGCAGGGCGGGGCAAAGGTACATAAGACCATGGTGAAATGGTAGCGGAAAGGTAGTAGTTGTTTGTATGATATAGAGGATAGAAGGCACAGGGCATAGCACGGTGCATCTAAATGGCGTCCAGATGGTATAATCCACCTCATTCTTACCAGACGAAGCCTCCTACTCTCATAGGTTTTTGAATGTTGATCCAAGATTTTAAGCCCATGATTACTTTGCAGCACTTCCCCTAGTCCTTTGTCATTCGTTCTTCAATTTTCGGCGTCATTTGGTAAGTCTATGTAATCTCTCCGTTACTGTTTTGTTTGCCCAACCTATTTAACCTACCTCGGAGAGAAAGGAATTCACAACAGCAATTTATAAAATTCACTCTCCCCCGCCTAGGAGTATATTAAGCAAGTATTCCCAACCTCGCTAGGTCTTGATAGAGCCAGCAGGAGAGAGATTATCTCAGCCAGCCTCGCTCGCACTGCAAACGAAAAGTGATAATCATCCAATCATCTACTTCCCTCACTTGTACGACACAACAACACACAACTTCGAGAATCTTCAGACAACACCTTCAATCTCTCAAAATCACAACACTTATCAAAACCCTATCAACGGGAATCGTTGGCAATGACTCCTTGCAAATTCTTCGCTCAGAGCCATTGCAAACAGGGTGGTTCCTGCCGCTTTTCGCATGAGGCTACAGTTACTGCTCCCCAAGTCACACAGTTTGCCAGCCTTACAAGTTCCACCGATGCCCTTTATCTGAAGAGCCCTCCAGCGAAGCCAGTCTGTTGGTACTTTTTGCAGGGTAGGTGCACTTATGGTAGTAAGTGCATAAATTCCCATGAGCTAAAGAACGCTACCGCTGTGGTTACACCTTCACTTCATACTCCAACAGAGCCGCAGGTATCAACCTCGGCACCATCCAAATTACCCGCCCATGGAGAAACGCAAGATAATAGTACAATGCTATACAAGAAAGCAGAATTGGAAGTATCTTCATCTGGGCCATGGACAAATGGTCATCGCTCAGACTGGACCTTGAAACCTCGAGATTCAATCTCTTGCAGATTCTTTGGCATAGGCTTCTGCAGAAATGGAAATACTTGTCCGTTCAGCCATGATTTCAGCAAATTAATGCCCGATATACAACCGTTAGCGGAAGAATACTCAAATGCCATACCAGTATGTCAATCAGACAACTAATGATCTATTTAGTCTACTAAATATCAATAGGACTTAGACAACACATTTGGAAGGCTTTCAATTTCGGAAAATCTGACCAAAGAGTTCCACAGTGCAATCGTTATTTTCAAGGCAGGGGGGGAGGTATCAAAAGTCAAACTTGAGTCGGACTTTTCCACCATCCAAATCGCTGGCCTCCCTGTCAATGCAAAACGTGATTTTGTCATGGGCTTGCTCTCAGAACTTGGTTTCCCTGCACCAGAATCAAAAATTATGATTAAGCAGATCGAAGAGGGTGAATCGGTGGCCGAGGTACGCGTCGAAGATGCAAACTTTTCTCGAAAAATAATTCAAGAATTCGAGCGGCACCACAACCGCGATACCATGAACGGCATATCAATCAAAAAAATTCTTGGAGGCAGCATAGGAGCAAGTTCCAGTGGAAGTCGACTTCAACTAAGTACAGTTACATGCACTTGGTACGAATCTACACGAACAGCTTGGCTAGAGTATGGAAGTAGGAAGAATGCTATTCAGACCAGAGATCACCTACAATGCCGAAAAATCCTTGGCCGAGTTCCGAAGTGTACCGTCTACGATAATACAATAAGAGGAGAGCGGAGGACGACACTTCAAGTGAGCAACTTGTATCCAAAAACGTCGAGTAGGGATATTTTAAATCATCTACCTGCGTCTCACAGGCATCTATCTCTCAGATTGTGTAATCCAACGGAAGGATACTCTGGCGGGGACTCAGGGACTGTTGTTGAGAGACTACTTCAGAGTATCGGGGCTCTCGAGTCGCCTTTGCAATTTTCTTCAACTGAAGGTAGCGGGAAGGTAAAAGGTATTGCTACTTTTGTTGATAGAGAGAAGGCCGCTCTAGCTGTCCGCACTTATCATGATACCAGGGTTTCTGAGCTAGGAGATTCTATGCTTATGCTCACCCACGTTATATCAGTGAAATACAACGTGTCAATAGCTATTTGCAAAGCAATTAAACCTGAGCTAGATGAGCTCAGAAAATCTATCTGGAGCGTTGGGCATGTTCAACTTAAAGTTTATCCGCAAACCGACCTTTCTAAGCCATTCAATACCGTACGGCTGTTCGGAGAATCAATTAAGACTGCCAAAGCGGCTCTAGAAAAGCTTATTGCTGGTAATGCTTTTCTAGATGGCGAGGTTCCGTTATGGAACTCATATTTTCTGACAGCAGATGGCTTGACTTACTTAAATGATCTGAGTAAGAATTACAAAGTCTACATTTTCCGTGATACTCGCAAATTGCAACTACTCATGTATGGTGGTAAGGAGACAACTCGGAACGAACTCCAGCAGGTCCTCGTCGACAAAGTGGATTCACTTCAGAAGAATCTCCACACAATCACACTTGACCCTGATCTACTCAAGAAAGCTATGCAGGGTGGTATGGGAAAATTGAAATCAGAGTTTGGAGATGCCGTCACATTGAATATCTCCCTTAACCCGAAGACAATTACTTTCAAAGGTTCGCTTTCAAACTTCCATGTGGCCATGAGATTGCTCATCGAGTCTGCTCCGTCACAAAGCCCCAATCCAACGAGTCAACAGA
Source organism: Tricladium varicosporioides (assembly GCA_021365295.1). Classification (NCBI taxonomy): domain Eukaryota; kingdom Fungi; phylum Ascomycota; class Leotiomycetes; order Helotiales; family Tricladiaceae; genus Tricladium; species Tricladium varicosporioides. The sequence continues at coordinate 1,096,299 of JAJTIW010000014.1, read as the reverse complement.
CAGATTGCATTGCGTGTTGGACTGAGGCCATTGAGCCAATACGCACATCTTGCGGTCACTTGTACTGCAAAGATTGCTTCGCCAATCAAGCCTCATCAGTAAGTGAAAGCGACCTTCCGCTTCATTGCTTTGGCGCCGAGGGTACATGCGATCACATCTTTTCCATCGAGGAACTGAAATCAATGCTTTCGCCTATGTCACTGGAAAAGCTTTTTCAAGTCTCTTTTACAACCCATATCAGAAGCCACCCCAAAGAATTTCAGTACTGCCCAACTCCCGATTGTCCTCAAATATACCGCCTTACAAAAAGCGGTGACTCATTTCTCTGCTCTACATGCCTCGCAGTGGTATGCACAACATGCAATGTTCTCAGTCATGATGGTATGACTTGTCAAGAGTACAAAGAAATTAGTAGTGACGATGGCTCGAAGGCTTTACAGAGGTGGGCGAAAGAAAATGATGCGAGATCTTGCCCGGTGTGCAAGATATTAATCCAGAAGAGTGAGGGTTGTAATCATATGACTTGCAAGCAGTGCAAGGCTCATATTTGTTGGTTTTGTATGAAGAATTTTAAGACCGCTAGAGAATGTTACGAGCATATGCAGAATCTACACGATAACTTTTATGGAGATTGAGAGCGAGAAATTGAGATGGTAAGCCATTGTGGGTATCTCAAAGAGTCAGTACACCTCCCTGTTGGCAAGGCTAAATTATTTACTAATTGTTTCCAGGCCGCTTTTGTCCTCTCATTGATCTGAGTGAACCACTTGATGCAACGAATTTCCGATATGTATTAGAGCAGCAGTATCTTGTTAAAGTTATACTTCTTAATATTATCATCCCAGGGGCAAAAGAATAATGCACCATAAGGAAGTCCAGAAGTGATACAATAACTCCTAGACTGGCCACTCTTCCTATCTTAGACGCACGAAGCAATAATTAACAATGAATAGTGATAAACTATGCTGGTAGCACCAGCCTTTTCAAGAGCCTAACCTCTAAGCTCTTGAACAAGGTGTACCGAGAGACTCTAAAGCACCTTTAACTTTCTTCCAAGAATTAGTACAGGATGCAAAACCGATATATAAACATGAGCAATCTAACCCCACTAAATGAGGGGTTAGGCCCTCAAAAATGTGAACAAGAACATAGTCATGAAAGAAACTACTGATTTTGAGACACGCATAGAAAATTTTGCCCCTCTATAGCTGCAAATTTGCAGTAGCAGGCGCAAGCTATTTGGCCGTGAAGGAAGACGAGCGTGCTGGCAAACTTTGTGACTGTCACATAATTGTTGTAACCCTCTCCCCCTCTCCAACTCCAAAAGATATTCGTATTTATCAGCAAATACACACAGTTCTCTTTGTTTCAGGGACAGTCTACAAGGTTATCGCAAATTACTAAAAGTGCTATTTTATTCACATACCCAGTAGCTTTTAGATCCTCATTGCCTATACAGTGTGTGTTTTATAGCCTAGACACCAAACATGGTTGGCGGCTGTGATATTTAGTACTGAGTAGGTAGTAAAATATTTGGTGGAATGGAGAAAGTATTTTATTTTCAACTTCTACTAGGGGGGCAAATTGAAAATGTTCACCGTGGTTTTGACTTGAAAAGGATTGGGTCTACGGTACAGTGAGGAATACTGATGCAAGATCGAGAAGCGGAAAATAGAGCTCGTCTGAAGCGATATATACATTCGAAATAGTCGCTAAGCTGAATATAAAAGACTGGAGATCATATGATGGTTACACTCAGACTCCTCAACATAAAGTCATAGTGGCCGAGAACCGACCCAACACTCAGCCAAACCATCAATTTCCTCAATTTTAGAAATTGCTTTCGGCTGATTCTCAGAATTTCTGTTAAGCTATTCATCTTAGAAAATATTTTTGCTTTAAATCAGACTTCTTCCCGAAATTCATACAGGGTCATCATCGGCACTTCTCCCTTCATCCTAGTTTCGACCTTGATTACCAGCTCTCGCAACGAACCAAAATCTCTACAGAAACCTTCAGCTTCTTTGAAAGTAGTTTATTGGTTCTTCTTCCAAGACAAGTTCACGCTCAGTGCTAGTTTCAAGAATTCTCGCAAGCCTACAAATGCCTTACTTGCTCAAAACACTACACGTATCTGGAGAATTAACAATAATAGCAACATTCTCACAACTTTAATTTCCTATGCGGGCCCTTCATACAAGAGAAGATCTGAACTAACGTGAAATTTCAATATCAGAAACATACTTATAGGTTCATGAAGAAAAAAAAGAGTTCCAGGTTTGCCAAAATGCTATCAAGCAGTCTTATATTAGTTCCTCAAGGAGGCTTATTGTAAAATGGTAGAAATAGGTTCATTTAGTCATTTACCTAGCAGATAATGTATACCAGGAGACGGTCATCACGTAAACAGCAGGTATTATTATAAGCCACGTGAACTACGTTACGTTGTAAACACTCAAATGTCGCGCTGGACCTCGCAAAGTGATGTTGCAGCTCTTCAATACCTAAATATAATTTTGTGAGGTATGAATGGGACATTCATGAGTATCTTAGCTGGAGGTGAAGCATAGACTTCGAGCTTGGATCGGACTTCTTGAGTTCTGAAATCATTAATTTACTCATCGATACCAACCTTACTTTATTACCGATCTGTGGTAGATGTTGAGTTTGTGATACTAGAGCCTAGTATTGTTATCAAGACAACTGGCAAAGACGGATTAATCCAAATTGAAGATCACATTTTTGGTCAAACTGTGGTCTTAAGGTACAATGGTGGGCTAGAATAGCTCCCTTGATGACTTCGGTGATTGTGTGATCCTCTCTAGAGTATATTAAGCTATAGGACCGGCTTTAGACTCTTCGAAGTTACATGAAATGTTTCCCCATGTCCGTTAGCGGGTGGGTTCGTTTCGCCAGGTGGTGTCAATGATATCCGAAAGACAGCCACTACAGTTCTCTCATAGTTGCTAGCCAACTGCCTAACCCTAAATCATGTAGCATTTATGTGTTTATGATGATCACATTAAAAATTGGTTCATTTAATGCTTTAACTGAAACCTATTCCTTGAATTTGTATGTAATCTTCTTCCCTAAGTGATTGGTCTCATCGTATAAATTTGGCCTTTACTGGACTCCAGGAGTAACGTCTACACCTGCATATTTAAGCTATACGCTGCTGACGTGAGTATACAACCGCACTATAAGAATTAAAGGAAAGGGAGCCTACTTCCTACATCCAGCTATTCATATTGGCTATTGAAAGTTGATGGCTGGTATTCACCGGCTTTCGTGCACAAAATAAACCTGTAACTGGCAGGCCCGTATTCTATAGAATAAAATTCCTTATCCACCGATGAGCTGTTTTAGTAGCTTGCCACAAATTATCATTGGCCACAGTAAAGGAGATGGCTGCTAAGATATCCGTTTCCTTGGTTGATATATTTTACTATTACAAACCCTAAATGCTTCCTAGGATAGCATGATTTACTTTAAGAGAATAGATCTAACCGCTAAAAAAAAAGCTCTTGCCATATGCCATATCTATTATTCACGTCAATTTCTCGGCTTTCCTTACCTATTACGAAACATCCTAGTTTGATAATATGTCAACATATACCTGATCCGGAGGTTTTATCTTTATCAATACTTCCCGACATACATCTGATGTTGCAGTAATATAGGTCACTATAAGGTTATATTTTCCTCTGTATCTGTTCTTTAGTAGCAAAAGACTCTATACTAATGATCTAACTAGCAAAACTGGCATCATACTTTAGTGGCTGGGATTTATCAGTTCTACAAAATAGTTGGTATGGAATAGGTATTTTTTTTAAGGAGATCTACTGTCTTAGTTTTGGCATTAGGCCGGGATATTGAATGTATTTTTAGTGGTGCTCAGTGGCTACCGGCTACAGAAGGCCTCCTACTAATCAAACCCGCCTTATTGACAGCCTGACACTTGCGAGGATAGAAATATCCTGTTAAGCTTCATTAGCGAACTAATTAATTACACGTATCAAAAAATTTGGTGAATACAAGCAACAAACTGGATGGTGCGTACAATTTGGATAGCGTGCACAACTGAATGGTGTGTAAAAAATGAATGGTGAGATCGTCTCTTTTGTCTGAATTGGTGGTTTTTAGATGCGGCACTAGGTCTAGAAAAGTAGGTCTATGTGCATCACTCATTCAACACAGATCTTCCCGTTGCTGCGCAACTGCCCAGACTCCATCTGAGTGGCCAGAGTTATGCTATCTTTTGAAGCTGTCCTGTCTGAGTGACGTGGATTTTAAGTCCAAATGGAAAGGGTTGAAGGAATCACTTCTGTTGGAATCAACGACTCCAGCCAATTGGGTGAACTATGTCATCAACACAACGAGGCCCTGAGGGCTTGATGCAGGACTCAGTTAGGGCAAATCAAGTATACTGTCAACTTTCACTTCCTTACTGTACAGAATAAACTACGAAAGTCTTCGGGCACATATGGAGGGCAACTAGTGAGACGTGCTAACACTGAATCTTGCCGCACCGCAAATAGAAAACTGTAATTGTGCAGTTGAAATTACGAAGTGGTTGGGTTATATAAATCTTGCCATTAAATTGGAAATCTCAGAGTCTAACGCAACCACTCATTTATACAACTCCCCATCTTCTACCTGCTCCCCGTTCTCATCTTCATCACTATCTAATATCAAATTCAAAAAGTCGTTGTCGATAGCCCGCAATCTAACGAGGTGTTTATATGTATCAAACCTCTCAATCCCCGCCGATGCATTGCGCAAAATCTTGGTAGGTTCCGAATTTATTGCCAGTACGACAAATTCAACAAGGGAGCTTAAACCGTAGCAGGTCCACCCGAAGTGGATGACAAGAAAAATATAGATAGATGCGATAAAGACGTGAAGGAGAAGGATACCAGTTGCGAGGTGGCGGGTAATGCCTCGAATTGAGTAGCTATAGCCATAGCGAAGTGCAGTAACACGGAGTTCTACTAAATTGCCCGTATTCACGTCGGATATATTCTCAAACCGAGATTTCGGGGCCCTAGCCATAACATATGTTTGAATGTTACCGTCTGACACCAAAATTAGGTCACTCGGTAATCCAATTCTGGATATAGAATCTGTGAGAAGGATCGTAGCCGCGGCAGCGAGGGCTACACCTCCGGGTTCATATTCTGGGTTGATTTCAATCGTGAGATTTTGGATCGTGCTATCCGGTTTTATTGCTGAATTTGCCCAATCTGTATCTATCTGGATCCATGATGATGGCATTGACGCAAGCAAACCCTGGCTCTGCTGACTTGTGTTGGCTTCCATGGCCTTACTTCGCGAGGCTCGCCATGCACTTTGTCGGTCATTGATGGTGGGAGAGTAGAAGTAACCGGCTGATATGTCTGGCGAAGGGTTGATATATAAGTCTATCGGTTGCCACCCAGCATATACGGAGCAGGTAACTATACTCAAGTTGTTGTTTTTATAATTGCCAAAATCCCATAGGAAGACAACACCAATTGATGGAGTCTCCGGGCCCAAGTCTGTGGGCTTGGTCCAGATTGTTGTAGCTGTGGTCAATATCCCATCGACGGAAACTCTAGGCTCAGTCGAGTTCCAAGTATCTAGGAGAAGAGAGGCAGGTGCAGACCACGTACCATTTAACGAAGGAAACTGTAGCTGGGAGAGGGCATCGCTGCTGATATAACCCGACCGTAGAATTTTGTATAGAGAACCATTTTCCTTCCAGTAGCCCTGTTCATTACATATGGCAAGTGTCAAAGGCGCTAATATATGACTTTTGTTTGATAGTGAAAGTTGCAATTTTGTGTTCTCAGTCAAGCTGAACTTGAATGTACCACTGATATCCAAGAGAAACTGATCGGTAAAATAGGGAGTTGTTTGCGTCAGGGACCAAATTTGCTGGTTCCGATATTGAAAGTCTCCTTCAATATATCGATTGTACATTGTGTTATTATTGTCGCTATTGAATGGAAGTGTGAAATTCCATGGCGAATTTGCCCACATGTTAGAAGCCAGGTAGAGAATGCCTGGCAAGCCTGAAAGAGGACAAGCAGCGAAGATCGTTCCATTTTGGTCTGGGCAGGCCGATGGGAAAGAGGCATTGTCAATGGAACCTGGCCAAAGGGTAGTTGCATTTGCCCCAACGAAGACCCGCACATCGTTGCTTTTTAAGGGGCGCGTTTTTCCAACAAGGTCAACAGCCATGTCAAACTCCCACCAGTCAATCGAGGGTAACATCAAGATAGCTGATGATGGACCCAGAACAGCGCACATTATGGCAAGAAGAATGACTAGCAAGACCAGCGTAAGCCGCCGGGCTCTTTTACCTCCAGCGAAAGCCATAGCCCAAAGGCTGGGGCTCCAAAGAAAAGTAATATCACTGACTTGAAAGCCGGCAAGTAGACTTCCAAGAGACATCCCGTTCCCGCAGAGAAGCTCGTACTGGGTACAATGAACAACAATGGCCGATAATGAGGCGACTGTAAGGATTTCGTGTAATTTTGCCGCAAATTGAAGAGCATTAAGGTACAAATTTTGATTTTTGACTCCAACAGGTCCCACGTACATTTGAGACCCATTTAAGTACATCAAAATGACAGTAATAATGATTGAAAGTAGATGGAAAGTGCAGACTCTAGCAGCCCTCCAGCGATTACGTTCGCTAATTGCTTTTGGGATCTCAGACTTTAATTGATGATTCTTGACGATAGCCGACACTAATTCTATTCTTTTGAAAGGCCAGAAGAGCAAATGTCGTATGCTGGCAAGGTAATGATTAATAGAGTCGCACCAGATCCGTCGACTTTGGCGTTTACGGCTATTACGATGACTCCGGCGGCTGCGGCGTTGACCTCGATGTCGAGGTGGGAGCGCTGCCCTTGTGCCATTCTGGGCAGGACGATATTGATGTAATCGCTGGTTCATGACTTTTCAGTTCATAACGAAAACCACAAACTTCTGAAGAATGAAATATAAAGCAGAGAAGGGGAGGAGTCGATAACTATATGAGCGAGGCTGCAGACACACTTTATGCAGGCCGCTTGCATGAGACAAGGCTGTGGACGTGGGGCGCAGTCCCTCGATATTGCATTGATACCTCTTATTTTCTCGTGCCTAGAACTTCTGACATGTTGGTTAAAAACTTCGACCACGGGATGATGTAGGAGGGATTATGTCTGCTCCTTGTGGCTTTGATATACCTTTTGAGGCAGCGAATTCTATGTTAATTCGAGAAATGGGATTTTGAACTCCACCGCTTTGGTACTTGGCACTTGGCTAGTTTGTTATCAGCCTCTTTCTATTCCAATCAAAAATTGTGTGGTAGTAAGCCCAGGCAGGAATACGGTCTGATGCACGCCATGTCCAAATCGAAATCGAAATCGAAATAACCCTTGGCCCCCAAATCACCCCCACCCCCCCAATGCATAGCCACCTCCACGACAAATTGAAGTAGGGTAGGTAGGTAACTTGGGTAGAGGCGAAGTGAGGCTCGGCATTAACGACGACTAGTTAGCCTCGTTTCTTATACCTAGAACAACTTTGACATTTGGTTTTACGATTTCCCTTCGAGCCATGTTGTCGCGTGACGTGAGATAATTGTACCAGCAGAGTGAACTTCTGCTAAGAAATTCAAGTGAGCGTAGTATATTGATAAATGAGATGCTTGATTCTAGAACTAAAAAAGCATAGCTATTTATGTGCAGGATCGCGAAGTGATTAGTCAGTATTTAGTAACCGGAAGAGACCTTCTCTTGTGTGCCCCAAGCGGGCCATTTTCCGTGACACATGTTTATAATACTGGTTTACACTATTACCATCTTGTGCTGTACACTTTGATCTAACTTGTTCGCTAATAAACCTGCCAGGGTGTGTCGCATGTGACTGTGACGTCTGTGCCTCACGTAAATTACGGTCATGTGATTATCACGCCCAGGGCAACCTCAGAACAGGCTAACCTCGGAAAAGAGCCTGGTAGTGAGGCTTGAAAAGAGTTTGGGGTTTCTTTTCTTTTCTTCTTTTGGTATATTTAAAATATCTTTAGATATAGTCTTGGTATAATCAGACTCATATTCACTCTCATATGTATCAGAGCAGTACTAGGGCTAGTGCTGTAACAGTAACTAGCACAGGGCTAGCTTTATATAACTATCACCAGTCCACATTTCAAAGCATATCGTGCAAAGGTTGAAAGGCCTCTTATTTGACTACCTAAAGCTAAAGAAGAAAGGAGAGAAAAGACTCTCTACGCGACACGCGCGTTCCTATAGTAGGCATATGCTTATTGCAATCATGTAGTTTCTATATATTCATGTAACGCTAGGTGTGCTAGCCGTAACAAGCCCATATATTAGAGATAGAGGTTTAAAGTTTACAAAGCTATTAAATATATTGTCACGGAAAATGGCGCGCCTGAGGACACAAGAGAAGAGCCTCTGAGGTTATTAAGTACTGGCTAATCACTTCGCGCTCTTGTACATTTAAATAGCTATGCTCTAGTTCTTCTAGAATCAGGCGTCATTTTATCAATATACTACGCTCACCCGAATGCCTTAGCAGAAGTTCACTCTGTTGGTACAACTATCCAACGTTATGCAGACATCTATGCTCAGTAATTACCACTCGTCATCTTGAATTAAGTATAAACCTCTAGGTTATAGGGTTCAGTGCTACTAAATGTTCCCTAGTAGGAAATATAAAAGAATTACAGTAACTACAATATTCTGCATCATAGATGATCTTAGGACGGCTGCGGACCCGGAAGTCTTTCTAGGTCCGCCCTCATTTCAAAATTGAGGATTGAGGAAAACGTTCAGCCTATTGACGCCACCGCAAATTTCAGTTGCATTACCTTTGCATGCAATATTACTACTTTTGTCAGCACAGCTCAACATAAAGATTAAGCGACGAACATACCACCCATCAGATGGAGTCCCTGAACTACGGATGGCCGAGTCACAGTAACATTCCACGCCATTTTCCACGCCGGCGTATGTGAAGCCACCTGCACCACACGCAGCGATGCAATTTTTGCTCGACATGTTAGTATCACCACCAGTGATAGACGTTCGGGTGTTTAGTGATCTAGCACTACTATCATCACTATAGCAGCCAATAGGAAACCAGGTAGGCATTGATGTGGAAGAGGGGGTCGCTGTAGATTTTGATGTTGCGGTTGAACTGGACGTTTGAATAGTTGAGGCTGTGACGACTGGCAGTATAGCCTTATAGACATTGATACGACCCGTTCCACCACAGATCTCGGAGGGTTTACCAGCGCATGGAATATTGCAAGTTGTGTTGACAGTGCGTTCATTGGCAACAAAGCTTCCACACCAGCATTGCGAGCCAGTTTCCACACCTGCGTATAAAAATCCACTTCCAAAGTAGCATGCGGTCTCACAAGCTTCGATTGTCATGGCACTGTCACCGTTTACGATGCTCGTACGATTAGACAAAGTTGGAGGCGTGGCGTCAAGATAGCAACCTAGTAAAGCCCAGGTTGGCGTTACTGTTGGCGCAGTAAATGTTGAAGTGGATGAAGTGGATGAAGTGCTCGTAGCAGCGGTTGCGGAGCTGGTCGTCAGTGCTCCGTTAGCTTCAATGCAGTAAGAGAATCCAGGTTTCCAATTGCCGCAAGCAGAAGTAAGAGAAGGATTCCAGGCCACCATGTTTGCGAGACTGACAAGATAAAGGTTCCGTACATCATTACAGCTCAGTCCTTCGAAGTTATCGTACCAAAAAGTGCAGAGCTTCGTCGTCGCAGGGTCGTAAGGCATGTTAGGAACTGTATCTCGCCGGGCGATGGATGAGCCTGCCCAGGCAATCTGAGGAAGGAGGAGTCCGATTATGGACGGTGACGAGGTAGAAAATAACATTATCGTAGAGATAATATGAAGACGGAATTGAGAACGATAGTGGTGAAGCTTTCGGGCTATGGATTAGAGGGGAGATGTGCGAAAGCACTCCTTCAGATCAACCAAAATTCTCACTTGGAGCTCACACTACTGGTAGGGTATACTTTGATTGTATACTAACTAACTGAGTCGGAAGTTTGTAGACTCCTTCGTTTGTGATGGGAGGGTCGAAGTTTGGAATGAAAGAAGGTCCGAAGCAATAAGGCCAATATCTCACTAATATATTCCCAAAACGAACTACAATTTCCGAGCATTGAACCTGCCAGGTTTATATGCCAGTGATTGAATGTTGGTATGTCAGCCAAGTAAGAGAGCCAAGTAAGAGGGGGTGTCATCTGCAGTGGCACAGTCGTTTATCCCTCCCATCTGTTTGGGCACCTGCCCCTCAACCCTGAGCCGCCCCTCTCTCGACTTCGCCGTTCCCGCCTTCGCTCTAAGATCTCCTCGCAGTTTTGCATATTCATTTCGACCCCGGTGTCCTTCTCTATAATTTTCATCTCTGGGCACATCCATCCCTCCACACCGCCAAACCAATCACGAAATTTTGATTCCATGACACAAATCTCAGGCCCCCATTCTTCAACCTTTTGCAACGAGGAAATTAGAATGCTTTTCAGACCTTTCATCTCTGAGAAATGGTAGGCATAATACCCATTAAAAAGTTCCGCGTCAGATGATTCAACGACTAGCTGCTGAATAAGGGCTGCATCTCTAGCTAGCAGTCTACAAACTCGAAAGTCGTTAATCTTGATTGTATCTACGTTGAAATTTGTCCAGATAAAACATGGAGAAGAGCCATAGGTAAAGGCTTTAGTGTAAAATCGGAGAGCTTCGAAACGGGATTCCCGACAAACTTGCAGTACTGAGGGAGTAGGGACCAGAGAAACGAAATGATCCATCTGCAGGTGCCCTGCCGCTGGGATACCACGAACAGTGACGACTCGAGGTTCATTTGCGGATAGTTTCCAGATCCGGCTACGAAGCTCCAATGGCAGACGTGAAAAAGGATGAAAAGTCGCTGTTAGCATTGTGATGGGATATTGAAATGCTAGTTTTGATAGCCAAGGGTATTGAAATTGGTGTTCAGGTCTGGCAAGGTGCGATTATAGCTGGTGCCATCTTTATTGGAGGTATTGTTGGAGGTGTTGGAAGTGTTGGAACCGTTGGAAATGCTCCGGGTAATGTAAGGTAGGCTCCCGCGCTAGGACTATTCGGTAAGGTTAGTATTCCCCATTGCCAGTAGACTATAATAATGCATGAACTACCAACGGCCTTTACGAAGAGAGGACTGTGATTCGACTAGCTTTCTTAGCATCGGAAAGGATCTATTCCTTCGGTACCATTGCTTCTTAAATGACTGATGACTACAGGGAAGGTAACTTTACCGAGTCGGTGATGTTTGCAAACCATCACAATGACCACCAGGTACACACTGGCAGGTGATAATGTTGGAGGCAGTGGATTAGGTTGGCAATCTTACAGCTCAGTCTCGGGATGACATCAGAATGTTCCAATACGAAGGACATTGTTGGTATGCAACTTTGTGGTAGATAAAGCAGCAATGCTTCTATGATATGAGACCATGAGATCCAAACTACATCCGAGAAAGCCAATAACAGTCTTGATATCGTGAATTAACAAATTAACACTATATTTGAGAATCGTGCATTGATCGTGATCTCTTAGGTAAAGGGTCTCAGAAGTGTTTACATGAGCTACTCGCGCCACTTGAGCTCGCCCTAGAGTTTATACCAACTCGATCGCTTCTAAGCGGTTAACATCTCAAATCAAGAGAGCACAACCCGGGACAGTTTCCCATTACCTTCATTCATCATTTTTACCTTCCAACTGGAGGTGAGGTACAGAAAATTGTCCAAGATGAAGTTCTTCCACACAGCTGGTCTCCAATACCAACTTTACGCTTGCATAATTTTTGTCTTGCCATTGCTCGCGGCGTGCGAGGAGAAAAAGCTACCTCGTTCACAAGAACCTCACAGTCATGGGGAAAATTTGGACTTTTCCAGGGGGCTATTACAGAGCAACTTGAACTCAACTGGTTCACACTCCCTTTACCACAGTGCATAGAAGCCGACTGACACTTGACTAGTTTTACAAGAACGCTCTGGAATCGATATTGCCTCTTTTATTGATGATTTTGTGTACACTTGGATTCAGAAGCACTCAGAGAATAATCCGTCTCAAGCCTCTATAGCCAGCGTACATGCTACTGCTGCACGGGTTAAGAATGCAATACTTAATGGAGACTATGGCACCTCCTCCACACCGATTTCCAATGGTACAACTCTCATAAGAAAAAGCACAGGTCAACGCATCCAGCGACAAATAAACAACTTGACTATGGCAGCAAACTCCACTTTAGACGCTATGAGAGCTGTTGTCCGTCTTGCCCAAAAAGAAGCTAACCAGCGGAATGTGGAGAGAATCAAAAATCCGAGGCGGAACCACTACTATAGCAATGACACAAGTAATGCAGCGCTGAAGGCCCGTGCTGAAGACATTCAGCTCTATTCAGTCAACACAACCATCGCTGCCGCCGCTGCTGCAGTAGCAGAAGCTGATGCAGCGGTATCCAACGGATTGCCAAAACAAGATTATAATATCCCATCCAAGTTTGTCAAAAGCCAAAACCTCAAGAGGGGAGAGCCCATTTATGAGCATTTGGAGAAGAGGGCAGGCAATTTCTGGATGCAAGACATCCCCCATGTTGGCAAAATTCCCTATGGTGGGGTCGAAAACAACGGTTATTCGGTATACCGTAATGTCAAAGACTACGGTGCAGTCGGCGACGGAAAAACAGACGACACTGCTGCAATTAATAAGGCCATGTCGGAGGGGAATAGATGTGGTGCAAATTGTGGTTCATCCTCCGTCAAGGGTGCTATAGTTTACTTCCCCTCAGGTTCGAACGCACATCTTACAGGTTACCGCTCTCCTTATTAATTTAACTCTAGGTACATATCTTATAAGCAGCCCAATTCTTTCTTACTATCATACCCAGATGGTAGGAGATGTGAGTTATGCTGCCGTCGCCTTCTGGTTTTTTTGCTTATTGTTTTCAAGGCAAATAACCGCCCTGTTTTAATGGCTGCTCCATCCTTCATTGGGCTGGGTAAGTTTTAATTGTAACCTAGCTACAAAAATTTCTCACCTGATATTAGGACTCATCTCATCGGATGTTTACACTGGAGGAAACGGAGGTCAGGAAGAATGGTTCATAAATCAGGTAGATGCCTAGTCTTCCCCAGGATGACATTCTAGTAAAATATTTCTGACGAGTGTAGAGCAACTTCTTGAGACAGATTCGCAATTTTGTGATCGATCTCACCAACGCGAATATGGTTGATATTGCTGGCATACATTGGCAAGTAGCACAAGCAACAAGCATACAACAAGTCTATCTGTTTCAGTCTAAAGCAGCAGACAAATCCCATATGGGCATATGTAAGCCTGACGTAAATTAAATATATTTGGAATTAATCAATTGATCAATTCAATAGTTGCTGAGAATGGTAGCGGTGGATTCATGTCTGATGTCGGGTTCATTGGTGGTGCCATTGGAATTCGATGTAAGAGTTCCTTGTCATTCTACTTATCAGTACCTGGCGTCTAATCAAGCAAAAGGTGGCAACCAGCAATTTACGACAAGAAATTTCTTATTCTTGGATTGCAAGACCGCTATTGACATGATTTGGGATTGGGGATGGACCTGGAAGTCCCTATGGATTTCAGGTTCCGACTATGGAATTAAGTTGACGGGCACTGACTTTGGGGGTTCATTGCAAGTTCTAGATTCTCTTATGATTAGCACTACTGTGGGGATATATATTACCACCCCTCTAGGTGACGCGATTTCGCAACGTACCTCGGTCAATATCGACAACCTGGTTCTCGACAAAGTTGGTACCGCGGTCTCTGCTCCTGGCGGAATCACCCTTGCTGGTGGTTCTCAAACGATTGTTTCCTGGACACTAGGTCAGGTCTACGATGCCAAGCACCCTAGTGGTATTTACCAGCCCGGTAACACGCTATCTTCCATACATCCAAAAACTGCGTCTCTCATGGGTGGGCCTAATGGTGGCTATCTCGAAAGATCTAAACCCCAATACGCGGATCTTAGTGCCAACAGTTTCATCAGTGCGCGACTTGCAACATCAGGTATGACTATAAAGGTCCTGTCACGTGTGCTCTAACTAAATGGTCTAGGGGATGGCTCTACCGATGATACCTTTGGTCTTAATTTGATACTTTCCATGGCGAAAGACCTCAACCGGCCTCTTTATATTCCTATGGGCTCATATGTTGTAACAGATACTATTCATGTGAGTTTTGTAGCATTATTGGGAACACAGGATCACATCACTGAACAAAATAGATTCCCGTTGGTAGTCGAGTGGTAGGCGAGTGTTGGTCGCAGATTGTTGCACAGGGAGCTGTCAGTATTTTACAAAGTTATGGATTCTGTTGTACCTAACATTCCATTCTAGAATTTTCAAGATGCGAGCAATCCACACGTAATGGTACAAGTTGGACTCAAGGGCGATGCCGGAGTCATTGAAATTCAAGATTTAATGTTCACCAACCGAGGCCCAACTGCAGGTGTCATTTTGATGGAATGGAATGTTCGGCAGACAGCGGCTGGATCAGCGGCTATGTGGGGTAAGTGAAATTCCCGATCATTCAAAAATCTGATATATCGATTATTGACACGACCTAGACAGCCATTTTAGAATTGGTGGGGCAAAAGGATCTGGATTGCAAGCTGGGGATTGCCCAAAGTTGACGAGATCGATAAATCCAAAGTGTATTGCCGGCACCATGATGCTTCATCTGACAACTACGTCGTCAGCCTATTTAGAGAATGTGTGGGCGTGGGTAGCTGATCATGATCTTGATAGTGGTCTCGACCAGACTCAAATAGATATCTACGTAGCACGAGGTTAGTCATTCCTTCCCCTTTTCCCATTTGAAAAGACCTTTCTAATGGCAGAAGGCATTCTCATCGAAAGCCAAGGGCCGTCTTGGTTCTACGGGACGGCCTCTGAACATGCTGTTCTTTATCAATATCAACTTTTTGGAGCTCGAGATATTTTTATGGGAATGGTCTGTCTCCTCTCTCTATATCCCATGCACAAGCTCACACTCTCCAAGATTCAAACAGAGAGTCCCTACTACCTCCCAAAACCCCAAGCACCTAGTCCTTTTACCTCTACAGTGGGTCTGTTTCACGGAGATCCAACATTTTCGGATTGCTCCTCTTCAACGACACATTGCGCTGCCGCCTGGGGTTTGAGAATTGTCAGTTCCACAAATATTCATATAAGTGGTGCAGGGCTTTACAACTGGTTTCAAGACTATGTTCAACCTTGTGTAGACACACAGGACTGTCAGCAGCGAGTCGTGCAGATTCTAGGAAGTACCGGATTATTTCTTTATAACCTCTACACTATAGGTACCGTTGAAATGATCAATGGACGTTCTGGTAAAGGAATACTGGCCAAGGACAACACAAACCAAATATCTCATCCATTCACATCAATCATTAACGCTTGGCTGATATCATCCGATAATAGGTAAATATTCTATCCAAAGGAAAGCATTCTTTTACTAAACAGTTATAGTGGTGATGGTGGGCCTGAGGATGATACACCTGTGAGGCATCCTGATTGCACTGCAATCTACGATACAATTGATCAGATCGTAGCCTCCGCGGCAAGCATCCCTCCGGAATGCATGGACAAGTACTTAGCTAGAGTTGAGATCAAGCTTCTCAATGATTCGCTAAATAAATACGACAAAACCATTGCTGATGGCTATGACGCCAAATTCAAGATCTATGTCGGCCATATAAAGGAGTAATGAGACCCCTGCTTCTTAATCCTAAATCTATCTTTCGATTCTTCAGAAAGTGTTCCATCCACTTCATCTTCTCTCTCTCCAGTTTTAGCAAGAAAGAACTGACAACCTCTCCCTAGGCTCGTTCCTCTCCAGTTATCAGCTTATATGGCTGGTGCACAACTCTCGGGCTTTTTCACCTGTAAAACTTCTGCCTGGGTTACATGTTGTTCCGAATGTCAATCCGCAGGCGGCTGTCCACCGTAGGTTTTTTTTATTAAGTTCCCTCACTTCGGCTCAGTTTTCTCATCATGAAACAATTATTAATTTGTCTAATACCCAGTAATTGTGATGGCAGTAAAGGCTGCATTAGTGGCATTCGAACTACAACCGTGAGCTGTCCCACCGTCATCCCTAATCCAAGCAATCAGGAAGGTAACCTGCATGCGATTGACTATACATGTACCAATATGGAAGGTTTCTTCGCAGACATCTTGAAGAAGTATGGCATAGAAAAGTCCTGGATTGTGTTTGGCAAATTTCTCGCCCGCACCAACGCAGGCTGCTGGATGAACTCTGACCCGCTTTGTGGAGAGAAGACCAACACATACTGGACGGGTTTCCCTATCCCAGGTGTTATCAACGTCACGGATCCTAAAATTCTGATATCTGTTGACAAGATCAAGACTTTAAGCACCCAGTTAGGGGCGAAGGCATCTTATATGGACTATTCACTTGCTGATCTGCAAAATTCTGATCTTGTCGATGCAGCTTCCATTCCGGCCCTATTGACTGCCGCAGCAGTGGCCAGCATGAGCAATGTCATTGAAGTCGCCAATCAGATATCAGCTGACAATCGGAAAACATTCATTCTCGCCTTTGTTATGGCTGTTCTTATGCTAGTACCCGGTATTGGTGAAGTTGCCGGCGCTGCTGAAATGGCGGGCCTTAAAGTCATTATTAATCTACTCGGAGACGCTGGAAATGCTGCACTCGCCATTTATAGTACAGTAGAGGACCCAAAGAGTGCCGTCTTTGCGATGTTTGGCCTTCTACTTGGGGGAACGGGACAGGGGAGCGCAAAGGCGTTTAAAGATGCTGCCGCCAAACGCCGTAGCCTTACGACCAAGGAGATTGAAACTTTGGGACCTATCAAGCCACAATTGGAAAAGATCAATACTTTGAGAACTTCTTGTTTAAAGTAGTGGACTTTGAATATGAGGGAAGCCTTGCTCTCTTGCTGGTATATCACTAGAGTAGAGCCCAACATGCCCTCGATTCCCTCCTTCTGTGTAAATTAGATTTTCTGTATGTATATCAATAATTGTGTGAACAATTCAGGGCTGTGATATACCTCTGCCTTTTTAATTGAAAGAATTCTTTGATTCCCACTTTAGATATTCTAGGTATTTTTGCAGACAAGAAATAATCCCCTTTAGGAACCACATGTTCTAATGGTTGAAAGGCAATTTTACTCCCATTTGTTTGAAATTCCGGTCCCCATTAATTTTCGACAAGGACTTCAGTGTATTCAATCGCTCACATCGTGGCATTTTTGCCAAAGTATCTCAACTTCCAACCTCCTGACTTTGGAATATCCTGGCACAAAAGGATTCAAGTAAAACAAATTTGATGGCAGATGTCAAGTGAACGGCATCATCTTCAGTACTGTAATCTTGCCAATACTGCCAGAACCAATTCCAGCATATTGGGTACTGTGGTAGAGTGTGGAAAAGTTATGGTGGTGCAAGTTCAAGAGGCAGAAAAGTAGTGATTATATTGTCTGAGGAGTAGAAGAGAGAGCTCGTACGAAACAGATGCTAAGCTGAATATAGAGGACTGAAGTGTTATGTGATACTGACATTTGGATTCCTTAACACAACACCTTTGACGAAAGCAAACTGCCCCCTAACCGCGAAACTTCTGAACTCTATTAAGTATTGGACTTTTCATATACCTGTTACTGATCCATAAGCAAAAGCATTTGGAGTATCGCGACCAGATCTCGCCGAAGATATTTTCAAGTGGACCAATTATTAGATTTCCTGCGTATAGCGTGCAGCCGAAGGTACTGTATGATCGAGCATGACTACTCCATGTCGTGTTGGAATACATGGAAGGCTAGATGCGGGCTGACATGGGAAATCTCGGCGCCTTGGCAGAGCAATTCCAACACAAGTCCTACATCTATCCAATGAGCGGGATACAACACCAATCTCTCTTCTTCATGGTGGCTATTGTTACGCCGCTATGACTTGTAAGATACAAGGTTAGCAAATGCAGGGAAATTATGTGACACCGTGGAAATCCTTCCTCGGTGTCTGGCAAAGTTGCTGCTTTTAGGGAATTATTTCGGTCCCTGAATGAATCTCAGCATTGGCATGGTAATTTATGTGTTGTTAATTCCCCATAGTGCTCCCAGAGATTTCATACTGGGGGTTGCCTCTGTGCCTCTGTGCCCCTTTTCCATTCCTTGGTCAAGATGGGGCATGCTCCCGTTCTGCCTCCTTACGTTAGGTCTGAGGAATCTATAATCTCTTTCGTTTCACTATTCAACAATTTATCGAATCTCTCATCGTGTATCTTCTCCCAAAGCTTCTTGTCAAGTCAACCACCTTTCGTCTCTCACTCATTGTCTTGGGTTTGGTACCCACTTATTCTTTATTTATTGTCAGTAAGATATAACCTTTCATCCCACGCAAACTCTATGGAGCTCTGAGCAAGAACTAAAAAAAAAAATTAGATTTGCTCTAGCTCTGGATTTTAATTGGGACATCAAACATGAGGATCGTGATCTATCTACTTATTGTGTGGCTCTCCGCCTTCGCTGAAGCAGGAGGCCTCTCTAATGCTTACGAGCGTTTGTGGATATGGTATGCCTATCAGATTGATAGAACAATCGGTAGTGGATTGATCGTACCCGGTTGTGCTGGGAAGGATTGTACCTTCACAGAAGTGATGTCAAGTCTCGACAATGCAGACTGGTCCGCAACCCCATGGCTGGAAAATGAAGGAAATAAGACGCCAGATATCGAGGAAACGGCAAAGTTTATTTTCGAAAATAGCTGGACAAACAATATTCGCCCCTGGAGAATTTTTGCCGCCGCACAGGGCTATCCAGACATGCTCGAAAAGGTCGGAACATACTTAGGCCAGATCAAGATATTAGCGAGTCCAGAGAAGAGAGCTACCGTAGCGTTTGCAGACAACGCCGCAAGTATTGCTCTAGCCCAAGCTCTTGCTTCGAGAAAGGTTGAATACTCGGACTTCTTTATGAGGGCGCTGAGAGAGGAATTTGGATCAGCAGTAAAAGTGAAAACTGTACCAAACTCAATTGGCGAGGTCTACGATCTTCAAGCCACCGTTGAGGCAACAGTTGCGGCTAACCCACAAAGATTCGACCCAGCAAGTATTAAACGTGACCTGGAGGATTTCCAAGGACGTTACGAGTCTGCAGATACAACCGAGACGAGGCACCTGGCACCAATCAGGAGTATGGATGTCTCGCTCAATAGGATGGGGATTATCTCATGCAGTCCATAGGGTTGTGTGTGTAGATTTAGTTGGTCTTCTGGAGATTTTAAAGCTTGATTCATGTATTGTTTCACTGATGGTGTTAGAGTTTCTTGGCTGGTATTAGCTCATGTACTAGTAGAGTCTTAACGGACTAGTTGCACCAACAATAACCCCAAGTTGTATCACAATATCTTTGTAATGTATTGAAAATGCCACTTTCGAAGTGGCCAGGAACAGTGCTAATTATGCTGCGCACTTTTCGTCCCATGGGGCCCCCATGGGACGTGCACTTTTATCAAAACTCGCTTAAATTTTATGTAGATTTCTCAGATCGATAGTGCGAATGAGGTTATTTGCGAATTTCGCGAGTTTTTATAAAATTACCTTCTAGTTCAAGTAGAAGCAAGGGTGGCACGGGCCCATGGGATCCCAATGGGACGAAAAGTGCGCAGCATAGTGCTAATAGAGTTGCCCTTAGCTCACACTGACTCTGAGCTCTTTGTGGTGTTCTACGGCAAACATCACCTTCGTTGGCTCTAGCACACGTTTTATTGGACACATGAAGTACCACTTATGAGTTCTTTATTATGGGTGCGGTGGGGAAACTTTTAATAGAGAAAGTATTTAGGAAATACATTACAGGTATTGGTCACGTGACTATGTATTAGCTAGGCCGATTTAGGTTGACCCAATTCGCCTAGCTACAGACTTCTCTTCTTACATGGTTCAACTAATATAAGCCGATTCCAACTGCCAAATTCCCTGTACCTACCATTAGTGGGCCTCTTGGAGAATCATATTCTTAATAGTGAGGCTAAATTGGTATGCCGGTTCTTTAGTGGTCAAGAGTCTGTTATAGAGACGAAGATGGAGCTTTTTGTTGGATATATTGTCAGAGATAATGATCCAGTATATGTGCAGAAGTGTGCTATATTTATTTTTCATAGGCCTCAAATCTCCTGAAATTTACGTCATTAGCTGACCTATATTCCCTGGCCAGCTGAATCTATCGGAGTCTCCGAATCCCCTGAATAGCTGAACCTTCGGAGTCACTGACCTGATCCCAGACCTATGTATCTAACAAACGTTATCTAAGTTATGATAAAGATCTAATATGTAGGTGATAGATATATTATTCGAAGGGGCACAATTGCCTTTAATTACAGATATATAGTTTCCGCAAGGGTTGAAATGACAGCGGAGCCAGTTGTGGAAGTTGCTTTTTAATAGGATCTGAAATACTAGAATAGAGCTATCAGAGCAAGACCTTTCGGGGAGAGGGTAAAAATTTTGATCTTGAAGCATCATTGCATCATTTGCGCCATAGGAAGATTTGGGGTTATGTAATTATTGTTGTAAAAAGGCCTGTTGATAAGATGGAGTCTTTGGAATCTGTATCACGACTCCTATCGTTATGATAATCTTAAGAGATGATGACAGCGAAACAAGAAACTGGAAACTGCAGGATTGGTCTTGGGAAACCTTTCTTTGATTGAGTGCAATATATTTGAAGAGGGGATTTCAAAGCAGAGAGTCGATCTCGTAGACATTGTTTCAAGGGACTCGATTTGGTAAGCCACAATATAATTTTGCCTTGTAGACATTGCTTCACTGAAGTTTTCCATTTTGCTAAAGCTCTGGAAACCAAAGTTGACAGTCTCGGTCTTAGTTTTGCTTACACTACGAAGAACCTACTCTAATGGCCATTTTTAATAACGCCTACCTTTTTTTTGTTCGTTGGGATCTGTGAGATGGCTGCTTTGGATTAGTAATTTTTAGGATTGTTGTCATGACTAGCTAAAACAAACGTTTATCTAGGTAATTAAATATCACTGAACTTAATAGTATACCTTAGGCTCTTCGCTAATGAAGTATTTGTATATTATTTGATAAATCATTGCTAAGGAAAGGAAAGAAAGAGCTTAAGTTTGGGTGAGGTGATAATAACTCTGCTATTAGGATAGAAAATACAGTGTGACATAAGTTGCTCCTATGCTAAACCTTTATAACTGAAGAGAGCCCTTATATTGGCGGCTTTGGTAACAATCTAAAATTTGGAATTTGTAACAGCATTCGCACTTGGCAATCAAATTTCGTTTCATTCATTTTCCAGTATAGTGCCCCAATCTTTAGTTAAATCCGCAAGATTTTTTGACAATCTCTTCAAAGTCTCGCCGGGCGTGGTCAGTTGCTTTTTGTAGCATGAAGGAACGATCCACACACCTCGAAGAATGTGATTAGGTATTTCTAATAGTTTTGGGCAAGTACCGAATGTGTAGCGGGCTTCAATCCAGTCAATCACGAGAGCCTCATTAGTGGTCAGTTTGAATAGCAATTGAACTAGATCTTTGGAGCCAGAAGGAATTAAATTAATTTCGACCTGTTTTACTTCCGAATTCTCTTGTAAGCTCTGAGCAACACGCATTAACCAAAACGAGGTCATATATGACAGAAGGCAGTACTGCGACAGAACGAAATGCTGAATTGGCCTAGTCGATGCGTCGCTACTTAAAGGTTCATGTTCAACCTCATTGAGGAGATAGGATAGCAATATCATTGCTGCTAGGCAATGAGCATCAGGTCTGACTGATAGAAAAATAGGACGGAATTTCGAGGGTTGGTCAGGTATTCTGAGGCAGAAAGGTGGATAAACCCAACGGAGCGGCCTTGTCGAATTTCTGTTAATGAGCCACAGAGTTTTACCAGAGACTTGTCAAAGTTATCGATAAACTTAGACACATCGCTGATGTGGTTGTACCGCGGGCGCTACCTGCAGCATTCTTGCTGTCCAAGGTTGCTGAGCAGCGACTAGCCATTCTAAAACCTTGTGGACTTTTCCATGTGGGCTTTTGGGGCCCTTCTCTGAATATTTTGCAGGATTTCACAGTAAAGATTTTTAAGGCCTTTAAATGGCTTTTCATTGTCAATGATGGCTGCTCGCTCCATCGTGGTAAGATATGGTGGCTGGAGATACTTGACTACTAGTGCAGCCAATAGGCTAATAAAATCAGCGGGTATTACAAGTTAGCTTATTCTAGCTTCCAGATTCCCTTGGTCAGACCGGGAACCCAATTCCATAGATAACACTAGCAAAGTTATACAAGACGTAAGAACTACATTATGTAAGGGTTTAACATAGGAGCAGCTTGTGTCATGCTGTATTTTCTATCCTGATAGAGGTTATTATCACCTCACCCAAACTCAAGCTCTTTCTTTCCTTACCTTAACGATTAGTTTATCAAATGTGTTGGAACTGAGTGTACGCTGGTACACAGTAGTTTATATACTGAGTGTATATATAGAATGCTTACCCCGCGTAGGCTGAAAATCAAGTCGTCAACCTCTATCAAAAGTGCAA
Source organism: Tricladium varicosporioides (assembly GCA_021365295.1). Lineage (NCBI taxonomy): Eukaryota > Fungi > Ascomycota > Leotiomycetes > Helotiales > Tricladiaceae > Tricladium > Tricladium varicosporioides. The sequence goes on along the minus strand of JAJTIW010000014.1, from coordinate 1,073,640 downwards.
CAAAATGATAATACGATTATTTCACTGGCGAAGAGCCTACGGTATACCAGAGAGTTCAGTGATATGCGATTGCCTAGGTAAATGTGGGTTTTAGCTAGTCGTGACAATTTACCTGACTTAAATTTGAATCCTGTTTGAGATACATTCGAGAATGAGTTCCTCTAACAAGCCACAAAATACCCAGATGTGGTCTTGAAGTCAACATAATTTTATAGTTTGTCAATTTATCAATTCTGTGCAGTTGCGAAGAGGCTTTAGGAACCTGCCCCATCCAAGGCATTCATCAATGTGGTGAGGCACGAAGTGAGGAACAAAAGCTATGTATTTGCTAGGTCTACGAGTGGAACCCACATAAGGTAGGTGTCGCTGACTAACTAGTGTGTGGATTCCAGGTGGAATCCAGGGAAGGCTGTCCCTGGACAATCAAGTCCATCGAAAACAAGGTAGGAGCCATGAAGGTGTTCCAGATAGAGTCAGATCATGAACATCAATGCCTGTTCTGGCGTGAAAATTCGCCTCTTACTCTCGTCTCGCATCAGTAGTGATGCAATGTCGATAAACGTTTGGTTATTTCGCTGAGAAAACAAGAGCTTGGTAGCTATTGCCTGCAACGCTGCTATGTGAGGGTAATCATCTGTTTTCTGTTGGCCAAAAAGAAAGCACGAAAGACATGTTGTGTTTGAAGCCTGGTCTGGCCGTTGCCTCTCGCAATGAACACGCTGGCATAGGTGTTTAATGATTTGTGTCGACAGGATTGTCTTCTTGTGTCCTGGCTTTGCTTTAAGTATGAAGATTAGCATAGAACCTTAGCCTATATTTTGAAAGTACACGAGAAGCCTACATGATTAGAAGCCGATTCTCCTAGTCTTTATCGACATCTAAAAGTTGATAGCAAACCAATAGCCCGGTTTTCCGCATCATGTCCTGTTGAATGAATATTTCTCGTTGCTGAGCATTTTTTTCCCTTTCGAGATCCGTAGTGTTAAAGTAGTGTATTATTTGAGCAGAGTAGAGATTTCGCAATCCGACCTCAAAATCCTGCCTGTGGCATTTTAGGCGACTTAGTATTCCAGGGAACATTTCATCAAATGGGGTCTAGAAGAGATCCCAAATAACAACAGCCTTGTAGCGTACCCCTATAAAGAATTAATAGGTGGCAGGAACTTTATGTAGGGAGTTGAAATGCCTCCCCCTATTTTTCGAGGACCACCGACACGCATCATGACAAATTTGTGATATGTCAGCATGCACATAGCAAAGTGCTTTGAACAAGCACACATCTGTTTCCTGCTAGACTTTGAGCTCATCTTTTGCTTTTTGGTCATTCCGATTACTCGACATACGCCCTCTAATGATCTCTATCTGGACAGCGTAGTTTGGAAGCCTGACTCGGAGTTCTTCGAACATTTCGGCGAGCCTTTCACAAAAAAAAATCCAAAAAAAATCAGCAAAGTGAGTACTTAACTGCTTGGTCATTAGCTTCTTTAATTACGAGGGCTAGTGGTTCACACTTGAAAGACAAACCTAATTATCTCCTAAGCAATGGCAGCCCAATCCGGGTGGGAAGAAAAAAAGATATTAGTAATCTTCAAGAATGGTGATAAATCATTATTGGTTCACTGAATCTTTTTGCATTCTTCTGAAGTCGAGAGGTACAGTGAGAATTCAGGTGCTTAACCTGCCTCTCAATTGCAGTAACCAACCCCTCAGCGTTATCTACCATCTCGAAATGGTCCTTGTCCCTAGGAGGCAATTTGTCCTTGAATCATATTGCAGAATTTTCAAAGGCAATTTCGGCAAAAAGGAATCAATGAAAAGTCAGGCTGAAGCATGAATGAGGGAAAGCGAATTACTGCTGATTCATCACTTGTGCTAATAAGCTAGATAACTCGGCTAATCATGGTTTCTGATAGAAAAGAGTGAAGAAGGGGAATTATGATTTGTCCGGTAGCTAGCTTGAGGTTATCTTGTGTCAGGTGAGTTACTAGGCACATTTTTATTGATTTTGTTAATAGGTTAGTACGCAGGATGTTGTTGAAATGACGCCCGACGACCTAAAGTACATAATGGCACCAGCATGTGTTTCAGGCACGTCTCACTAATTGTCCTTCATATGTGGTCTGAATACTCTCGTAGTTTATCCTGTACAGGAACAAGACAGTAATAGACAAGTAATAGCTGACAATATGCTTGATTTACCTTGATTGAGTCCTGCTACAAGCCCCGAAGACCTCGCTGCGTTGATGACATCATTCATCCGATTATTTGGAATTCATTAATCCTAACATCCTCAATTGACTAACCAACTCAGTCATGACTCACCAAGAGGCAAAGTATTTAATCAACTGTGTGTCGACGTCGAGTTCCAGCTTCAAATGATCTTTTGTGACGTTAGCACGGCGCTTAGCTTATCATGGGAGCGTCGCGGCATTATTTAACAGCATTCTCCGCCGCAGAAGGCGATATAACGATGATCAGGTGTGCATTAGAGGGGTATGATTGAAAGGGCAACCATTAGCTTCCCCACTATATCATCCGTCGAGGAAGTTAAGCGAGATTCACGTACACGCTTTCCTGCTTTCAGAATTTACCCTGCCGTTGTACTAAAAGAGATACGCTAAACCTAATTCTGTCTAAAAATAGTCTTTTTCACTTTTAAATGAATCTTGTTATAAAAAATAAATAAGTATACACTAGAATAATTAAATTTAACTAGATTTATTAGATCTAAATAAAGCACGACTAAGTGTTTTTCGTTGTCACTTAATAGAGGTGTTGTGTTACAATGTTTCGCGAAATCGTGGCAAGTCCTGCATTGGAGAAATAAAAGCGGCATGACGTGGAATTTGGTGTGTTGGCACTAATGGTTGCCTTTTCAATCGTACCGGAGCCACGAAAGGTTTACAAGCGTGATGTTTTGGTCATGTGTATGCACTTTTGTTTGCGTGCTCTCAAAATTGAATTGAATTCAAGTCAGACTTGAATAAATCAAACACTATGACATCACAGGTAGGAATACCATCTCTCAAATCTTTACGGCAGAGTCCTTCAAAGCCTTACCTCTAGCTTTCAGCTCTTCGTGCCACTTCTTTTTCTCGGCCACTGGTACATTGTACTTGGCTAATTGTTGCATGAAAACAAAACCTTGCCTTCCTCCTCCCTAGCCCTACGCTCCATTCCCGCCCTCAGGGGCCACCTTGCTTTCACTCTTAACCTTCCCTTTCCCCTCCCTCGCAATCCTAAACCCTTCAACCAACAAACCCCTAACCTTCTCTGTCGTAAACACCAACTGAATGCTTCCCACCCTCCCCTCCTTAAACTCGCTCTCACTAGCCCAGACATAGTTCTGATGCTCATTCTCATCCAACACCACTCCTTCACCCTCCTTAACCCCAACCAAAAAGTTAAACTTTCTAACTCCCATCCCACGGCTAGATACAAACCTCTCCTCCTCCCCTACTACCGCTTCCATTCTCACAGCCTTAAGCCCGGCTTCTTCATAGAGCTCTCTCGCAACACCGTGCAAAATGCTAGGATCATCGTCGTCGCATCCGCCACCAGGGACTTCCCATCTACCAGGAAGGGTGTCGTGGAGGGCGCGTTGTAAGAGGAGAATTTTGAGTTCTGGTGAAGAGGGAGATGGGGAAGAGAAGACGAGGGCACCGGTGGCAATAACAGGGCGAGGTGAGGGGAGGGGTGAGGGATGAGTGGTGAGGTAGGTTTGTGAAGGGACATTGAAGGGTTCTAATAAGTGGTGAAAAGTAAAATTGAATGAAGGCGGTGGCAGCGGCATATTGCGTGTATTTCGTGAGAGTGTAATAAACTTAGCGGGCTTAGAGCTAGGTGAGGTTGATGTGGGTTCTGTCGAAGGAGAGAGTGGGGTTCTGAAATTGAAAAATTAAAACTTCAGTAATTCAAGTCTTTGTTAAGGCTCCGCTTGGCTTAAAGACAAGTACCAGATATATAGTTGGAGATAAACTGTACTTTTCAACTGAAGTTTTAGAAAACTGACTCATCCATATCATAGTCGATGTTGATGTGAGGCCTGGAGGCCTCAGGCAAGTGCTTGCTCCAGCACGTGCGTTTCAGGCACGTCTCACTCGGGTTACAGCTCGGGTACTCTTGAAAAAAGCTCCGGTACTCTCGACCCACTTTTAAAAAGCTCAAATACTCTCGAAAAATTCAGGAATTACTACATGCGGCTAGAGGATTATTCAAATCACGTGGATACTTAATAATTAAAATATTACTCTTAAGTTCTAAAAATTGTGGCTGCTAGTCCTAAAACTAATCTCCCTTAAAAATATAAAATGTATAAAGAAGAGTAAAGCCTCTATGTCTAGAATATATCTAGAAAAAGTAATAGCATATACTTAGCATATGCTAAGGATATACATTTATTAATTTGGCTTAGTCACAAGTACAGAAATAAGTGCATATGCTAGGTATATGTACTTATAAAATAAAAGCATATGCTTAGCATATGCTTTAATAGCCTTTTTAGAAATCACTAGAGTATATACGCTAACTCACCTGCTATAAGCTGTATTTAGTCTTAGACTAAAGAACTTTCAGTGTACTAGATATAAATTTTATATATACTAGTAGATCTTCGTAAAATAATAAGAATTAAAATATAATATTTGTTCTCTAGCGAAGCACTTTGGCCTTGGAATGGCTCGTGCACATGGCCTAGCCACATATGGTAATTCCTGAATGTTTCGAGAGTATTTGAGCTTTTTAAAAGTGGGTCGAGAGTACCGGAGCTTTTTTCAAGAGTACCCGAGCTGTCAGCCCCGTCTCACTAGTTGTCCTATATATGTGGCCTGAAGATTTTTCGTAGTTCATTCTGTACAATAATAAGACAAGAGAAGACAGTAGGATACTATACGCTGTTCTCAATATACTTGATTTACCCTGATTCAGGCCCTCCCAAATCGCGTTGCGTTGATGACCCTTAGTCATCCGATTGGCTGGAGTCGTTAATTTCAACAGGTTATGAGCCTGGTTAGCGCGTGTCAAGTACGACTACTTCCGCTGCCTGTTATGCTATGGCGGCTTCCCTTATAGCTCTCGCAGGAAGAGAGTAGCTATATTGTACGACGTGCGACGCGGTCGCGAGGGCGACAGTACGAGCTACTAGGAGCAGCTAGTTGCTACGAAAGTCTTTGCTTGAAACCATTTTTACGACCTGTTAACTAGGGGAGCTACACGGGCTCGAATACGGTTTCCTTATACCTGGCAGACAGAGATACAATCGTGGACGGCCCGACAGCACTGAGGCAAGAGATGTGTCCGGCAGACAAAGGATAGGGCTAAGAAACGAGGGACGGTGTTATAGCTAGGAACGGGGGGCGTCTGTTAGAGGTTAGGAGGGCAAGACAGAGACTTGATTCAGGGGCGTACGGTGGTGTCTATGGGCTAGTTGAGGGCGTCCTCAGTGAGGGGCGTGTTGGAATGGCACTTTAGCCGCCCTTGAGAGACGTTATATAAGCAATGTTACAGGATAAATAGACTACGTACGACAGACTAAATTAATCAAGTCGTCAACTCCAAAAGCATTTCCAACAGTCGAGATGGAAGTCTAGAACTCACGTGATATTCCGAAAAACTAGATTTATTTATTATCCGATACCAATTCAATATTCGTTTATAAATCTATATTTAAACGATTTTACGAGCCTATGTTGCGGTGTATAATGTTCAAAACGTAGTACAGTAGATACTACTACTAGGAACAAAAGAACCAGTTGTTAACTATTATATTAGTATTGTGTAGCTACAACACTTGATTGGGGAGGGGAATGTTGAGCGTCTGAATTCACAAACCCCGCCCCTTAGAATTCCCTCTCAACATCGATTTTACATCCAAAGGTATTCCGCGAGCCGCTCATGGTTGAATTCGGCATATCCAACTACCATGACAGACAGTGTTGTCCTCAGTAAGCGTAGCCTCACAGCAAACCTCAACTTGGACCACCGTCTTCATATCACAAGAAGGGGCAGTTCGCTTAAGTTTAATGCGGGGTAAACGACGGTAAGTTCTGATGGTAGCGACGACAACACCACGACTCCAGCCGTCTGTCCCTCACTTGTAGAAAGTCAGCAATTAGAGTCAGTGACACTTGTAAGCTTTAGTGATACCAAGCTATGAGCCTCAGTATTCTTTGATATATTCTGATAGATTAATATTGGCATATTTATTACAATAGATATAATGTCGAAGGTTTTATTGACATAATATAGTATGGGAATCATAATATTAGAATATCTCCAAAGCTCAACTAGTTCAGCTATTAGGAATAATTGCACTTGCTAACTGTCTCTGCAAAACTGTGCCCACTTACCTCTATCTGAACAATGCATTTAACTAATCATAGGCCCTATAGAAGAGTTTCTTTGATTTCAAAGTAAGATCTTTTTAGTTGTGTGACTAAGAGGATAGTACTCTTATGATAAGTGGAATTTATATCCTGAGTAATGGAAAACAAGGGTTGAAGGAGAAAAGGGGGGTGCGTGTTCCGTGTGTAGAGGAAATAAAAGGAATAAAAGGAATAAAAGGGAGAAGATGAAGGCCTGAATAAGAAAGGGTACGGTATTGAATTACCCAATAAATTCCTAGTTTATATATAACACTTTTCTAGCACTTTTATCACCATCAACTTTAATTCTAACAAATTAAAAGTCAAATTCACCACTTGTCCAATTTTTAGTAGCTATGATGATTTATGCTACAATTTCCCGCAACCTAGTTTAGATCTCAACTATCGGCCCCTTGTAAACGTTTTTTGCCCGAAACGCATAGTATGCTACAGCAAAAATCACCACAGAGCCAAGCATCAAGGAGCTATAATTCATGTGCATAGCATCTGGTTGCATCATAGTTGGCCAAAAACTGAAGAACATGACAACAATGAGATAAAGACAGCCAAAGGCATTCACTACTGTACCAAATGGCTCTGGAATCTTCCATGGTCCCCAACTGAGACATTCGGCTCCGGCAACGTTGGTCAATCCATCTGAGGAATTGTCGTATGCTTTGATAGATCCATTGATGCGACGCCATAGAAGAAGACCATTTCCAGTGAGGTATGAGATATACAGCGAACTAACGGTCAGTGAAACGACATCGTTGAAAGCAACAGTAGATCCCAGGCTAATTAGAGCTAGGAGGCACGCAATGATGGAGACGAGTGTGATAGAAATCATCGGGATAGACGTAGAACGATGAACCTGTGCACAGATGTTAGCAGTATGATAGGTACTAGAGTCTCCCTACAAACCTTGCTCACTGTGTACCACCCAGGAACACCGCGATCTCTCGCAAAAGACCATAGCATTCTAGATGCTGAGGCGACGAACGAGATAAGAGCGAATATCGTCAATATAGTGGCGACAGATGCCATAGTTGTTGCACCTCCGATTGAGCCAACAGCTTGTTGGAATATTGCCATAAACGGAAACGGATACTGGAGAATCTCTTCTACGTTTCCCAAACAGAAAAGTGTCGCAATTAGCATACTAAAGCCGAGGATTCCGTTGATCATTATGCTTAGGAGCATGGCCCTTGGTACAATGATGCTCGCATTTTGGATTTCTTCCGACATCTAATCAAAACGCAAACATAAATTAGCAAAAAGAATCAAACTGGGGGGTATCGCGGGAAATAATTGAGAAAGAGAACCCATACGTGCACCGCACTATCAGCCCCTATTCATAAGTTAACGAAGCAGTTTCTATTATCAAAGAATAGATCATTTACCCAAAAAACTAAAAACCGGTCTAACAATTCCAACTAACGTAGAAAGTCCTTGGGTTTTAAATCCACCTGTATTTAGGAAAGAGGTAAAGACATCTGTCGAACTTCCATGTGGGGCCATATAAACTAGGGGGATGAGAATTGCAAAGAATCCGAGAAGGTGGAATATAAGAATGAGTCCTTCGATTTTTGGTAAAGCACGGCTCACGACAGTATTAACAAAGACGGCAAATATAACTACTGCATAGAACAGGAGTATGGCTTGCCAAGGCTGCGGTTTGTAGTTCATGTTGTTCATGCCGATGAGGCCTTGAATAAGGCCGCTGCAAAAGAAGCTCCCAGAAGCAACGTTGGAGAGCCAACCAATGACAGTTACCCAACCTGCGCTCATTAGCAAAATTTAAGCCCAGAATAACCCGTTTTAAAAAGAGAAAAGTGATGTACCGATGATATAGCTAAGGAATTTTTGTATTGGCTTGGGCGCAAGCATCGAAACCCAGTGGTATTGACCGCCAGATGTTGGCGCCCTACAACGAAAGATAAGTCAGAATTCTGGGTCACGATAGAGGTTACATTTTCTTCTTACATCGACGCTAACTCCCCCATGGTCGAAAACACCGCCAAATTACCCAGCCAAACAATCAAAAATCCGTAAATCGAGCCCGCAAACCCGCCATTAACAAAGCTAACAACAAAAAGACTGCACTGGATCAGTATACATACTCAATAGTGGAACTATTCTAGGTAGAAACTCACATCAACACTCCTTCCCATGTGGCCATTATTGAACAACTGAAACCGAGCATTGACATGAAGCCAAAGTTTCGCTGCAATAATTAGTCTCCTCTGTAGGTAGTTCTTGGGTGGTTGTACAATACCTTGAGAACTGGTTTCTTTCCAAGCCTCGCAAGTATGGCATTGTCTTGTTCGATAACTGAGCGTTTTGTTTCCATTCCATTTTGGGTGGGAGAGGGGCCTTCCTGAATCTCAAAATCTTTCAACTCAAATGACTTTGCCATTTTTGCTCAAAATTCAAGTAACAATGTTGAAGATGTGTGAATGTAAATGTAAGGATGGATATTAAAGAGAAAGAATCTAGAATGAGGAAAATCTCCAACATAATTCTTTCGCTGTCGGAATCACCGTGGCGATATTGGAGGAGCTGCAGGGAAAGTTCTCGATGAAACCATCAAGACCTCTCAAGTGATTGAGAGGTAATCATCACCATGTCCCGGAATAGTCTCCCTGCATCCGCTTTAATGTATATGCACTAGCATGCTATCACATACACATGCCCCACGCTCACTTACGGGACATACACCTTTGTTGGATTCTCTCCGTCCACTGGCTGCAAATGTTGCACGACCAACCGCATGAAGATTCCAGAAAAGGTGAAATCCTCACGGATATGAAATATGTGCTACCATGCAGTACTTGTGCATGTGGCGTGCAGATAGTGGATTGAAAACCAACAGCTAGGATTGACCGGGCGGTACCGTAGACCGGGATGTCACACACCACACTAGTTTTGGGCATTTTTAGAGGATAAATGAAGAAAGAGTTGGTGACAGTGGGATTTTGGACGGGCCTGTATAATTCATGCCAATTCTATTTTCGAAGTCAAGCCAATATTGTAATTACCGTACTGGCTTTAGATAGAAATTCAGGTCGTTTCCAAACACAATATTTTTTTAATTATCTAAATTTTATTTGATCAATAAATTTGGGGATAATGTTATTTCTTGCTTACTGGGATATTAATTATTCCTAATTCGTAGTCTCAACAATCCATGTTTTAGTCTGCCGTATGATTTCAGTACGGCTCGAACAGCTTCCAGTTTCCCATTCCGGGGGAGAACTGGCCTCCTTCCCACCTGTAATTTCAGATAAATTTGAGGAGAGCTTATTTCCGCTAACAATATCTCGGAGTTCAAGCGGTGGCTCAGTAGCGATAGTTTGTATAACATTCTTGCTTGTTGTCGAATGATTTGCGGTCAACTTTCCTTGCTTTGATGACCCACTAGCAGAAGCACGAACTCCATATATTCCTTCACGTCGAAGGATGTCATCACTTCTAATCATGCCAGATTCCAATCCGTCTAAGAAAGGCTTAAGGTAGGGTACGCAAGCTGTTATAATTCCGAGATTCAGTGATGTGCTGGAAGCAACTGCCACCAGCCAAGTTTCGAATAATGGATCATTCGAGCTCCATGCTCGTGTCAAGGCAATGCTCTGGAATATGAGAGAACCCATCGTACTAGTATCAATAGCATTAGATATGTCCCATTATTTATTTCGAGGTGCTTACAAGACCCGTGTTGCAAAGCAAGCCACTACGACAATTTTGTGACGCTTTGACACATGTAAATTCCAGACAACCAAGACTGGTAAAATAATCAAAGCTCCGTCGAGAAAAATGCCGATTACATTTGTGAAGATCCAGAAAATGCTCCTGTTGATACACTTTCCACCGAAAAATCTCCAGACTTGGGGTACCTGACACTGAAAAAGCAGAACGATAAGTGTTATCATCCCCCACAGAAATGTCGATATCATCACCCCACGTGTTACCCTCTCATTGAGCGTTGTGGGAGAAATCATTCGAATCAGAAAGCCCACTGAGAGCTTAGAGGAGCACTGGCTCACCAGCCAAAGAATGTTTGCCGCATAATAAGACTGCCTGGTCAGCCATGGTTCCTAAAGAGGACTTATATAAATAAATAATCACAAACCTTTTGCAAATTAATCAATTTTTGTGCAGATAATACATCAGGTCTTTGGCCAAGTCCATTTGCAACAGCAATATTTATAGCAGCAGTCTCTGCTATTCCAAAGAGCTAACTTCATGAGTCGGCAGCCTACAGGAAAAGATTTATGAAACTTACGAGAGAGATAGAAATCAAGGAATCGTCGATCGTACTCTTGCGAGAAACTAGCCATTTTGTTGCCATGCGTGTGAAGAAGATCAGAAAGCTAACAACAATAAAGAACCAAGCGATCACATTGATGAGAGGGCCGCGATTATCCGGCAGGTCTAGTGGCCTATTAGAAAAAGTTGAAGTAGTCGTGGACATGTTTAATTATGAATTTGATTTCTGATTGTCAAAGTGCCTTTCTTAATCTTACAATAGCAATAGGGCTAGATGAATATCAAATCTTAGATTTTTCGGCTATTGAGGAGCCCCAGAACGCTTCTGAGTTGTGTTTCAACATATCCGGCAATGAGCTTCCGGTTGGCAGGGCCAAAGGACGTGTATTGCGCTCTACCAGCTATCAGTATCCTTACCCTCATCTCCACTCTACATTCACTGCATCACTATCGTTTGCGCATTTTTTTCCAACATGTTGGTTCCCCGGATCCTACGGTGCAGAATCCCACTCTGTGACAGGGGACACTTATATCTCGGTCACTCTACCTTGTGCGGCTAGAGACCAAAGGAGTAGGTAGCAATATTATGACCTTTTTTGAATATGTAGGGGTTCATGATAATACCACTCCAAACTCTAGTATCAAGTAGTAAATGTCTGTGGTAGAATTCAAAATAAGTGGTAGTAATCAAATATCCTCAGCTCTTATTTGAATTATAGCAGAAAACAGTATTAGTACTAGTCTAGAAATATCTGGGCGAATCCTGTGTAAGTAGAAGGCTCGATTAACTTAACGTTTAGTTCTCAGATACTGCAACCCTCTTGAATTTATTGACCATGCCTTCGGAATATTACATTTATATTCAAAACAAGAGGCACATATTTACCAGTCTCTAGAGACCCGATCCTGACTAGATTGGAAAACGTGGACAGAGCTAGAACTTTGGTACTGCATTTTGTCCGTACGATCAAAGGATCAGATGATCCTTGATGAAGTATTGTAACAGCCAAACTTGTGAAAAAGCCCTAGGGTATGTGCAAGCATTTCAACTTGCTGTGTCTTCTTTCAGAATGCTGTGACATGCGCCCCCAGTCCCCTCCCCCCTGGTCGCCCACGCTTCGCCCGACCTATATTTTTCAGACCACTAAAGATAATCTATCTACAGGGAGAACTTGTTTATTCCATTTGGCCGGAAAGCATAATCGCCACCCAATATTCATAGCCCCCCTGAACCTTGTAGGAAATAGCAGAAATCAGCACACCTCAATTAACTGGCATGTTGAGGGCTTGTTGCAATTGATGCGCCTGTTGGTTCTACAAGAGACAACAAGTAATCAATATGCTTTCTGCATAGTTACCGTTAATGAACTAGTTGAAGATTAATGATGCAGGGTTCGTAGCTGTAGCGCACCCGAAGTATTCTTCCTTCAAACCTATATGAGTGTAGAAGTTCACTTCGAAATATCTACGAGCTCTTCGGAAAATAATTTCAACAGGAATACGAACCATTAAGTTAGAAATATCATTCAGCTCTACTACTCTTCGAAAACAGGTATAGTAGGTGTTATCTAACAATATGTTCCCCCCTAATCAACATCAACATAGGAACCATGCACGCAACCAAAGCTTTATACATTCTCGCGGCGTTCAGCTTCACCAACGCTCTTCCTCTGCTCGCTACACTTGAAAGAAATGAGGCGACCACGGATGCTATTCCAGTCCCTGATGTTTTTCTGAAGCGCGAGGATACAGCCGCCGATACTGCGGTTCCTGTTCCTGGTGTCTTCCTCAAACGTGAGAAGGCTGCTACCGACACTCTGATTCCCGTCCCAGGTGTTTTCCTGAAGCGAGAGGAAGCAGCCACTGACACAGCAATCCCTGTTCCGGGTGCCTTCCTCTAAAGTATGGAAGATTCTTTGCTTTTGTGACCCCGTCTTTGTAAGCTTCTAAGAATGTCACAATGATTTTATTGAGACGCTAATATTATAAAAGGGGTCGTTACAGCTGTTTGTGTCGTTAGAGAATATTGAATGATTTGCAGGAAATAACATAACCGATGATCGCTTTCGTTTCAGAATAAATAAAAACCAAGAGGCTGCGAAGGAAAGGAAATAAATTTATATTCAACTCATCGATATCCTTTGACTCCCATGCTTATGTGGGGTTTCAAGTGCCGCAATGTAGAGTTCTTCATCTTTCCTTCGTCCGCCAGCCAATGTTTTTATGTGGACAATTGTGTGAAACCTTGGCTTAGTATGGGAGAACAGCATCACACATCAAAAATTTTAAGTTATATTTAAAATTATGCCCAGTACATACAACACCACCCTATTCTACGAAGAAAAAGGTTGGAAGATGAGACGTGATACTGTCACGACCAGCTAAAACCCACGTTTACCTAGGCAATCGAATATCACATTGAACTCTCTAATATACTATAGGCTCTTCGCCAGTGAATTATTCATATTATTATTAGATAACCAATCGCTAAGGGAAGAAAAGAAAGAGCTTGAGTTTGGGTGAGGCGATAATAACCCGCTATCAGGATAGAAAATACAGCGTGGCACAAGCTGCTCCTATGCTAAGCCCTTACAGATATGGCGTTTAAAGTAATTGCGAGCAGAACCAACCAGTTATAGGAGAAACCGATGCCGATACTTAGCTGTAAACCATTCAGTTTTCTTAGAAATAATAATTGCTCAATACAAGTGATTTTTGAAAAATCTGTAGTGTGATGTTGTAATCTTCATATTCAACGGTAATAGGTAGAAAGGTGTAATAATACTCCAATTTCATCAAGCCCAATTACACAATCTTTCCCCATTTAAACGCCCTCATCCTCAACTATGTATGAGTCCTGTTCAACAAATGGCCACGGCTTCCACTTTTCATCATATCCGAAGTATTGACGGATCTGGGGTAAGTATGGGCTCTCATTTGGGCAATATTTAAACCTCTCGATCTGACTAATATTGTGCCACTGCTTTTTAATATACTTGTAGCAGCCCGAATGTTGTTCCGCAAAGTTGCGAGCTTGCTCTAGTCACGACACATTCGACTTTGCCCAACTCCTGGTCTACTATTCTTGGCGCTAACACGAAGAGTATCATCCGCATTGCAGATCACATCATCACGTAAAGAGGCAAGACAGTGTAAGATGTGTGGGTGTGTAATACTTTGGGGAGTATCGGTGTTGAATCAGGGAGAATATATAAGGCCGCGTTGCTTGCCAATTGCACGGGTGAGTGTGCTTGGGAAATATATGATTGATTGAGAAACTATCTGTGTGTGTTTTGCTATTTATATTATGGAATAGTGGTTGTGGGCGCTAAGCTTGCGCTTGGAGTCATGACTTATTCAACATGACGCTTGGAGTCATCACTTATTCGACATACCCCCTCAGGTTTGAAGTGCAACAATGACCTGAATAGGAAATAATGAAGCCATGGCTATGGTGTCGTAAATAAAGGAATGACTTAATATATTGTGGAGGGGATCAAAACTACAACTTGAGAGCAGGAAACGAGAACAGGATCTGGTACGTAGAATAAGGCCCTTCACCTATAGACTTTGAGAAGCAAGCATCAGGGGGAGAATTTGATTAATAATAACTGATTGATTCAAAATACAAATAAATAAGTAGTGATGGTATATGAGTTGTCTGTACCGGACTCTGGAAAAAATCCAACTATATACTTCTAGTTTATCACGTGATTCCCAAACCAAAGCTATCCCCACCACATTCGTCCCCCCTTTCTTTTACTATTCTTCTAGAATAGTAATTTGATAAGAGGATACGTAAATGTAGAAATAAATAAAGAAAATTCAAGGAATGTAGTATGTTTTCCTCCCAAAATTTATGTCCCGTGACCTCCAACCACTGCAATTCCCCTCTATTAGAGCACTCTTATATTTACTCTTGACCTCAAGTGATAGAACAAAGGAAATAGAAAGAATACTATGCCTAATCAGGAAGGTATAACTTTTCCCTAACTATTATAAATATTCCCTTTAGCTTCTCCCTTCTCTTTTCTTTTAATAATTTAATCTACTTTTATAACTCTTAACCCTAACTAATCAACTTATTAATTAGTTCGAAGTTATTAATCTTATTCCTTTTTTACTATTCTTCTCAAGTATTATTAAGTATTTTTATATATTCTCTCTAGCTGTTTATTAATCCCTTGCTAACAAGAACAAATATATTTTCTTTCGAATTTCAACTTTTGACGAAAAACCTCCTCCCCTTATATATCCTCTGTAGAAACGACATATACTTGCTAGATAAGTATATTGTTTGAATAGGAGGAACAAGAAAATGAGTATAGGCCTCTCGAATCTCCCTTTATTGAATCCTGATATCGAACTATCGAACTTCGAATTATAGTCTTCAGACTTTGAAAGTGAAGTTTTTCTTTACTTTCTTTCTTCTTTATTAAACTAAGTTCTTTTGGATATACTTGAAATTACTTGGACACCTCTTGGATACTTCTTCAAGTGCACTTTTCTCGGGAAAATGCAATACTTGGTTATTAAGTTGCCTCTCCTAAGCTCTTACTGTGGTTTTAATATAGCAAGCCTTAAAAGGGCCCTTTATAAGTTTTAACTCTTTTCGCTTATCTGCTTTCTTAGTTTTAATCTTCGATCTTAATAGTTCAAGAGAGATTTAATCTCTATTTGACTCTGCTAAGTCTCTCCCTCTATTTTTCTATATTTGTTCTTTCTTAACTAACTCTTCTTTGACTTCTCTGTCGTAGAGTCTTAGTGTTACTATTACTTCTTATTGATTTCCCTTTTATTTGGGTAAATAGGCGAAAATATAGAGAAATTAACTCTTTCTTCTTTTTCCTCTTGAACTTTATTCTATACTCTCTTTTCCCCTGGCTTATTTATTTTCGTAGTACTAATAGACTCTTGTTTATAGAATCTACTTAAGCTAAATTTGTTAAGTCTTTCCTTTTCCTTTTCCTGAATTAGAACTTGGTTAATATTTCTCTGATTATTTTATAGTATTAAGTTTGACCCTCTATTAATATTTGTCTACTTTCTTACGTTAAGAGAGTATATACAAAACAGAGAAGTATTATTTCTTTTTTTTCTTCTTTTGTTTGTAAGGGATTTTGCCTGCTAACTATAGTTCTCTGGATTCTCTAGAACTTTAGATTTGCCTTTAAACTTCTAGAGCTCTAGAATCTAAAAATCTAGAATCTAGAATTTTTTTTCTAATATATTATTCTTTCCCTTTTTATATTCTATTATTCTTTTATATTATAAAATCCTTTTCTTTTGTATATTTATTTTAGTCAAATATTTTCTCTTAATTTCTAAATTTCCTTTTAAGGCTAGTTGTCTTTTGTATAAACCAAAACTAAACTCAAAAAAAAAAATTAATTAGTTTTATAATTAAGTATATATACTTAATATATTATATAGATATTTAACCTTTTTGAGTTTTAGATATTCTAGTCTTTTAATAACTTCTAGTATTCAAGTAGTCTAGAGATAAGACTAAAGTATATATTAGTCTAAAAGATAGAGACTTTTATATTTTTATAGAAATAGGGGTTTAAACGAGTAGCTTTTATATTGTTAAGTATTATATTAGTCTTTTGCTTCTGACGACAAATTGTTATTATTGTAAAAGGTACCTTTGTCTAACTCTTGGATTTATAGCTATTCTATAGTTGAATCTAGGAGGAATATAGCTTGTCTATTACAAGGTCAAGAAACGCTTTTACTTGCTAGGGGCTTTCTAGATTTTGTATTTCTGTTTCTTTTAGTTATTATAGACTACTGTTAGTGATCTATATTTCAGAGTTACTATAGTTTGCTTTAAAGTCTTTGTTTTCTCTATATCTCTTTCTTTTCAAGAATAACTTTAGTCAATTTTCTGAAAAGGTACTTTTTAAGAAAATTCTATTATTATCAAGTTCTTTTAATTTGTAGTATTTTTTTGTCGGATTAGTCTAGGCGATCTAGTATAGCTTAAGCTATTTAAAGTTTAGCTTTTTACTTGAAGATATATTAATCTCTCTAAATAAGTTATATTATAAAACAAGGTCTCCTTTCTTGAATAGTCTTGATCTAATATTTTGTCTAGAATCAAAGGCTTCTTTTCCTTCTTAATGTTTTTGTAACTTTTAGTAAACTATCTCTTTAGTATCTTGTTCTCTGAGTTGAAATTGTCTTATCCTCTGTTTAATAAGCCTTGCTCTATTATGAATCTTCTCTATAAAAAGGGTTTTTTAGGTTAGTATTTTTGATTCTATAGGCAGGACTAGTTCTCTCTTATATACTATATAGAATAGAGTTTAACTCGTTGGCCTATAGACTATTATACGATTAGCGAATAAAATAGTTAATAAGTTATTAACTTATTTATTTCCAAGCTTTGAAAGAGTATTCTTTAAGAGTTTATAACTATGTTTAATTATTTTATTAGTAGTAGTGTAATATATAGAGATTTGAACTCTGTCTATTCTTTAGTTGTTTAGAAGCTTAATTACTTTGCTTTTGAACTTAGTATCTCTATTAACTATTATCCTTTAGAAAATCTCGTGTCTATATATAATATCTTCCCAAATAAACTTAGTAACTATTTTAGATTCTCTGTTTGTAATAGCTCTAGCTTTAACTTATTCGCTTATATTGTCTTTGGTTACAATTAGAAGTTTCTTCTTCTTTTATATTAATATATAAGTAATATTAATAGTTTATTTTTTTATTAATTTATTTGATACTATAGGATATATAGCTTCTTCTTGTCTTCTTGTAGTATAGAACTAATATTCCTTATATATTTTGACAAAGTTTATTATATCTTTATAATATTTATATTAGAAATATTATTAAAAGACTTTATAATAAATACTTTCTCTCCCTTTATAACTATTCTTGTTATAAGTTTCAAAGAGAATCTAGGCTTGTAGTTTCTTATTGTCAATTACTAGTTTAATAAATATTCCTTTAGTAGGTAGCTATTATAGCTTCCTTTTATAAATATTATATTTTAGTACTTTTTGTTTAAATTTTCTAAAGTCGAAAATATTTATTATCTTAGACTTTTTAAATGTTGTCAAGTATTTGATAATCTCTACTAATTGATTACTATATTTAGTTCTCGAGATTAGAGTCTTGTAATTTGAGTTAATATCTAAGTTATTGTTATTATTTTCTCCTCTCTTTTATAATCTAATTATTTTGTCTTTTATATCCTAAAGGATTCTTTGTCGATTTCTAAGCTTATTATCTTCTAAATCTTCGTCTAAGTTCTCTAATCTTATTGAAATTAGGCAAATCTTATATACTTCTAGTTTAGCTAGAATCTAATTATTAATACTATCTTTGTCTCCTTTATCTGTATTATCTAAGTATCTTGGCTGTCGAGACAATATATTAGTAGTAGTATAAGTCTTTTTAAATATATGTTATATTTCGAAATTAAAGAGTTATATCTAAGTTAATTATTTAGTTACTAGGGCTTTAGAATAATCTATAGCTGCTCGGTTTAATTAAGCTACTAGTATATTGATATTTATTTTTAGAACGAAGTAAACTCTAGTAATCTAAGTATAAAGCTTCTTAAATATCTTAAGGACTCCTTTATATTCTTGCTTTGTTATATTATATCTTCTTTCTGCAAGTGACTATATTTTACTCTTATATCGTGAGAGTCTTACCCTTTGTAACTCGGGATCTCTCTGGCCAAGGTAACCTCTGTACCCTTCAAGGCTAGTATTAACTCTAACTATAATTTCCCTAGCTCCTAGTAAGTAATTAATCTTTATTAAGACTAATATTATAGTCATTGTTTCTTGAAGCCTTTTTATAGCTTTCCCTTGTACTTCAGGGTCTTAGTATTATTTTACTCCCTTTCTTATTAGGCTATAAATAGGTTCAGTAATAGGTCTAAAGTCTTTGATTTAAATGTAGAAGTAGATATATAAACCTAGAAATCCCTTCGCTTTTATTATATTTTCTAATATCTTCTAATTCAGGATTTTAATAATTTTATTAGTAGAAGGTTCTCTCCTATTTGAGTTATAGACAAACTTAACTATATTTAATCTATTCCTGCAAAATTGGGACTTAGCTCTAATAGATTTATTAGCTCACTTAATTCGTTCAAGTGTTTTGTCAAGGTTTTAGATATACTCAAATATAAATCTTCTTATTCCAGGAAGTACTTCCTCGCCTCTATAGTCCAAATATAACCCTTTTACTCTAATATTATCTATAAATAATATATATACTATTAAGTAGATATCTTCAAATATCAAGTTTATAACTCTTACAAACTAAGCTACTAAGTTTATAGCTCCTTAAGATAATATTATATTTCTTAATAACTCAAGTAAATAGCAAAAGCTATTATATCTTTGCTTTTTGAGTAAAGTATTATCTAGTTATATCTAGAGTAGAAATCAACTAAGCTCATAATATAATACTAGCAAACTCTTTAGCAAATTCATCGACTAAAGGAGATAGGTTAATTCTCTAATTGTGACCTCGTTTATTAATATTACTAAATTAATTAATATATTCTCTAGTTTTTTCTTTTTGACTAAAAACTAGAGTTTCTATAGAGACCCTCCTATATTCTAATATATTGCAATTAAGCCTCTGTTTAAGTATTTCTACTATAATTAGTTATAATATCCTTGGAATAAAGAAGTTAGATATCTACTATACTTTATATTCAATAATATTTATAATAATTAAAGGAGAGACATCTTTATATAACCTTTTATATTCTGACTAGTCGAATATAATAACTTTCTCTTTATTGATTAATATTTCTATAAGTATTTCTTTTTTATTAGCTAAAGTATATCTCTAATATTAAGTTGACTAATATATTCGTTTGTAAGGCGTGACTAACACGGAATATCGCAAAATCTTGATATAAGATACTATTAATATTTCTTAGTTTGTTCTTGAGTCAGCCCTCTCTGTATAGCTCTCTTATACAATCTCTCTGCCCTCCTGGTATATCTCCTTCTTTACTTGGTTTGTTGACTAGGCGGACCTTGTTAGCCTTAGATTTGTATACTACGTTAATACTTGCAGTATATATTTTCCCTTTATACGGTTTAGTAGTTTGAATCGTTATATTTTGTAGTGAGATTTATAGTCTTAATTAATAGGACCTAAGCTATTTGTCCCCCCTTTCTTTTAGAGGCAATATACTCTCTAGTTCAGCGTTAATTCGAGGCAGCCGACAGTAGCTCCGCGGACTCTGTCGGCTAAAAGTTTTCCGAATCGTTAGATTTATACTATCGTCCCATTCTGAATTACTGTCTGACTATATTATATTATAGGCTTCTTGTGATTTGGCTTCCCTAATCTCTCTTGCTTCCTGAGTTTTAGTGTTTGTTTTGACTAAAGTAACTACTTTTGTTCTAGGATTATATAGTAATATATATACTAGATTATCCTCTTTGTCGCTTGGATAGTATAGAGTCATCCTCGCCTTTCTGAAAAAGGAAATCTAAGAATAACCTTAATGCTAGAATAGTTTATAATATAGAACCTTGTTTGTACTATAGTGTTCCCGATTGTTATAGGTATATTGTTAGCAAACCCAATAAATCTTGACTTGTTTCTAATAATAGTTCTTAATATTATCTCTGAGTTATAAGTAATTGATATCTCGAAGTGTATAATAGTATCTAATATAATAATATTGACTTCTGTTTTAGTATTAAGTGTCGCTCTTATATTAGTGAGCTTGGCTCTGTCTATTAATATAATTATTACCTTAGATGTTACTGAATAATAGTCTAAGAATCCTGAATATAGTTTTATAGCTAGTGCTCCAATGTCTGTAGTTTGAGTTTTCTGTATTTTTGCTTTTTTTGGTACTTGGCTTTTATTAGTAGCTTGACTTATTCTTCAAATTCCAATATTTCTATTTTACTCTCCTCAATAAGTGCTTCTTCTATTTTCTTGTTAATCCTCCTAGAGTATAGTAGCTTTGATATTTTCCTAGTAGTCTTTAGTACTAGGTCTGTTAATGATATTATATTATTAAGAGTAAGGCTAGGTGAGATAGTAGTTTGATTTAGTAACTTGGTCAAAGCCTTTTTATAGCTATAACTTATTTGGTTGAGTGCCTTAGAGTTCCTTTATATTCTAGTAGATCGTCCTTTTGTTGAATCGTCTAGTTGCTCATTTGTCGGGTCTCTTCTTTTAAGGATTTGCTTTGATATTGGCTTGTTAGTCGAGCTAGTATTCTCAGAGCTATCGAATCTAATAACTCTAGGTTATAGTACCTTAGGTCGCTTATAAGAGGTTTCTCTCTATACTCTTTCTTGAAGTGTTTCTTTGGTATAAGGAGTATCCCTTGCTTCCGTCCTTTTTGACTTTCTAGTCTAAATAGGCTTAATACCTGCTTCCCTTGTAATTATATTTTGAATTTAGGTACTTTCCTTATTCTTGACTTCTCTCTCTGCTATTAGATTAGAGATATTGTAGGAGTTATTAATAAAAGCTTCTATGTTGCTAATTATACCCTCGTGTAGTCTTCTACTTTCCTGTGTAACTTTCTTGCTTTTAGTGATCTCTTTTCGAGCTTTCTCTTTTCTTTCTAGAATATAGCTATAAATTATATTTATAGTTCTTTGTATAATTTACTCCTGTCAAGACAAGTCATTGTTGAATTATATAGGAATAGTAGGCTTGTTTAAATCTTATAGCCCGAGGCAAATATAGTAAGTCTTATTAGCTTTATAAATAACTTCTAAGCCAATAAACTTCTAGTAGTTATAGTATTAATTTATATAACGATATAGCCCCTGGGGTCTTATTTCTTCTATATAAATATTTTGGTACTATTTACAAATATTATTATTATAGTAGTTTTTTCTTGGCCTGTTTTTGTACGATATCTACCCTTGAGCTCTGCTATAATTGACTTCTGTAGTATATTCGTCAATGTCTATTAGATTAATATAATTTGTAGTATTAATATATACTGTAGTTGGCCTTTGCTTTGCTTGTTCTATAACTGCTTGCAAGATATATAGCTTGTTAAGTCCTTTAGTGATCTTATCTATTTACTGAGTCGTTATTCTTGGTAGTTGTTCTATAACTCTTTTCTGGACAAAGGGTAAAATTGCAGGTAGTTTTGCCCCTTCTCTAGATTTAGTATTCTGTCTAGTAACAGAGTATATTAAGTCAAGGTTGTTAAACTTAATAAGCAATCCTTTTATGCCTTGTTCTTTAACTAAGATATCTACTACTTTTAAGATAGAACAACTCTCCTCAATGACCTTGTGTACTTCTTCAAAGCTTTTTATATTTTTAGGGTCAAACTTCTCTCCTCTTGCTGCGACTCTTATAGCTTTGTTCTTGAGCCCAGAAGGCAAGAGATAGATAAATTTGAATATTAGGGCTTTGTTAGTAATACTCTCTCTTTCGAGATACTTCTCTCCTATTTTATAGAATTCTCGGCAATATTCGTAGATTTAGCTCTGAGTTATAGACCTACTTTTTACAAGTTACTTGAATTTTATAATATACTTGTCTAAGTACTTAACTATATATAGTAGCTACTTAGAATTACTATAATAGTATTTATATATAAATATTTGCTGAAATAACTTTTAGAATATAGTTATATCTTTGTATTTAGAAAACCTCTCGATTTCTCTCCTGACATAGCCTACTAAATATTCTATTATTCTCTTCTTTTTCTCCGAGTTATCTTTTACTCTATAATTATAGAAACAACAATTTAGTGTTTTGAGGAAGGTAATAACTTTTTTTCTTTCAAAGTATAAGCTGTCGTAACTCTCTAATACTAGTATTAAATAGTATATTCCTCTCTTTGACGGCTTCTTGGACTGTTTTGATCCTTTGGGCTTAGGTCTCTTTTCTTTATCTCCTCCTGTAGGTAATAATAATTTAAATACAAGGTCTAAAAACTTGGTTATAGATATAAAGGTCTTAGATTCTGTCTCTAATATAGAATTCTTTTGTATCTCTAGCTTTGATATTTTGACAGTGAAATAGCTTCTAAATAAACAGTATTCTTATTAAGTCGGTTATATAAAGATTGAAGTGTTTGATTATATTAGTTGTTAGTCTCTTGAAATTAGAAGTATTGATTAATATACCTTCTTTTACTTCCTTCTTTTAAGCCCTTCTAGCTCACTTATCTTCCAACTAATACTCTTGTTCTTTGAATTTCAAATTTCAATATTTGCTAGATAAGCTTCCGAAAGAGAGATAGAATATATCAGCAATATTTTACTTGCTTATAACCTTTCTAGGGTATTTAGCTATGTCTTTATTTTTATTATCTTATTTAATTTCGGTATTTTATCTTGACCTGTTTCTTCTCTTTATATCTGACTAACGGCTTAGCTCCCTTTATAAGGTTCAGGAATATAGATTTATCTTGGCTTTTTTTAGTATTTAAGGGCCTTTTATTATCGAAGTAAGGTATCGATATTCGTTGCTTTTTGTTTATACTCTTGGATAGAGAAGAACTAACTAAATAGCTCCCTATTAGTATTCTTGTTGTTTTTGTTATATTTATTGTTTTAATAGTTATTCTGCAGAAATGGCTAGGTTGTTTTGCACTGAAATCCGCTCTTTAATAAGCCCGTCGTCGGAATAGTAGTTTTACTTATTTGGAGTTTTTCTTTCCTTGTACAATAGTTCCCTACTTAATTATATCAATAGAATTTCTAGAAAAGGAGTAAATACTTTTATCTTTTTAATACTTGGTTCGATTGCTCTATAATGTTCCTTTTGTTCTAGTACTACAGAGCTTGCCTGTTCCCTGCGTAGGTCACCAAAAGATATAAAGGGGATCAAAACTATAACTTGAGAGCAGGAAACGAGAACAGGATCTAGTATATAGAATAAGGCCCTTTACCTATAGACTTTGAGAAGCAAGCATCAGGGGGAGAATTTGATTAATAATAACTGATTGATTTAAAATACAAATAAATAAGTGATAGTGGTATATGAGTTGTCTGTGCCGGACTCTGGAAAAAATTTAACTATATACTTCTAGTTTATTACGTGATTCCCAAACCAAAGCTATCCTTATCACAATATTCAAAACATAGGGAATTTCTCAAATTTAGTCTAGTAACCTCACTTTTGGTGCTCGAGGATATACTTGATGTCGACTAGATTAAGCTGCCTTATGAAGTTAGCATGCTTCTGTGGTCCTAGGGCCTTAGTAAGCCCGTCTGCAGGCATCTCTTGTGTTGATATCTATTCTAGCCTCACTGTGCCTTTCTCACACTCCTGGCGTAGCCAGTACTAGTGGATATCTACGTGCTTGAGCTTTGTAACGAGCTTTGGCGACTCCTTTATCATTAGTTGTATTGTTTGAAGGTTATCGCAGTTAACAGTAGTATTAGTATCAAGATCAAGCTATAGATACTAAAACACTCGTCGCTACCAGAATAGCTATATACATATATACAATAAAGCTAGCAATTTAGCTTCAGTTGACGATGTCGTAATAGTCCTTTGAAGTTAGCTGTACTAGTCGATTATACCGCCAAATAGCTTGAATATACTACCTTCTGTACTCTAGTGTCTAGTATCTTCATCAGCAAGAGAAGCGTCGCTTGCTACCTCTAGTATAGCTGGCTGGCCTAATTCTAGCCCATATTCTAGTACTAGATACTTAGTATTATTAAGATATACAATACAATAATCTGCAGTGTTTTCGTGAGATTGTAAGGGGTTCTATAGAAATTCAGAGAGCTTTTGTAGTATTTTGGCGACATCAGGCCTTGTTATTGAAGCAGGGTAGCCGATCGAGCCTACTTTTTGCTAATAGCAGTATATCGCGTCATTATTAGCAATTGTATCACTTTTTACAAGTCACTCAGTAGTAAGTAATATTTTTGCCTTCTTCTAAAGCAAGTTAAACTTCCTCGCGATCTTCTCTATATAAGAGTCCTAATATAACTAAACTTTGTTACGAGTACAATCCCTTAGTACTCTAATACCTAGGAACCAGGTGAGGTCGCCGATCTCTCGTAGCTTGATTCGCTCCATGAATGTTAACTTGAATTGAGTGTAGGTTTGAGCTTCTAAGTAATGGAATAATACAACGATATTGTCTATATAGAAAAAAACAATAAGTTTGTTTGATGTGAAGAGGCAGGAGTACTCGGGCACAGGTTTGAGCCCTAGCTAGCTTATAATATCGTATAGAAGCTTGTATTATAGTAGTAGAGAGGTGTGTAGTCCGTAGAGTACTCTCAGGAGGAGTAGGTATTTCCCTGGGCTTGATTTGCCTGAAGGGAGTCTAGTATAGACCTTTGATTTTAGCTTCGTGTTTGTGAAGGTATTGATAGTATCAAATTACTTAGCTTCTAGGCTAAAATAAGCTGTCAGCGCTATCAGGAAGCGAAATACTCTTGCTGCCAGTGTAGTAACATATATATCCTCGTTTGTATTTGGCTAAAGGTCTCCCCTGACGACTAGGCGTGCCTTGTATTTGAGCAAATAACCCTCTTTATCGAATTTATATTTGAAGACCTATTTTGTTAATATTATAAAGCTGACCTTCGCGTCGCTTTCGCTAATAACCTTCCAGGTATACTGATCCTGTAGAGTATTATACTCTAGCTCTATTGTAACTTGGAAGCTAGATTTGTACTCGTGGCATTAAAGCTCTTTCTAGGTCTAAGGCTCCTGTGGAAGCGTAGTTTGGTAGAGTCGACTCTTGTAATAGCTTATTTTACTAGCGAAGCTAACATAGTAGGCGGTATTATAATATAAGTTTGCCTTCGTTATAGTATATACTTCTCTTAATTGCCTTCGTCGCGATCCTTCTAATAGAATTAGACTTGTGTCGATATCTCTCATTGTTCCAATACCTTCGATATATCCATTTTCTTCCGCATTTTGTATATTGTCGGCTAAAAGGCCAGTTTCAGGATTAATCGGTAGGATATTTGTATTAATATTAGATTCTAGTGTCTCTCTTGGTATAAAAAGCTAGCTTTGTGTTTCTAGAGCTTGCTTTATAATATAATATTGTTACCTTTGTTTACTAGCTTCAGTAATATCATAGTCGTCAATTCTGCCTAATAGCGCACTTCTACTATATTCAGTGCCTGCTCTATCATCAACAACAATTGTATCGCCAGACTTATCAATAGAGCACTCCACAAATCTATTATCTTCAATATCTATATCCAACAGCTCTATTTCAATCGTTTGAATTAATTCTACATCAATAGACTAAAAATCGTCGTCAGGTAAGTATCGCTTCTTTTTATCAAAGGTAACATCTCTGACACTAACAATTCGCATTAGTTGAGGAATTTATACCCTGAATATATTAGTAGACTTATAGCTAACTAGATAGCCAATATAAGCTCTTTCCTGAAGTCTATCAAGCTAGCCAAGTTTACAATTCAGTATATATATATAATATCCAAAGCTTTTGAGATAAGCTAATTTTGGTAGTAAATCTAGCACGCCAACGAGCTCCTAAAGTATTCCAAGTAACGATTTCCACTTAAGCCGTCGTGTGAGTATTCTATTTAGAATATAAACTAACGCGAAATAGTATTCCTTCTATAATTGAGGTAATAGGTTACTCTGAGCTATTAACTTAACTACCTTTCTAATAAGTACTCCTCCTGCTCTCTCAGCGACTCCATTCTACTCGTGGACGTCTAAAGCTAATACCTCTATTGTAATTCTAGTATTAGCAATATAATCGCTCCATTCTCCACTCTCGAGTAGAGATACTTGGCTATCCAAGCGAATAACGACGACCTTGTACTACTAGTGTCTTTTAATAATATTGACAATTTTATAGATCGATTTTATTAGTTTCCTAGCTTGTATAATATAAGTCATCTTTATAAAATAAAATTCAAGTATATCGTCGCTTATATATATTAGTTGACTATTTCTTATAAGAATAATATCTTAGCACAGGTAATAAAATAGCCTATAACCTCTAATAGGTCGCCTACGTAATATTTGGCTATAAGCGTCATACTTCCTGTATATCTCATAGACTAAGTCGTACTCTCCTGTTATACTATTGAGATCCTGGCATATCTCTGGCAGATACTTCAGTACTTTAGTATATATATAATTAGTATACTCGTAAGCTTCTTTTATTGTCCAATTTGCCTTAGCTTTTTCAGTATAAATAAATATAACTGAGTAAGCTATTTTATTTGATTATATTTTATTATACTCAAGTACTTACTGATTATATAGTCTTTTAGTTTTTCCTATTACAACGTTTTCTTATTTCAGGACTTTTGCCTACGAATCCCAAAATATATCTATATTAAATAGCTTATTATAGCTAACAATGTTAATTATAAATAAGGGAATATATAATATGTTTTTGAAAAAGAATATATATTTGTTATTTGAAGTATTTTGAGTAATATCGTAATCGAGTATAATTTTCGCTATATTATAGCCTCGGACTTCTATAGTACTATCTCCTGCTATAACGAAGTCGTCAGGCTCGGCTAGATTGAAATCAATAAATTAGCTTCTATTGTTATATATATAAGCTATTATATTACTATCTAGAATAAAGCTATATCTAAGAGCCAAGTCAAGTTGGTCTAATATTATATGAGACGATGCGGCCTACTTAGGCCTTACTGACTTAGGTCAATAAGGCTAACCTAGGCCAACAGAGACACTACAAGCTATATGTCTTGTAACTCTAGAAAGTTATATGTATATCTAATTTCCTGGGCCGGGCTAGCGAAAGCTACTAGAGCCTTAAGTAGTCTAGTATAGGACTACTAGATATATATAAGCTTACTTACTCCTTATGAGTCCTTCTTCTCTCTTTAGCTTTAGATCTTCGAATAGGATTTGGTTCTTGTATGCTTGACTATCTGTAATACCTTACTGCCGTCTTATTATCTAAAGCTCACCTTTATACCTGGGAAGGCCTCGAGAATATCCAACAAGCAGGACGCTTACTCGAAAGACGCTCTCACAGGAATTGAGAAGCGCGATAGGCATGTCACCTAGAGTTCTTTAACTCAGAGTTACTATACTCGGAAGATCTTAATCTTTATTTCTACCTTTAATATATATAATAGTATAGTACCAAGAAGACTCCCTCGAGCTGAGAGCTCCTATCAGGAGACGCGAGTATTTAGACAGTCGAATAATAGCTTACTCCCCTAAACAACCTCGCCTGCTAATATAATTCTAGCTTTATATATAGCTGACATACTAAAAGCAAATATAGCTCAAGAGAACAATAACCTATATAGACAACTAATATAGATATAGGCTTAGATTAATTGCCTGATTATAGCTCTATTAAATTCTAGAGCAAATAGTCGAAAGAGCTCTTATATATCTTTTATATATTTACGACACTCTAATCTAGTTACTAGTCTCCAAGGACACAATATATTCTTACTACTATAATTCTAATCTATAGTAGAGAAAAGCTTAGTATTTAGAGCTATAGACTTCCGACTTAGTTACAAGTATTATATAATAGTAACTCTAGCTCTTTTAGAAACCTTAGGAGCTTACAAAAATAGTTATTAGAGCTACTCTAGAAAGTTAACAAGAGTCAAGGACCTAAAACTACTCTCTAATAAAATAGCCCCCTCCTTCTCGATATAAAGCAAGGAACTATATAGCAAAATACTCTAGAACAAAGATTAGTATTCTATAGAGGCCCTTAGGATAGTCTATATCTTCTCGATTATTATAAGAAAGGCTTAACAGAATCTAGATACTTTATATCTCTCGGACTACTCTCTAGCTTTCAAGACAATAAAAGATATAATAGAGTACTTGGCGAGCTACTTTGAGGTAATTAACAAACAAGCTAATATACGAGATATATATTCTCTATTATATCAATATTCACAGGAACGCTTTCGAGACTTCAAGATATATTTTCTTGATATAGCAAATCAAGCACAGATAAACCAGGATACTTAGCTTGATAATATCTTTAGAAGGTCGAATCTAAAGCTCTAGAATAAATTGTTACCTGTCTGACGAACCTAGAAAACTCTTCAAGATACAATTACAATACTCGACACCCTTGATAAGGAGCTTGTTAACTATTAGTACTAACTCTAAAAACACTTGATATACAAATCTCTTTATAATCCAATCCTAGCCTTAGACCAAGGAATAACTCTAGTATAATAGAGCTATACCCCCTTTTCTCTAGAATAAGACCTTACCCCAATATAATAGTATAGATTATAACTTATAATATAGATCTAGAGCCAATACTTTAGTACTTTTTTGAGTGCAGAGCCTTAACTTAGAGCCTCTCTAAAATATTATAACTATAATAAGAGCGACTACTTTGCAAAGGAATACCTATACTTACACAGAGAATATATAGTTCAAAAGATCGCCTAGAATATAATATACAAGGCTCCGGAGCCTGACAAGAGCAAGGAAGAGCACTCCGACTACTAGTCGGGAAACGAGAAAGCCTAGAGAAAAACTCTACTCTAAATATAATATACTTGATTTACAAGATCGATATACAAAAGTTAATAAGAGGTATAATATTTATTGTTTTCTATAATCTAAGTTTAAATAGAAATACTATTACTAATATCTATACTCTCCCTGATACTAAAGCACAAGGACTTGGTTTTATTAATATATACTATATAGTAGCTATTTCCAAGTTTCTTGAAAGTTACCTAATATCTCTACCAAGCCCTATTACAATAAAAGGATATAATAGCAAGAAGAGTAAAAAAGTAAAGTACTTTTTGAAATATACTCTTGTAATCGACGGACGTCGACTTACTAAGCTCCCGTTTCTAGTACTTAATCTAGAGAACTATAATTTAATTCTAGGCTCCTTATAGTTCTTACACTATAATATCAAGTTAGATATATACCGACGACGTCTAATCTAGCCTTTAGTAGTTCCTCCGTACTCTTACTTTGCCTAAGAGCTTAAATAATCCCTCTTTAAGCTCTATAACTAGAAATCTACTACTTAGTTCGCAAAATACTAAAAGTATTAAGGAAATATAGTACAGACCACGGTTATGTAGCTAACTGCCTTGGTTAAGCGAATTAAGGGTAACCTTAATTTGGTACACAGACTACCTTAGGCAAGAATAAAATAGATATTAGCTTTCTATAGACTTCTCTTCTTCGGAGTAGTTTAATATAAGTCGATTTTATCTATTAACTTCTCAATTTCTTAATAAATTATAAGCCCGGGTTTACGACTAATATAAGCAATCGCAATTGAACTATAAGTTCACTGAGGGACTCTTTAATAGATTCGATTAGAAATCAACTATACGAGTCAATCTAAGGACTCCAGCTACGATTCGCGGAAGAATCAATACCTCCGATCTAAGGGAGAAAGACGCGAAGCAAGTCGGCGAGAATACTGATTATATATATCAAAGAAAAGACGCGATTGAGAGTACGAGCTTGTCACACAATATTAACACAATAACTCGTTATATATCGAATTACTTCCTCGATCTACGATAACTATATTTATAAAACTTTATATTATACTATCTTTTATAACTCCGAATATATACAAGATAACAGAAGAAAAAGAAGGATAAAAAATCCTAATACTTGCCCGAGACAATTACGAAGCTTGGTTTCGCTAGTATAAGATTAAGCTCAAGAGAAAGGGAGTCTTCTATGTCTATAAACAAATATATATTGAGTATTGTATAATTGCAACAGTTGGAGACCTGACAGAGGCTCTCGAGGAGCTAGATATTACTAAAACAAGGGAGAACAAGACAGTTCAACTTAATATTGAGAAGAAAGCCAAATATCTCAAGAATAAAGTAACTGCTCTTGACCTTATATTCAGATTACTCAGCGACAATGACTAGTGCCTGATCGACGAGTACAAGCACGCTTATAATCTATAGATATATCTCTAGAAGAAATACTTCTAAATTAATATTATAACTGTTAATATATATATAACAAAGATCTAAACGTTTGCCTAAAGAAAAGAAAGTATAGTTATTAGCTCCTAAGATAAATTAAAGGAGTATAGACACAAGCTAGAAGTAACAGATATTAATATAAGGTCCGTCTATAATAATACTATACTATTACTTATTTTAATTAGATCTCTTTCTAAGTTATTCGAGACTATAATCGATACCTTGAACACTCAAAGCAATCTAACAGTCAAAGACAAACTTAAGTACCTCGAGGAAAAAGAATCTAGAATATATTATACTAGAGAAGTAGCTTATATTATATTTTAAGCACAATCCGCGAAGTATATTTCGCCCTACTAGTGCCAGAGGCAAAGTATAGACTCCAAGAAATCTACCTCACCATCTAGTAGACCAAAGTACTACTTGTATAACAAGCGACACTTTATCAAGGACTGTTCAGACCTCAGCAGAGTACAAGACTTTGTTTATCGAGAATCTCAGAACTAGAAGAAAGCGCGCCTAGTAAAGCTAAAAGCTAATAAATATACCTTAGAAGGCTCCAAGCCTACTAGAGGGAAAGTATATAACTACACAGCAAACAGCGATTCTTTAGCCTTGACTAACTCTTCTAAATCTAGTAAAGCACAGAAAGATAACAAAGAAGTCTATCGCCTTTCTAAAGAAGAAATTAGTAAGGCTACTCCTATATCTTGGCCAACCGACACTAATATCATTTCGTATATATCTAACTAACTTTCTCTCTTTAGCTCATTGATCCCAATCAAGCATAGATATATTAAGGTTAAAGAGGGAGAATTAGTTATAAAGTATATAAATAATATAAAGCTAGAGTACACAGATAGTTCTTCTATAGTCCTCAAGAATATACTCTATATACTATGACTCAGTATTAACTTAGTATTAGCAAGAAAGCTATACCAAGTAGACTTGAAGGGCTCGTTCAATGATAATATAATATATTTCAAGAAAGACAAGAAAAGAGTCATTACTATAACAATAACAAACAGACTATATATTATAATATATATTACTAGAAGCTATCAGGATACTACATTTACTAAAATTGAGAAAGATAAGCCTAATACTAAAACAGATTAGTCTAAAGATATCAAACTAACTAACGTTATTAGTAAAAAGGATTTCCCCGGCCCGGCCCACAAAAGCAATTCAGAGCTTACTCAGAAAGAGAAGGACCGCTACCTGAGATACTATTAGAGATTTATATATCTAAATCCAAAAAAGATCACAAGCCTTTATAAGGTCACAACTCTCTCAACTCCAATCCGAGTTCCAAGAAAGGAAGATCGCAATATATACAAAGTCTATATACTAACCAAGATATATAACAGGATCTCGAAGGAGCTAAGTTTATAAACAAAAGTAATCCTAAATAAAATCTAGTTTAATATTATAGGTCTATTTCTAACTTTAGTCCGAAAAAATAAGTACTTTTTACTAATTATCGACATCTATTCAAGAAGAGACTAGATATTACTACTCAAGCAAAAGAGTAATATATACGAAGGACTCAAGGTCTAAAGAGTTAGTATTGAGCACTAAACCTAAACTAAGATTATAAGTACCCAATCTAACAATATATCTAAGCTACTCAGAGTCACTAACGAATAAAGGATCGCCGATAATATAGAAGCTCAATCGATAATTATAGTATTATCGTACTAAAATAGCCCAGCTAAGCGAAGTATCTAAACTATAAAAGCAGATATACAAGCAATAATCGAGGAAGTCCAACTATCAATAGAATTCTAGAATAAAGCTACAGAGGTAGACTTCTATATACGAAATCGAACGGATACTAGCCCAAGAATCGACGGCCAGAAAGTTAGCCTAATATAGATATTTACAAAAGAAGTCCCTTCTATTGACTATATATACAAATAAAGAAGTAAATACTACTTTTATATTGATCGCAAGGCCATTCCGCCAAACCAAAGGTACAACAAGCTAGTAAACCCTAGAAGGATCAATATATTCATAGAATACTTAGAGTCTACGACAAAACACTTCAGAGTCTACTTACCAGAGTATAGCTATACTATAGTAGTAAGCTAGCTAAAGGTAGATAAGAAGACCAAAGGAGAGACAGTCGACTTAAGACTAAGAGTTAAGGCTAAAGTACAAGAAACAAGGAATATTATACTAGACCGGAAGGCAAGAGGGCGACCAAAGAAGAAAATAGATAGTAATTTCGCTAAGGGGGATTCGCGCAAGGATCTACACTTGCTGCCCCTTATTGACCTAGATTAACAAGAAAATAGCTCTACTAAGGCTAACGTTACTGACTTAGATTAGCAAGATAACAAGTTAGCTAGTACTATTGACTTAAGTTAGCAAGATAATAAATTAGTTAGTAAGAGCAATTTCAAGATTATACTAAGAGTAGAGATTTTATACTTTATTTTACCGGAAAATATATTAGCTTTCAATAATAATAGTATCTCAGTCTTACTATAAATTACTCTTGACTAACTAACCTCTTTACGACTTTAACAAGCAGAGGAAGTACTTCAATACTTCACGAGATCTGAAACCAAATAAAAGTAATCTAAGTCCGATCTAGCTAAAGATAAGAGATTAGCCAAGATCGCAAAGGTTATACTAGCACAACTTCTAGATATATAGAAAGAGCTAAAGATACTAGACAACTACTTCGGAGACTAAGTAATAGACTTTGTATTTCTAGTAGAAGTTATTTAGAATATTCGAATCCCGTGAACTCACAAAGAGGCTATAAATAACTCTGACTACGTAGACAGATAGAAAGTAGTAGAAGCAGAAGAGATACTCTTACTATATACGAACTAGACAATATAAGAGACAATCTTATCAAAGGGAGCAAACCTTATATTATACAAATAAGTCTATACTATAAAGACTCGAGTAGATAAATTAGTCAAGTACTTCAAGGCTCGACTAGTAGCTCGAGGATTTAGCTAAGTATATAAAAAGGACTATACTTAAACATTTGTATTAATAGTTTATATAAATATTTTAAGACTATTCCTTGTAATAGCTATAACAAAAGACTAGAAACTCTCTTAATTCGATATCAAGAATATATTCACAGAATTGTATCTTAAGAAGAAGATTTATTTTACTCCTTTATAAGGAGTCGCAATCAAATCTAAGTATATATAATAAGTACTCTATAGCTTATATAAACTAAAGCAAGCCGCAAGAGACTAGAATATACTTATCAAAAAAGAACTTGTCAAGTGGGGTTTTACACAAAGCAAGGCAGACCTATATCTATTCACAAACCACAGACGAGGTATATATCTACTTGTATATATAGATAATATTATAACCAGAGCCAAGAAACAGGCAGACATTAACTAGTTCTACAAACGACTATTAGGGAGATTTAATGTCAAGAATCTAGGGAAGATTAATAAAATCCTTGAAGCAAGAATTACTCGCGACAGACAGAACTATATAATTGAAGTCGACCAAAAGCAATATCTAACAAGTATACTCGACCGTTTTGGAATCACGCAAGAAACTTACATTCCAAAGAAAGTTCTAGCCACAGACTACAAAGTACTACGCCATTCTACAGACGAAGACAAAAGAATTAATATTACTAAATATTAGCAAGGTATTAGAAGCTTAATATATACTATAGTATTTATACGACCTAATATTATATTTGTCCTAGACAAGCTTAGTTAATATATAAGCGAGCTAATAGTATATCACAGGAAAGTACTCAAGAACCTAATACAATATCTAAAGTCAACAATTAAATAGAGACTATACTATAGACTAGAGGGAAAATACAAGTACTTTATTATATACTCTAACACTAATTAAGCTTCAGACAAGTCAGACTATAAAAGTATATCAGGAAGTGTTATACTATTCTATAGTAGGCCTATCTTATAGTCAAGTAAGAAGCAACGGTCTATTGCTATGTCAAGCTATAAATCTAAGTATATTGTACTCTCGATATATACAAAGCAAAAACAATAGATCGCATAGATATTCTGAGACCTCAAGCTACCCAAGTATATCGGAAGAAATTCAAGAACTATATAGATACTAGAGGACAACCAAGGAGTACTAGCGCTCGTCGAGAACCCTCATCTCTATAAGAGGTCAAAATATATCGACATCTGCTATTACTATATTCGAGACTTGAGGGAAAAGGGTAATCTGCAAGTAGACTTTGTTCCGACAAGCGAAATAGTTGCGAATAGCATGACGAAGCTACTTGGAAGGATTGTATTCGAGAAATTCAGGGTACAGCTAGAAGTTCTAAACGGATAATAGAGAACTAGAAGGAGGAGAGAAGGAAACAAGAGGTAATCTGCCCTGAGGGGGAGTGTTAAGGAAATATAGTGCAGATCACGGTCACGTGGCTAACCGCCTTGGTTAAGCGAATTGAGGGTGACCTTAATTCGGTACACAGACCACTCCAGGCAAAAATAAAATAGATGTTAGCTTTCTGTAGACTTCTCTTCTTCGGAGCAGTTCAATATAAGCCAATTCCATCTATCAACTTCCCAATTTCTTAATAAAAAGGAGATATATAAACGTAATAGAGCATTTTAGAAAGAAGACTTTTAGCAAGTAGCTAGTCGCTACTCTTATATATATACGATTTCCCTGGCCGGGCTAGCGAAATCCTTTAAACCTATTATCTCTCTCGCTGCTCCCCTCTCACCTAAGGGCGAGCCCCCTCACACTACTAGCCCCGCTCTCACACAAAGGAAAGTAGCTAGACAGATACTTAGTTAGCTCCTTTCTACTTGCAGACCTGAAACTGACCCCCTAGTACTACCTACCCCCCCGCCAAATATTTACCTTTCAATAGATATCTATAAAATTAATATAATAGCCTTTTATATAAACTTGCGCTAGAAAGAAACAGAGCTCTTCTCAATCAACCTTTACAAGATCGATAGAGAATTAGAGAGCTATAATATACCAAACGACGACTCTACGAACTTAGAAGAGGTACAACAGAAGCTCCCCTAGGCCTACTAAGACTACAAAGATATATTCTCCAAGGCTACCTTAGACAAGCTCCCTCCCCACCGACTAATCGATCACTAGATCTAGCTAAAAAAAGAAGCTATACTAAACTATAAACCCCTATATTCGCAAACAACAACTAAGTTACTCGCAGTAAAAGAATATCTACTTGAGAATCTTGACAAAGAGTTTATCGAAAGTAGCTAGATACTCTAGAGCTCTCTAATACTCTTTGTTAAAAAACCTAATAGCAAGTTACAATTCTATATCGACTTTCGAAAGCTTAACACAATTATATAAAAGGACTAATACTTACTCTTCTTGATTAATAAGACACTTGCTCGCTTAAATTATACTTATATTTATACTAAGCTCGACATCTACTAAGCGTTCTACTATATTTATATATACCCTAATTCCGAGGAACTTATTATTTTCCGGATATATTATAGATTATACAAGTATAAGATACTCTCCTTTGGCTTAACGAATAGCCCGACTATCTACTAGCGATATATAAATAATATCCTCTTTAACTATCTTGATATATTCTATATAGTCTACTTAGACAATATCCTTATATACTCGAAAGACCTCTTAGAGCACGAGATATATATATACAAAGTACTCGAACGATTACAAGTAACCGGACTTTAAGCTAATATCTAGAAGTATAAGTTTAGTATTATTATAACTAAATATCTAAGATTTATAATATCTACAAGCAATATAGTAGTAGACTCAAAAAAGGTTACAATTATCAAAGAGTAAAAACTACTATACTCTGTGAAAGGAGTCCAATCCTTTCTAGACTTTTGTAACTTCTATAAATACTTTATTCTAGAGTATAAGTAAATTATAAAGCCCCTTACTAAGCTCACTCATCTAAATATAAAATTCGACTTTAGCAAGGATTATAATACTATATTCGAAAAGCTTAAGCTCTGCCTTATATAGACTCTTGTACTTGTATATTATAACTACTCTCGCTAGATATACCTAGAGACTGACGCCTCTGACAAAGTACTAGCTAATATACTCTCGCAACAGGGCAACAATTAACTATAATACTCTATAATATTCTTTTCGAAGACTATAGTACTTATAGAGCTCAACTACAAGATTTATAACAAAGAAATACTTGTAGTTATATAGTTACTTAGCTACTAGTACACTAAGTTACAGGGAGCCTTATATTAGCTTGAGATCTATACTAATTATAAAGCATTAAAATACTTTATAACCTCAAAGAATCTTATAATATACTAGGCCTACTAGAGCGAAGCTCTCTCCTAGTTCTACTTTTATATTATATACTGCCCAAGAAGACAAAACAAGCTAGCTAACGCGCTCTCTAGAAGGGAATAGAAGCTTGACTTATAGACAGCTATAAAGGAGTAGCTCTACTATAAGCCCCTACTCACGAAGGAGCAGCTCTCCTCAGAAGTCGCTAAGAAAATAAATATAATATTCTTAGAACTAGTGTCTCTTATAAATATAATTCTACGACAGAACAAAGAAAGTATAGCGCTTAATACTATATACCTTCAAGCTAATAGCTAACCTCAGGGTAATTATACTCTTGAGGACGAGCTTTTGCTATATCGAGGTAGACTTATAATACTAGATAAGGAACTCCTTTATACAAAGCTTATTCAAGAAATATATAGTCAAGTATCAAGTACCTACCCTGGAGTAACTAAGACAGCAGTATTATTATCCCCTTGCTATTACTAGTATAGTCTAGTAGAGGATTATAAGTACTATATACAAAACTGCACTCTCTGCCAATAGATATATTATATGTGCGACAAGACCCCTGGGTTATATTACTTACTTCTAGTATTTGAGTACTTATAGTAGTATATCTGTGTCGACTTCAAGAGCTTTCTAGAGGACAAAGAAGGCTTTGATACTATCTGTATGTTTATTGATTGTCTAAGCAAGGTAGTGATCTTAATATCCTGCAAGAAGACGATTACTGTCAAGTAGTTAGTAGAGCTCTACTATATTTATATATACTAGTACTATAACCTCCCTGACTCTATTGTCTTAGATAGAGGAGTATAGTTTGTATCGAGCTTCTAGAACGCCTTATATATGATTTTAGGCGTTAAGGTCAAGCTCTTTATTGTCTATAGCCCTTAGACTGACGGATAGACTAAGAACTTGAACTAGTATATTGACTAGCGTCTAAGACTGTTTATTAACTACTACTAGAATAACTAGTTTTAAATGTTCCCTACTCTTGACAATATATAGCTTGCTCTATTATATAGCTCTATTAGTATGTCCCCTTTTCTACTCTCACGAGACTACTTGCCTAGGTACTCGTTCGATTGGCAAGCTCCTAAGTCTATAACAATAGCTAGAGAGAAGCTCTCCTTAGCTAAGGCTATAGAGTTCGTAAACAAGTTATAGAATGGCTAGGATATAGTTAAGAGAATTATAATAAGTATATAAGAGACTAAGACAAAGCTCGTAAACCAAGGACGCCGGGAACCGGACTTTGGTATAGGAGACAAAGTGTTTCTCTTAATCAAGTATCTAGTACTCGACAGATATAGCCGAAAGCTTGCAAAGCTCTAAAATAGCTTATTTGAAATTCTAGTACAAGAAGGTTACTCTTATAGGCTCGTGCTACTAGACAATATATATATATACTTAGTGTTTTACACTCACTACTTATAGAAGGACCTAAGTAACCCGCTCTTAGACTAGGAGAACTTATTATTAATACTACTAATAATTGATAGCAATGAGGAATAAGAAGTAGAGAGTATTATAGTAGTCAAGCTAGTACGTAGGTACTTAAGGTATAAGGTAAAGTAACTCGGCCAAGACAAGGACCCTGAGTAATACCCTGCTAAGAACTTCCTATATAGCCCCTATAAGCTTAGAGACTTTTATCTAGCTTATCTAGAGCTCCCGGGACCGCTAGAGCACTTAGTAGACTAGATTAAGGTATGGGAGCAGGAGATTAATTGCTATAATAAGCTAGAAGGAGCGTCGAACGGTAGTATACCAATGACAGCAAGCTCGAGGGCGAGCTTCTTTCAGAGGGGGGGGTAATAAGACGATGTGGCCTACTTAGGCCTTACTGACTTAGGTCAATAAGGCTAACCTAGGCCAACAGAGACACTATAAGCCACACGTCTCGTGACCCTAGAAAGTTATATGTATATCTAATTTCCCGGGCCGGGCCAGCGAAAGCTACTAGAGCCTTAAGTGGTCTAGTACAGGACTACTAGATATATATAAGCTTACTTACTCCTTATGAGTCCTTCTTCTCTCTTTAGCTTTAGATCTTCGAATAGGATTTGGTTCTTGCACGCTTGACTGCCTGTGATACCTCACTGCCGTCTTATTATAGCAATTTCAGGTAGCTGTCTAAACCAAGTTTTCTCTTGATTCTCGTTTTTTGGACCAAACTGGCCTTGCTATTGTTGCCTACAGCTATAATTGTTCCTTATTTAATCAATTGTCTTTTGGATATTTGGCTTCTTTAGCTTCTTTCCTTTAATCAACTTTATAATATCGTCATTAGCTTTGAATCTAGCTTCTCTATTTTATTCAAATATATATAAGTATTTATTCCAGCTATACTCTGTATTATATAGACATTTTGACTGTTTGTGATTTTTATCCCTATTGTTAAGTGTTAAGCTTGGTTAAGTAGCTTGCTGAGTAGCTAGGGCTGGAATATCAACTAGATAAGTTGAATACTTGTTGTTTTGTATACTTACTTGTGTAGTAATTCTATTCTATTCACAGAATACATTCAAGGTCTCCCTGAAGTCGATTTTTCCTCTATTTATTCTATCGAATATTTTATAGTTGGCGAATACAGAGGCGATTCTCTGGAGACACCTAAGGAACGTGTCTGCTAGCCATTCCTTCTAGACCTCTACCATTTCTAGCTCTAAGTATTTGTCGTAGGTCGTTTCCCATTTTTGAAGCCACTCAACATAGTTAACGACTATAATAGTTTTTGAGAGCGAATCTTATTGGCTACGAAGCTCAGCTACTCTAGCGACGTCTGTCTACTTGAATCTTTCCTGAAGACAAAACATTATTCCGTGAGTAGTAAATACTATAGTATAAACTATATACTTGGAATCAATCGTTTCCATTATACGATTTTTTACAGCTAAAGTCCCTCTAATACAAATATCATATTCCTTTTTCTTGTAATAGAAGTCGTTTACAAGCCACTGATATTGGACTCTTTCATCGAGCGTAAGATCCTTGAATGTCGCTGGCCTAATATTTCCAGATATTGTTAACTCTCCGTCTAGCCCAAACATTTGTAAAGTTATCACAGGCTCCTTGATATCAGAAATCAGTAACTTAATTAGCTATACTAGATCTCCTTTATATTCCAGCTTTGGATCGACATATTCCCGGACCCCGTAGTACTCTGCGAGCGACATTATACATGAATACCAGACCTTCCAGTCCTTCTCTGAGCGTAGCAGAGGGCGTAGGGGTTGGTGGGTGCTGGAGGCTTCCATTTTTGTCGTTCTGTTGAGTGAAGCAAGTAGCTTAATATATTGAGATTCGGTGGAGGTGTGTGTACAGGTAAGGTCGATGTTGCGAAGTGGATGGCTTCTGAATACCCTTATTTTAAGGTGTGGAGTAGAAACACAAACTTCAATAACCTTGCTAGCGTAGTACCAGGCTCATAACTGTTGAATCAGGGAGAATATATAAGGCCGCGTTGCTTGCCAATTGCACGGGTGAGTGTGCTTGGGAAATATATGATTGATTGAGAAACTATCTGTGTGTGTTTTGCTATTTATATTATGGAATAGTGGTTGTGGGCGCTAAGCTTGCGCTTGGAGTCATGACTTATTCAACATGACGCTTGGAGTCATCACTTATTCGACAATCGGTGTGGTACTCGTTAATAGCGATATAGAGATTTCGCTATAGCGGCATTAGTGAATGGTATTTCTATGGCTTCTCTGTATTTCTAAGGACTAACAAGGCAGTGAAGGTTGTGGTGTCCATTCAAAAGGAAGAGACTTTTCTTTTTTGAGTCCCAGGGAAATGGCTGTGACGCTGGAAGACCCATAGCCTTGACTTCGTCGTTGTCGAGAGCAACAATGCCCTTATCGGAGCTTTCGTCATCGTACCAAAGCTTGTTTCTCTCACTAGCATTAGGGCTATTCCATGGAGAATCCCACAAATATGGGATAGAGATATCGTTTACAAGTCCAGCTGTAGTTCAGTTAACCTTAGCAACAGTAATAAATCAACATGAGATACTTGCCGTAGGGAGAATGACACGTTTTGGTAACGACTTGGCATGAGAGAAAGCTTCCTTCTCTCGCGATAAGAAATATATTCCAAACGAGGCTCATTGTTAAGGTTATGGTGAGGATAGTAGTCGTTGCTACACTTTTCTGATGTCTTTTTTGACCCCAAGTGGATAAGCTCGAGAGCGAAGAGTTTTGTGAATTCTGGGTAGATTCTGTTAGTGGCTCCACTCCATTGTTTTCTAAAGATTCTTCGCTTCGTAGCATGGTATATTTGGCCATTTTTGACAAATGATGAGGTTTTCGAGTGTGATAAAGTTTGCTGAATTAATTTGTGTCCAGAAAGATACCTAGTAATACTAAGATTTTCTCCTTATAGAAATAGGGCAAACACGATACTGGTTGTTTTAGCTTTGCTATATAGCACCAAGGGCCACTCAAGGCAACAAGAGAGGGGGGCTGGTGTGAATCGCTCTGTTTTGGACCTGGATCAACCATGATTATTTCCCCGAGTAGCTATGCGCTTCAAGGAGAGAGTTTCAACATTCTGCCATTTCAATGCTAGCACAATTTAGTCCAGTGATAGTTTAAATTTGAATCCTTGTTCAATATCTCGGAATAGTGCTCGATTGTCACATTAACTCTTAATTTGGCAGACGAGGTACTTAATCTACTGCAAGTTGATTGTAGCCTTTGTTTACTATCTCGCGTCAGAAACAAAAGCAGGAGAGTGGCAAAATCACAAACAATACCATGTTCGAGATTCAGACCGGTACATAGTAAAAGAAATCCCGAGAGGTGCATGATGCATGTATGCGGCACGGCCAACAGGTTATGCTTCTTGAATTTCCAAACGAGGGAGCAGCTTACGGGATACCAACTGCCGCCAACGGAAGTGGAGTCAGTATCTTCAAACTATTTCCCTCAATTTTCAGTGTCTCATGCGGGTACGATGTGGATAAAGGATTGCTTTTGAGATTACCCTCACTCCACCAAAGCATATCAATTTGTATCCTCGAAACTTGAACTCGGGTGTGGCTACATAAACCTTCTTCTTCCCCCTCTTCGTGCTCTTCATTCAATTTCAAAGTGAAAAAATTTACTCTATCCACCTCTGTGAGTTCAGGGCCCGACATAATTAGTCATGAGCTTTACACTCTACGAGGTCTCGAAAGATGATCCAGACTTTTCAGCCATTGCCCCGGTAGCTGATGCCGGATACGTGGAACCATTTAATGGAATGTGGGAAATTTGGAGAGGCCCGTCGCTGGAAGAGTGTACTACACGACTAGCTCTTTGGCACAGCCATGATCCTACCAGTCTATGGACGTATTTGACTGACAACGCTACCGGCGATATAATTGGTGCCATGGGCTGGAATCTCCATAAAGAAAATCCATTCGCTGAAAATGTACCGTCATTAACTGCATACTGGATGGAAGAAGGTGGTTCTAGAATTTCAAATTCAAATAGTTCATAATCTAACAGTTTTATAGGCGGTCTTAAAACTATTTCTGACCAAGTGATTGCAAAATTCTGCGAGCGTCGCCCAGAGTATATGAGCACACCTCACATGCGTAAGTTTCCTACATGATTTCACATGCCATAAATCGTCGTCTTGGTTACTGACAAAAAACTCATGGTAGTCGTTAGCTATTGTTCTGTGCATCCAAATCACCGCCATCGTGGAGCAGCAAGTGCGATGATGAAATGGGGCCTGCAAAAGGCTGATGAATTAGGCCTCGAGGTTTTCGTGGAATCGACAGACTGTGCAAAAGAATTTTATGAAGCCCATGGATTTGAAACTATTCGTGACTTTTCACTCGATGCAGAGGTGTCGGAACCATCTGATGATTTTCTCGCATGGAAGCGGAAACTTCTCCCACCCCATGGTTGGATAATGTCAAGAGCTAAACAGGAGAAATAAATAGGTTTTCCGGTGTGATAAATATCATACCCACTAGTTTCATCAATCCAAATAAAACCCTTCATACATGAAATATGCTCCAAAAATCCACACATAGCCAGATAGAGTCGTTGCGAATCATTAATTACCATGTACTCCCTACCTAGTTCCGTTATCAATATGTTGGTTACAAGGATCTAGAGCCACAACGGCGGAGATCGTCTCGGCATATGGGCTTGGCAACCACAGGCCATTAGTCCTACGGCTACGAGAAATGACTGAAAGGTTGAAAAATCACAGCAAAATTGATAACCAGCTGTTGGTTTTTTCCTCCTTGTCATTGGTGTACCCTAGTTTAGGATCATCTGGTTAAGTGTCATAAAATCCCTGCTAAACACCAACACACAATGTAATACGTGCTAGGATCTCTGTTGCATCTCGGAACATCCGACTTTCCCCTGTCCTTCTCTTAGGGTTACATTGCAACTCCCGTGGATTTTGTTGGATATTTAACAGATTCCACATTTGAATCCGATATTGAAAAATCATTTAAGTTTTACTGTCAATACCATATGGAGGCAATGGCCGATGCCACAATAATGGAAAAAAAATACGATCCAAATGTTGAGCAAAGCGAAAAAGAGGCTTCGGTTGAGATTATCAAATCCGAGGCCGTAAAGGAATTCTCAAATCCACTAAACGATGCTGAAGGCGGGTGTCAAACAATTGTTGATTTTGGAGACGAAAATGACTTAGAAAATCCGTTAAACGTAAGTGACTTGTAATTTCACACCTTTCCCTTCAAATCGTTTAATACGACCACGGAAAATTTAGGGGCATCAAAGGTTATTTCTCTAGTGCTTTAGTGTTAAAGGGATGATCTCACAATGTTAACAATGTGTAGTGGTCATCACGGCACAAGACAGGTCTGGTGGTGCTCATCTCACTTATGGAACTTCTTGCGTAAGTTGCCTTGTCTCCAGTGCACTTTGAGTTAGGTAATAATTTAAAAACGAGATATCAGTTCACTTGCAACCATCATGACCGCGCCCGTTGCCCCCCAAATTCTCTCGGATTTTCATTCTCAAAATTTATATTACCAAACTTTACTAGTATCAATCTGGGAACTTGGCGAAGTAGGTTGTTTGCAAATATTTCCTTGCCTATATATTATTCTTGTGATATCTGGGGCTTTGAGTTAGTCCTGGGGATTGTGAGACGTGGGACGTGAGGCAAATTTTCTGAGTTCTCCAACCTTTCTTTATTTTTTATTTTATTTTAAATAGTTATCATACTCGTAAGCTGACAATCGATTGTAGGTATTTGGCCCTTTCATAATTGCACCACTTTCGGAGTTGTATGGACGTTTTTATGTCTATCATGCTGGAAATTGCCTCTTTATTTTGTGCTCTGTCGTCTGCGCTTTGAGTGTTAACATCCAAATGCTGGTAGCTTTCCGGTTCCTCAACGGAATTGCTGTTGTGGCTGTGATACTAAATCCCAGTATTGTTGGAGATCTATACTCTATTGAGAGTCGAGGAGCTGCAATGGCTATTACAGGATTGGCTCCTTTAATTGGACCTGTGACTGGGCCAATCATTGGAGGTTATCTTGGCCAAGCTGCTGGTTGGAGATGGATATTTTGGCTGATAGCCATTTTGAGCGGAGTTTGCGAAGTCCTATTTTTATTCTTTTACCGCGAGACGTACAAGGTAGAAATTCTCAAACAAAAATCCAGGAAGCTCCGCCAAACGACTGGGAATCAAGATTATCGGTCAAATTATGACACAGATGCCCCTCAAAAAGCATTCAGAGATGCCTTTCTGCGGCCACTACGAATGCTGGCGTTTTCTCATGTTCTTGTTATTTTATCTACATACGTGAGTCTTGTATATGGCTACATGTACCTCGTCATGACCACGATCACTCTGACTTTTGAGGACACTTATGGATTCTCTCAAGGGGAGGCAGGTTTAGCGTTTCTTGGCTTCAGTTAGTGCACCCCTCCCCCCATCTCCTTTGAGGCATTGCTTAAATTGTGTTTCAGGTATCGGCTTCTTATTTGGCATCGTCTTCTGTCATTACTCTCTTGATCTCTGGGTTGCTCGAAGAGTTGCACTAGGGCAGACACAGCCAGAGCAACGGCTTCCTCCAGTAGCCTTCGGTGGAAT
Source organism: Tricladium varicosporioides (assembly GCA_021365295.1). Taxonomy (NCBI): domain Eukaryota; kingdom Fungi; phylum Ascomycota; class Leotiomycetes; order Helotiales; family Tricladiaceae; genus Tricladium; species Tricladium varicosporioides. Next base: position 1,028,745 of record JAJTIW010000014.1, on the reverse strand, counting down.
TATAATTCCAGTTGGGTTTTTCATATTCGGTTGGACAGTTCAGCATCATGTTCATTGGATAGTTCCAATTATTGGGACAGGAATTCTGGGATTGGGGCTAATAGCAACAACAATTCCGGCAGCTAGCTATCTGGTAGATGCGTTCGGGATACATTCAGCAAGCGCAATGGCCGTAAATTTGGTTTTGCGAAACCTTGGAGGTGCTTTTTTCCCGCTCGCCGGTCCACCACTCTATGCAAGACTTGGGCAAGGGTGGGGGAATTCTTTGCTGGGTTTCCTCGCCTTGGCTTTTGTTCCTGTTCCGCTGTTATTGATGTATTACGGAAAGAAGTTGAGATTCTTGGGCAAATTCGAAGTAGACTATTAAAAGAAGGGATCTGAATTAAATCAATGCTATAATAGTATGCCAGTCGAATATCGAACAATAACTAATCGCAATTCGATTCAGAAATCTGCAAAGGACCTGAATATACTGGACATTTCGCATTTTCTTCTCACTTTAAAGGCCACAAGGTCACGTTAGAACTAGCAAAATTGAAAAATAGGCTATTATTCATATTCTAGGTTCTCTCCTAGTGCATCTTAGATTGGGGGTGGAGGTGGTTGTTGGCTGAGTAATGAGTCTGGACCTGCTCTAGGCCTAGCGCTGCAATCAAGCTTCAACCTACTATCCCTCGAAAACAAGCTTTTACATAGAAGGATCAATCAATCAATTCCCAATCCAACTCACGATGCAATTAGCAAGCAATAGCTCCCAATATACCCTGGTTCAATAGTAGTTTTCAGCAAGAAAAGGGTTTTAATAGTCATATGCGACCTTAGAGAAATAAGGGGAAACAGCCAATACTCTCTAGAGTCACAATAGAAGGTGGGGCTCAGTGATCTCAATATGTACATATATCTCAACCCGTGCTCTAGTTATCTGGGAATTTGAGGAACTTGATAAATAGAAGAATTGGTCACGTGCCAGCTGAATCTACTCGACCAAATTTCCACACAAAATTTTAGCCACACCATCCTTCTTAAGGGCCATTCCATCGTGCTCCAAACCCATTCTCCTTTCTACATTAAAGTTCCTGGCGTCTCATTCTCAAACAATTAAAGTATCCTTGTTCAGGTCGAAAATGACACTTCTCGATGGCCACGGCAGAACCCCGCACGATGCACTTGAGCAGGTCATGACAGGTGCGGCTATGCTTTGTTGTTTGCCTTGTCTTTGCGTTGTTGGGCTTCTGAAGTGTCTACCTAGCCCAGGACGGAAGAAAGAGGAAGAGAAGGAGACGAGAGACGGCGAGCGGAAGGGTGGGTGTGGGGTGGAGGGAGAAGAGGAAAAGAAGTGATCAAGTGGTTGAAAGGGGTAATGCTACTGCATCGTGGGTATGGGAACTGTTGGGCTAGGTGCTGTTGAGAAGCTTCGAAGATGATACAAATTTTGGACCAATATAGGTTTAAGAAGTGGTTGGGTTCGTCTGCATTTAATTAGTTGTGCAGAAGATCTGGGATGGTGAGATGTACCTACTGCCTACGTAGATGTGAGCTCTGCCATGGACACACTCCAACCCCTCATCAACCACTCGCGATTCCTCTAGTAGCCAATAGATTGGCTGTGAGTAGAAGTTGCATTAATTGCTACATACTTTCGGAATAGGTTGTGACTAGATAGGGCGTCATGAATAACCCGATTCTGCAGAGATAGGAGCACATGTAAACAGATATGTTTCTAGACAAGTATTTTTGCACCCGCGTTACCATAGGTTCTAGTTGGAGAAATTCACAGATGGAAGAATTCTCGAGACCAACCTCCTTCTTACTCCCAGCTGTGAAGGGAGGAGTGCGAGCGAGAAAAGATCTTCGAGACCCAGATATCGTGACTGAATAAATCAAAAGTTAAACGTAATACAAACCGGTCGTGGACTCCCAAACAATCCGCGAAAGGTGAGTCAACACCAGTAAGTGAGTACCAACTATGTTTGTAACCTTAGTCCTGTCTGCTTAATTTACATCCCAACATTTGACTCTAAATTTAGTGATTGGTTTTGAATGACCATAAGATTGCCTTATTCTGAGGACATAAATAACTGCTTCATGCCTTGGTAGAAGAAGGTAGTGACAAAGATTTTGCCTCCAATGTTAGATACAGAAGAATGCCAAATTACTACCAATACGCTAGAAAAGGCATATTTGACTTCATTGCTAAAAACCTGCTGGAAGGTGTGAGTGATCCCCCCATCATCACCTAAGGACCCTGTTGTACCAACCTATAGATCATCGATCTACTTCGACAATTGAAAGAAATCAACATTGATTTTGATAAATTCCGAGCTTAAGTTCCATGGTCAAAGTTCATCATCCTAATTAGTACTAAAATTACCGATTGTCGAATGGAGAATGAGCATTAATTTCCTTTTTAAGTTATCAAAAATCAAGGGCAATGCCTAATATTCTGATGGGGTTGAGTTTCTTGAAGAAGACGAGACTGATGTGAAGAAACGAAGAATAGAAGGTGAGGTCTAAAATTTTAAAGATTCAGGAGTTGGACAACATATTTGAGATTTGCGAGATGCTTTCTCAAGTATACTCAATAAATGATTATGCTTTACAAGATCACAATATGCATGAAACATAGAAGCCAAACTGATTACGCGCACATCTAAAAAGGGGGAGGAAGGCGGAGTTGTTACACTGAAAGTGGGCACAGCCACCCAACAAGAAAGAGCAACTCTGACAATCTCACCTTTTAACATTCGTGCCAATTCGCAAACACTTCTAAATACCCTTTTCCAGCACTTTGCTGAGTGGCTGAAGATAATATTCTAAAGGAGGACGAATGTTGTAACCTCAAACATTCCTTCCTTGTTGCTGTCATTCACAAGTTGATGGGATTCCTGTTGGTCAGCTGTTTTCTTGCATATTTGATTGTGCTGCGTTGTATTGCATTTTCTAGTTGCATTGTGGCATATGAGAGAATTTGAGTTTGGAGGTACAGCCCAGAATATTCACGAAGTCGTTCATCGTGCAATCTGCAAGTTAAAGTCAAGCCAAGTCTCTTGACTTGCTTTCCAGTAGTAACTATAGCTCGAGACTAAGCAAAACCTAGCCTTCCTGTCCCCAAACTCTGTGCATATGGTTGTAGCACGGCACGTGGAATCTGCCATAAGACGAATGCTTGTAGCTCAGCATTCTCTAGGCACTCGCTGTCGTGCTTTGTATTATTGCTTACTTCGAAATTCGAAACGCAAGGTTGAGAGGGAAATTCTTCACAACATTTCGCGAAATTCTCTGCTGCTACTGCGCCAGCCAACAAACATACCAACACCTCTTTGCCTCAATCCTATCTCGCGTACCCTTTCGCTTTCCTGCCCGCATATCTAACGAAGCTATGTTTCTATTGCCAGAGGAAGCTAAAGGAATCCAACCAACAACTTCTGCCACCATCCTCTTCGGCGAAAAGGATTTTCTATAGTAGCTTAATGAAATAGGAATATGAAAGGAATTCTATTATTGTTTGGCGATGCAAATGAATTAAGGTGATTTGTATATATTCTGCTGTTCGCACACTCGGAATTGCGTTCAAAGCATCTACACTTCTTCGCAATATAGGACGAACAAGCAACAAATCTTTAAGTTTATCAAAAGATCAATCCAATCCCGCTTATATTAGCTTCCTGTCCTAGCAGCAAACAGGCCACAGTCCTGTTTATTTCAACATCATGTTATTTTTGTACCGTCTTTTTTGCTCGATTGGCCTTCTCGTATCTGCTTCTGCATTCGTTGTCCCGAGATCGTGCGCTGCAGATAATAAAGCCTGCCTATCGGTGGAGCGTATGGTGCAAGATCTAGACAAGGCCATGTTCGACAACGCCATAGGCGCTGCATCAGGTATTCTCACATGCGGGAAACCTCAAGACTATTTTCGTGAGCAACTAGGTGGGGGTCTGTGGAAACTTGAAGACCTTGAGTCACGTGTGAAATCCTTTTGCCATGGATTCGCGACGGCAACAAAGGGCAAGGAAAGTAGGATGGGGCCGAAAAAAGGGGATGGTGTTTATAACCATTTCATACTCAACACTGGCCCTCTTTCAATTTCCATTTCTCACAATGGTGCCGAGGGCTGTCCTTCACCATCATATTCGGGGGCAGCTGGAGAAAAACTGTGCAATGAAAGGTTTCACACCGTGATTGACAATTGTAAGTTCTTGAGATCGTGGCCTAAATTTCAAAAAGAGTCGTTGTATTAATTTAGATTTCAAATAGGCCAGACGTCCAAAAACGATAAAGAATTCTGGAAAATTGGAGGATATTTTTTCCAGGACTGTGTCACTTGGGAAGTTGGAACATACAAGTATATTAGATCCACAAGTGGCACATACAGAATGCTAGGTTTGCGGGGCCTTAGCTAGATGGTTGGCAGTAAGAATTTTCAAGTTCGGTGAAGAAAACCCTGGCTGTGATTCAGTAGTGAAAGGGTTGAGTTTTCACCTAAAAAGTTTTGCTTCAACTCGATTTATTTTCCACTTGTGTATTTCTATTATTAGAGGGAATAGACAAGGTACATTTACTTTTGAGCATGCTGCTTAACCTCAATTAATGAGATGCCCTCTAGGGACAGTCGAGGGACATTCCTGGGCTTGAAATTAATGTAAGAGAACGGGTTGAAAAAGTAACAGTCCCCCGATGACAGAATGCCGGCCCTAGCCAAAGAAGAATGTTCGCAACAATTGTTAATATCAGGACGAAGCTGAGTTACTATCTCCATACCAAACCATCGGTACCAAATTCTCAGCCCTCCATGCTTTTCGCATAAACTCTCCCAGTCTCGGAAACCGATCCGAACTCGTTCATCCCAAAGCAGCATCTGCATAGAACTCGGTTCCCATTCGAGATACACCTCACACTCACCGCACAAGCTTCTAGACTTTGCATGATCGACAGAAGAAATCTAAAACACTGGATCACGTGCCGCGCCAAGTTGAGTGAGAGATTAGGGTATTATGCATGCACTGGGAAGCGAGATCGCGAGGCTGTGATGGATCGATGAATGGTTGCATTTAATTAATATGTTGGTACTATATTTGGAGGAAGCTTTGGGGGAAGAGAGGATTGGAGGAGGTGTGGTGGAATTAACCTTATTGGATGCAGACGTGATCTGGGACTTTTTCAACGGTGATGTTTCTTTTGGGTGAAGTCTTGAGAGAGGTGAGGTGTGTAAGCGACAGGAGTGGAGAGACATGCTCGATATGTGCCTGGAAATCCCCCTGAAAAGCGCTTCTTCTCCACACCGATGGCGCTAAATTACTGGAGACCCATCAACAATCAATAACCCCGATTCAGACATCCACGAGGCATCGGGTGTCTCTGGCGGTCGTCGTGGGGACTAAGGCAAAGCACGGACGGCGTGTAAGACATTGAGTTAGTGAGAAGAGTTGGTTCGTGATATCACTTTGTGGTGTTATATCGGATATCGTGGAGTTTCGACGATGCGTCGATTCTGGCGTCGATACTCTGTCCTCAGCCGCGGTGCATGGAAAGAACCATTGCTTCTGGCGGATCATTCCCCTGAGCATGAAACGTCGACTGGCGAGCAGGGCTTCGGGGGATTTCACTCTCTAGAAGTGCTGATTGGCTGGAGTGCTGCATACATTGCCTAAGCTAACTGCTCCCCTGAAATTCCTCCGGCATCAAATCTCACGGCGTGATGGCGGACCCCTTTCATGGACAGCATCTGTCAGAATTTCTCACGAGCTGTCGCTTCGTAGAACATTATTCTTCTGTATTTGAGCTCTTTCCCTTCGTTTGCTCCCGGGAGAGAATACCTTCGGCCGTGCATCTACTCTACACCTGTTTCCCTTCATCAATCCGTGCCGGCAACACAGACCGCGCCTCTTTTTGCCCACTTATTTGACGTGCCCGCTAGCACGACTTGCCAGTCTGTTCTTCGCGCGACGCGGTATCCCTCACCTACAAACAGGAACTTGGAATAGCTTCACCTAGCTCAAGATATCTCTAGCTGTTGCGCGGATCCGCCAGGACAATCACCAGCTTCTTTGGTGGATTGCTTCACCACCCGCCGGGCTTTCCTGACACCTCCGATCATTCATGCAAGAGAATTGACGGCCTCCTTTCAACCTCACCTCGTACAACGTAGAAAACATTCCACCACCGCAAACGAAAACACCCACACATCGCTCAACACAAGTTTCGTCAGCGAGTAATTCAGGCAAATCAATCGCGGAATCGCATTCACTCCTTCAACGCATCGCTTCCCTGTCGATTGTGCGACGACATCATATCCAATGGTTTCCACCCAGAGACCGCGCACCCCGAGTGCGGGTACTTCACCATCAGACAAGCTCGCAGCCATCCCAGAGACTGGAAAAAATCATCCACCGCGTCGTTCGAGCTTAGGATTGCTTCTGCGTCGCACCAAGTCGGGAGAGCTAAAAGGAAATAAGAAACAACAAGCACTTGCTGCGCGGGAGGCAGAGCTTCAGCGACAACGAGAGGCAGCTGCGATTCCCAAGAGTCCCCCGCGCCTTCCGGATCTCTATAACGGTGCTACTCCGCCACAGCCCCTTCCCTACGGCGGCGAAGACAGACCTGATTCCGTTGCAATCGTGTCTGGGAAAACTAGTGGTCAGTATCCTCGTGGATCCATTGATCCAGGTCGTTCAGCGACAATGACGAGCACCGTCCCAATTCCTCCCATTCCATCAAATGGCAGTCGGAACGGTGACTGGGTGGACCCGTATGCTCGCACAGAGAGCATGACGCACCGAGGCAGATACAGCTATGCTAGCAGTGCTGTGAGCACTATCAATAGTCCTCGTAGAGTGAGGAGGCGGAAGGATCCAACTCCTTTCAAGTTAGTCGCGTGCCGTCTTTTTCAAACGTTTGAAGCTGACTTGTTTTAGTATCCTCATTATTGGAGCTCGCTCCTCGGGCAAGACTTCTTTCCTCAATTTCCTCAAGACCTCCCTTGCCCTCCCACCCAAAAAGAGAGGTGCGAGACCTACCGAACTCAACGATGATATATTTGCTCCACAGGGCCAAAAATCCGGAAACTTCGAATCGCATTATTTGGAGACAGAGATCGATAATGAGCGTATTGGATTGACATTGTGGGACTCGGAAGGGCTGGAGAAGAATGTTGTGGATCTTCAACTTCGAGAAATGTCCTCATTCCTTGAAAGCAAGTTTGAAGAGACCTTCACCGAGGAGATGAAGGTGGTTCGTGCTCCAGGTGTCCAGGATACGCACATCCATTGTGCTTTCCTCATTCTCGACCCGATCCGTCTCGACCGAAATATTGCTGCCGCAAAGGCAATGACCTCGAATGGTAATGGTAATGGCACAAATGGGAAGTACAGCTCGGCGCCTCGTATAATTGGTGGCTTGGATGAGGATCTCGATTTACAAGTTCTTCGGACACTCCAGGGCAAGACCACCGTTGTTCCAGTGATCTCTAAAGCCGATACCATCACAACAGCTCATATGGCATACCTCAAGAAGACCGTCTCTGACAGTCTGCGAAAGGCCAATCTTGATCCTCTGGAGGCCCTCGGGCTTGAGGATTTGGATGAGGGACCAGGCAATACCAGTCGAATCGAGGAAGGAAATGAGGATGAAGATTCGGATGATGGCCGCAAATCCAGTGAAGATGCCATCACCACTCCAGAAGCCGGCTCAACACCCAACTCCAAGCGTCTATCTTCAGGGTCTGTTCGCAGACATAAGCGCACAGACGATGATGTCGAAGAGACCCCCTACCTCCCTCTGTCGATCATCAGCCCCGACATCTACGAACCTGGCGTCATCGGACGGAAATTCCCCTGGGGCTTCGCAGACCCCATGAATGTCGAACATTGTGACTTCATGCGATTGAAGGAAGCAGTCTTCAGCGAGTGGCGCGGAGAGCTTAGAGAAGCAAGCAGGGAGCTCTGGTACGAAGGATGGAGGACAAGCAGACTTAAACATAGGGATATGGGCAAACCTGGTCCAAGACGATGATCTGTCCTACTTTCGCCAATGTTTCACAAGTCTCACTCACTATCCACGAGATCTGCTTTTTTGAGGCACTATCGATCAACATGGACGGTTGCAGAGATACTAAAAATCAAATTTCGGTTGCGATTTTATTCCTTTTGTTCAGCTGCATACCCCCTTACTTCTTTTGCGCGCATGTTTCTGATGCTTAAGTTTCACCTGTACCTACATACCGTCGACTTCTTTTTCAATACCTGCGCATAGCGTGGATATACGATATCCGACTCCCGGACGAAGATATTCCTAGATCTGGAGCGTTTTCTCTTTTTTTCAACAGTACGATATGGATTCGACCGAAACACCCTCTTCAAGTACTGCGCTGGCCGCGCTTTTTACAGCTTGTCTTCATTACCACTTGCGATAACAACAATTTTTCGACCTCGATCTGGTGGATTGAGGGTGCTATTGGAGATTATGACGATTGAGATGAGATTATTTGGTGGAATTGTGGTTACTGGGTGGATGTTGATGTTGATGGGTGGGTTTTATGGTGGGGATGTGAGGGTGCGTGCAGGGGAAGCAGATTGTTGATGTGTTTGAGCTACTACCCAGGGTTCACGTTGAGATTGTTACGTAGGTAGTGTTTTTATGAAGCAAGACCTTTCTTCTGAGAGTTTATACCCATCACTTCGTGCATTTGTTCGTTCCTTCGAGGTTGACAAGAGGACCAAACGCGCTTTCCCTTCCACTTCTGGCCTGCTTTAATGCAAATTAATATGCTTCTACCTCATACTACCTCAACCTCACGCTCAGGAGCTTAGGATTAACTATAAAGTTCTCTCCAAAATTACGCTTCTGGAAGATATAGAGCTGCTTATTTCGCAAGCATGATAAGATCTAGTATTTTGGTTGTACATCCTTCTAATATAGATAAGGGGTTATAGATATTGGGAAACGGAGAAGTTGGGGAGGAGACGTGGCGTGGATTTATGTCCCTTAAGGTAGGGGTAAGGAAGGAAGCCGCGCCGTTGAAGAAGAGCAGCTATCTAGCTGTGGAAATGGTGCTCGCCTTTTATGTCTTTCACTCTTACGTGAACTACCAGTTTTAACCCACTCCTCTTCCCAAATTCCAACATCAATAGTCTTTTCTTGACACTTTCACTCTCACTAGGATATAGGCTCCACCCTAACACCTACGATGACGAAGAGTAAAAGTATCCCATTCCTCCTTTTGATACGGTTGACTCCGAATTTGATAATAACCTTAGGGGGTGGTGTGATGTTATAAACGGGCGCTGGGGATAATATATATTATGGGTGGGTTACAGATATAACGAAAAGGGGATTTGGTATTTCAATCCAGGAATTTCTCAACATCACTCGTTATTCAAGATTTTAACCCCCTCTACTACTTTGTCAATTATGGTTCTCTACAAAAAGATCTATCACCTCTAATTATTTCTCCTCTCCCGAGAAGCAACTAGATCCTTGCTATAGGGGGATCAGAAATCGTAGGTGACGGGCTTGGGGTGCTTGGCACAAAGACTTGGTTTTGCTGGGGCTATTGACTTCCACTTTCACCTACGTATTATTCTGCTAGAATTAATGTTTGTATTTATAAAATCTTCTACAAAATACTAGAATAAGCATGATCTCTATACTTACTCACACTCTATATGATTAATTGTAAGCTCATGCTTTAAAGATTTGGCTCTAGCGTACTTATAGTCTCATGTGTTAACACAGACACGCCGAAGCCATTGTAACTTTCGTTTGTTTGGAATCGCCAAGAAAAGACTCACAATACGATCAGTGTTGTTATTTACATAATTTCTTGCCCTTTTCCTAAGATTAGCAACACACCTTAGCCTCATGCCGCGCCGACATTACACTAAAGCTAACAAAAAAAGAATTGAAGTTGACACAGCCAAGCTCGTAACAAGAAATTGGACCTAGGTGAGAAGTTCACAGGTGTTACGTATGTCTTCTCCTCTTAGTCGTAGTTGCGTTTCTTGGTTACACCGGCTCCGTAAGCGAAATGGAAGGCTATTTATATATTAGGATTTCAGAGATGAAGATGAAGTTGCAGTGAGGAAGGTATGGAAAAAATATGGGAAGAGGGTAGACACATTGAATCTCAAAGAGGATGCTGGTGGAGATAATTGCGTTCATCCGATTGGGTATCTGAGCTTCTGCCACACAAATTATAATCTCCTTTCAAAAATTCTTCTAGTATTGTCTTCCCTGAGGGTTAGGGGCAATCCCAATAGATTTTTGCCTCTACTTCATCATTGGGTATCAATAGCTCTTCAATATCAACTGAGTTGCCCTGCTTGTAGCAACGTTGCACCCTGCTATTTGGGCTTTTGACAATATGCGAGCTCTATTCTTACATGAAAGTTCTACTCGAAATTTTGAAGGGCAGTGGGGCCTGTAATGTTGGGAACATCTTCTCTGCGGCTGGAGGTAGTGAAGTTAGAATATTTAACTTTATAAGACAGCTCTAGAGGTTTCTTTATCCAGAATCTAGCAATGGCCTTTTTCTTAACTTCAAAAATCAGCGGAGGGAAAACCATACTAATGAGGAGGAAGAACGGAGTCTGGGGGCAGATTATGACAACCGTGTGTATGCGTTAAGATTGATAGTCTAGTGCTCCGGTACTACACATATCCTTGATATGTTCTTCTGTTTACTTTGTTCTATATTGCCTCCTATCACAAGTCTCCATAGAATTTTGCTGTAGTAATATCCCCTGTTGCTAACGTATTTCATAATTTATTCAGTTAGAACCCCTTTCCATAATCTTGTATATAGAAAACCCAGGCCAAGCTACTCTTATTAGGGACCTAGAGTCCTTGAAACTGAAAATTTTATTCCACTTCTCTCGTGCTTTCTTAAAGTGTCCAATTTGATGGAATTAGTGATAAAATAGACAAAACAAATTAAAATCGCTTCCCTTATATATCATTTGAAAAAGCAGATGGCCAGCTATTTTCAAGTTTCTGCAAGCTAGAGTAGTTGGGACTTTGATTCCAATCACGTGTATAGGCAGTCAAGATACGAACCATCCATGAATGGCCTGATTGAGTTCTGCGGCGAGGTACATACAACACCAGCTTTAGCGAGGCGAGCCCCTTGCTCGCTACAGTCAAGCTTACTTGAAGCGGCGCATGACCTCGTATTGGCTAGTAACTTTCGGGGACTAGCCGTTTATCATCACATTCGCCGCACCCTTTTTTATTCTTGCTGCAGGTCTTGCAAAATATCTTGATAATAAACAAATCCTTATAGGCCAAGTCGGTCAATCTTCAATGGTATGGTACTTATTTTAATTCAAGCTTCATAATCCTTGTGATGATCTTTATGTGGCTTACGGGCTTGAAGGCTTGATTAGCCACATAAATACTCCTCTGAGTCTAAGTCTTTATGCTTCACGATGACCTTACTTTTCCTAGCTCGAAATTGGTGTTCCCCTTCTCATCCGCTCAAAATGTTCCTCGCTTCCCTTCTTCCCCTCCTCGTCCTCGTCAACCTCCCCACTACCCTCTCCCAAGGAACTCTCGTAGATACTGTTGTTGACAGCAATGGCATCTCCCTCTACGAAAAACTCGAAGTAATGGAACGACTAGTTCTCGATGGTGCAGTCGGTGTCTCCGTAAATCCGTGTTCGTTTTTCCGAACAGGAAATCCGAATAGTGGTGAGCAGACAAGTGCGGAGTGGGTGAGGATTGTGTTTCATGATGCGATTACTGCGGATTTGGTGGCTGGGACTGGGTGAGTGGTTTTGTGTTGAAGCTCTAGAAAGCACGGGGTTCGAGGACGGTAGAAGGGATTGAGCTGATGTGAAAATGACAGGGGTCTTGATGCGAGTATTGGTTTCGAGAGTCTGAGGGCAGAGAATGTGGGGTTACATTTTGTTAATGATACTATTGGGATTGTGAGTTAAAATACCACAGGAATGATATTAGAGAAAAGCTAAGAATTCTAGTTTGCAAGCGTAATTACTCCTTCGTGTACACACTAACCCACACTTACCAAATATCTTAGTTTGTCAGTGTCTATACATCTATGGCAGATCTCATCGCACTGGTATATATTTCTCCCTCCTAACTAACCATAAATCTCGCTAAAAGTGTTTAGGGTCTTCATGCAACACTCATGTCTTGTGACCCAGTCCCAAGACTCATCAAGCTAAAGGTTGGGCGGATCGATGCGACCGGTCCAGGACCTGAAGGTGTTCCAAAGCCAACGGATGACTTGAACTCAACTCTCACGGCTTTTGCAAAAGCTGGATTTTCCCAAACAGAGGCAATTCAATCAGTGTATGCAATGGATTTTCCTCCCTTGGAAAAGTGGCTAATGTTTACTAGAGCGTGCGGACATTCGTTGGGCGCAGTTCACCAAGTGAACTTTCCAGATATCGGTTTGTAGCTCATCATTAGGGATCTTAAAAGAAGAATTAATCTAATTTCAAAATTTAGTCCCAGCATCAGTAGTAACGTCCACCAAGTAAGCCTCGCCCAAGTCCTCCTCCAAATCACTCACAACTAACAACCCATAGCCTTGATGGCGGCTCTAATTTCGATAGCACCCCCGCCTTGTTCGATGCAACAAACATAAATGAGTACTTGAACGGCACTGGAAAAGCTGGCGGCCCTCTCGTAGTCGGATTTAACTCTACCACCAATTCTGACCTGCGCCTTTTCTCGTCTGACAATAATGCCACGATACTTGCTTTGACCGAAGCGCAGAAATTCCAAGATACGTGTTATACAATCTTTGAGAAAATGCTGGATACGGTGCCAAGTAATGTAGTTTTGAGTGAGGTTGTTGGACCGAGGACTTGGACGATGGGAGAGAGTCACCCCGACCTTTCGACTACAGGGGATATTGTATTTTCTGGATTTATTACTTGGCATTCTTTAACGGAATCACCATTATTAAAAGCAAACTATACTTACACAACAAGTGAAGGTGATGTTGGGGTGTTGAATAGTGCTATTGGCGGTTTGTTTCCACTTTTTTTGAGTGGTAAAATCGGTGCTAACTTCTCTATTAGTTTCCTCTGTAAAACATGGGTTTGGGACTATTACCAAATACAGTTTTAGCAATACGTTGAATAGCACTGACATAACTGGAATCTCAGTTATGAATGGATTGTACACGGCTCCTATCAATTTAAGCATGTTCATCCTCCCGTCGCAAACGAAGCGAGGGGGAAGTATCTCCGCCGGACCAGCATATGTCGTTCGCGCTGCTGTAAGCTCTTTAACGCACTCACTAATTTACATCCCTTGCTAATACTTTTCTTAAAGATCCTCACGTCTCTCATTACCAACACCACAGTTCCAACAGCAAACCTTTTCAACCCTGTCAAACAGGCCAACACGCTTTCGCCCACCATATCATTGGTGTCAACGCCAATGGCCACGTACAATACTTCTGGTGATTATACCCTGTTTAAAGGAATATTAAGTCTAGGGACCGCGGGATCTGCTCCTGGTGCGTTGTATTTTGATGTCAGGTTAGGAGAGAGGATTAGTGTGAAGGTTGCGGGGACGTTGATTGGGAGTTGTTCAAGTATGGATATTAATGCATGCTAAAAAGCTATGAATGAGAAGAAGGGTTTCACAGACTGAAAAGAAGAGAAGCACAATAACATAAATAATAAAGTAAATATAACGTTTTGGCTTGAATAGAGAAAGATACCTGAATATCTTTTAGCTCCTGCTTAGTTTGATGCATTCTATTAGGCGACAGCGCTTGTAACAGCAGCGCACCATTATCATGCTCCTTCCGCTAAAAATTCACTATACAACGATCTACAACTCAAGTAGGGGCCAAATTGTGTTGTTGTTTTCCTTGGATTAAGTGTTCCATAGAATCAAAATCTGTTATACTTTTGCGAGTAACCTATTTTGCAAGGGATCCCACTTTGAGTGCCTTTGACTACCTAGTACTTTGCAATATTATGGGGAATTTATACCGAAGAAATCAATAATAGGATTGAGTTAGCTGTGAGGGCAGGAGACCTAAGTGGCGCATTCCATCCACCCCAAATAACCTTCTGTTGAACCTCTCAGTTCACTCCTATCAAAATTCAATAGAATAGCTGCAAAGAGTAGAAGTTTTGAGGCACAAGTAATTCCATTGACCCACAAGAAAAGCCCGAACTAGGCACAATAGAGACAAATTACTTGAATTCGTTCCCTATCTGCCTTTTTTTTCATTGTATGTATAGCTTGATATATTAAGAAGCATTTAGGGAGTTAGCACAAACTGGCTGGCGTGCTGATAATCTAGAGGGTGCTTGCTCGTGGAAGAAGTGGGGCAAGGGGGTTGATGGAACTTGGTCAAGCTTGGGGAGGAAGTGAAACCTGTGAGCATTACCATCAATATACAGTTGTATTTATCCTACTGTATGGCCATCGCAAAACTTTCACTTCGAACATCCTCGTGTCAATATTGTGCAGACAATTAGGTTGAAACTAGGCACGATGACGTATTCAGCTCAATAGCTTCATGATCATGCCAAAGGTGATTATGGGAATGGCTATTCCGCATAAGCTGAGGTAATATTAGGTCAGAAAATGGTGAGTGTAAGGAAAGAGAAGGAAAGAAGGGGAGGCCGAAATCTCAAAAAAGAAAAGCTAAAATTGGTGGCTGTGAACATGAATCTCGGGATCGGATCACGGGTGCTCTTTCGGATAGCGATTCGGATAGCGGTAAAATCCTCCGGAAATGGCTACAACCGCTCCGATTGCGGAATTTCTCCGCTAAAATGCTTACGATAACATTTGCAAACTCGGTAACCAACATCATCGATTCTCACACAATCGCATTTCAGACCCAATTAATGTCATTCCCTTGTACGCCCTGTCGCGGACCTTGATTAACCTTGCGGAAAAGCCCGCTAGAAACTTGTCGAGTTGACAAGTATTCCGCCACTCTGAAATTGTTATTTTCTAGATAAGTTGGTTGATTCTTTCTCACTTCCCTCGTTTTCATCACACAAACACCCCTCGTTCTACACAAGCCTACTCTCCTACTACACCCCGCACTGCCCCCATGGATTCCAAACAATTCAAGGAAGCTGCCACTTCGGCAATTGACGAAAGTAAGTGTATTGAGAGATTTTGTGTCAATGAATACTCACCCTGGATAGTCATCAATTACTACGACACCATCGATGAGCGCCGCGTTGTCTCCAATGTCACACCAGGTTATTTGAAGAAGTTATTACCAGATGGCCCACCGGAAGAGGGCGAGGCGTGGGCGGATATACAGAAGGATATAGAGACGAAGATAATGCCGGGACTAACACATTGGTACGGTTTCTCCCCTGCATTAGCCGCGATTTACTGACCCAGCGTCGCAGGCAGTCACCGAATTTCATGGCATTCTTTCCTGCATCCTCCTCATTTCCGGGAATGCTGGGAGAGCTCTACTCTGCAGCGTTCACTGCTCCTGCGTTCAATTGGATATGCTCCCCAGCAGTGACGGAGCTTGAAACGGTGGTCCTCGATTGGCTAGCGAAACTCTTAAATTTACCCGAATGCTATTTGTCTACAACCCATGGTGGTGGTGTTATACATGGCTCCGCTTCAGAGGCGATTGTCACTGTTGTGGTTGCTGCGCGCGACAAATATTTGCGAGAAACGACATCACATTTGTCTGGTGTAGAACTCGAAGATGCCATTGCTCACAAAAGAAGCAAGATGGTTGCATTGGGGAGTGAATCGTCGCACAGTTCAACGCAGAAGGCGGCGCAAATCGCAGGAGTTAGATATCGTTCTATTCCCGCACCGAAGGAAAATGGATATGCGTTGAATGGTGCAGCTCTAGAAGAAGTCCTAAAAGAGTGTAAAGCTCAAGGGCTGGAGCCATTCTATCTTACTACAACTTTGGGAACAACAGCTACTTGTGCTGTAGACGATTTTGCAGCTATCACATCAACACTTGCACAATATGCTCCACCGAACGTTCCCGGCGAGATCTGGGTACATGTAGATGCAGCGTATGCAGGGGCTGCTTTGGTTTGTCCGGAATACCAGCATTTGACGGCATCATTTGAGCATTTTCACTCCTTCAATATGAATATGCACAAGTGGCTCCTGACCAACTTTGATGCTTCATGTTTATTCGTTAGGAAGCGAAAGGACTTGATTGATGCGCTATCCATAATGCCAAGTTATCTTAGGAATGAATTCTCCGAGAGTGGTTTAGTCACAGACTATCGAGACTGGCAGATACCGCTTGGGCGGAGATTTAGGAGTCTGAAGATTTGGTTCGTTCTTCGAACATACGGTGTCAAGGGTTTGCAAGAGCATATTCGCAAACATGTCGGGCTTGGTGAAGTATTTGCTGGACTTATTAAATCACGACAAGACCTATTTGAGATCGTTACCGGACCAAGTTTCGCCCTCACAGTTTTCAATGTCGTCCCCAAAGAAGGTGGATTAAAAGAGCAGAACCAAACCACTAAAGATGTATACGAGTTGGTTAACAGCAGAGGGCAAATTTACATAACATCAAGTGTGATTGGGGGAGTCTATGTTATCCGAGTTGTCAGTGCCAATCCCAAGGCAGAAGAAAAATATCTTCAGAATGCCTTCAAGATCTTGGTAGAGACTGCTGAAGAGATTCGAGGTCGGAAAACGACCACGTCTAGTGTAAATAGCACAGTCATTGACGTAAAGGGCGTTGGAGAGGCTACAGTGGTAAACGGCATTGCTGCATGAACGAACGATTAGAAAACTCTGATTATCTTAGACACAAGCTCGTTTTTAGGCACTAATAGATGTTAGAAATTACCAAATATTCGTTTAGTTGAATGCAATGATAGGCGCATTTATCAATTTAATTCAATGTACTCGGTTGCTCGGTATAGAACAATCTAATATGTCATAATGGATTCTGCTCTGCGCACAGGTTTCTAGAATTGTTACAGCTCCTTGTACTTATTGTCCTAGATAACATAAATGCTTGTCACTTACGTCCCTCGTTTGAAGAAAGAGTCTACCACGCCAGAACTCTTTGGGAGGGAACTTAGGCCCCGATATAAGCCTATTGGTCCTTTGCTTGAGGATATAATTCAATACGTATTAGATGCTCAGATATGCTTGAACATGCCCCTCTTAGGCGCCCCATGAACAACAAAGGAACCTTCAGAGTTAACATCCTCCTGGAGCATCTAACATCCTTCCAACACAATTCTAAGATACGATCATTCATTGATCAAATATTAAAACCGGGGATTGCAGCATTCACACCAACTACAAGGTTGTTTCCTCACCAGGTCACGCGAACGATCAAACCTAATCACCCCACACAGGCAGTTCAACCAGACTCTGACCAAGGCTCCCTCTCATCACGGCCTCTTAATCTGGCTCTATCGCCTGCTTCTCCCTAACTACCCCCAATAAGATCTTTGTCTTTGTGCCTACGGCAAACTACCCCTACGAAACCCTCTACCACCATTCTCTGGTCAGAGGAAATTCTCATTACTGATCTGCTCAATCCACACTGTTAGTCTCAATTCTAAGCATTTTACTCTCCACACTATTTTTACAACCTGCATAGTTAGACGGGCTTAGAATCCGGAAGTTGAGTTGTTTGAATAGGCGATTGGTGTTTGGTGCTCTTTTGAGAAATCGGAGAATGATGAGACGGAAAATAGTGTTTCCTTAGGAGATTTGGGTGCTATCCTATTCCTTCTAGATGTCTTTTCGGTGATCAACATAATGTTTGCCCACCTAGCACTCACATTGTGTGTTGGAATGGCACTTCAGCCGCCCTTGAGAGACGTTATATAAGCAATGTTACAGGATAAATAGACCACGTACGACAGACTAAATCAATCAAGTCGTCAACTCCAAACGCATTTCCAACATTGTGGAGGGTGATATTTGGTCACGAGATCCACTATTACAAATTAGGTTTAGATCATAGTTAGACATTGCTTTTCAGTCAGCCCCCACCAAAACTAATAGAAACCATCTTGCCACTCATTGACGAATAACACTCCCACAACATCCATTGCCGCCAACAATGCCGACGACAACTAGTTCGGATATTTTTGCCAACTTCACAGCCACAGCGCTAATCAGTTTAGAACTCCCATGTTATCAATGACTTTGTCCAGATAATTGACTGCACGATTGAGTGGTTAGCATCCACTCCACCAATCACTATCTTAGAATTATATCCACGATATGCAAAGCCACTGCATATGGAGCATTGCCCATAGTCTCCGGAACTATTCGGCATTATCTTGTTGCGATTAACTTCTCGAGAT
The DNA here is from genome assembly GCA_021365295.1 of Tricladium varicosporioides. Classification (NCBI taxonomy): domain Eukaryota; kingdom Fungi; phylum Ascomycota; class Leotiomycetes; order Helotiales; family Tricladiaceae; genus Tricladium; species Tricladium varicosporioides. Next base: position 1,010,464 of record JAJTIW010000014.1, on the reverse strand, counting down.
GCGTATCGGAGACCAAGTCATTGGTTTAAGGCGAAGGTACTCTATCTTGCGTGAGCAAGGTGTGAGGCCCAATGGTGGGGTTATGCGGGGTAACCTTAGTGGATCTAGACCAGATCTGAGTTCCGACCTGTTCGGCCTTGGTGGTATGCAAACAAAAGACAAACTTTTTTTGATCTAATCGACATATATCCATTTAACTCAAGAAGCGTCGCTACTAGTAAGTCATTTTTTTTATATCTTATTCAAATTTAAAAGTAGTACTAATTTAGCAATCATGGCAGTGGAAGATAGAACCGATCCAATGGTGAACTCGTCGGTTGACCTTGAGAAGTACCCAAATGCGAAAAAGCTGGTCAAGCGTGCTCATGAATTCTTTGAGAAGATTGAAACACTGTGGGTTGGCTGTGATAGTGAAGCAAGCTGATATCTAACTAGTGGAAACAGGACACCGGGTAAAGAGCTTGAGCGCAAGCTGAATGCCGAGTTTGGACCTGGAAATGAATACTATGAAGATTTTTGCAAATATGTAAAGATAGGACTTGATGAAGGCGTGAGTTGAGAACCCCTATTTCATTCCCGTTCCTCTTCTCCTCGGAACTTGACTCTTGGGTGGTTTCCTTCACGTTGAGGTTTCTTTATCACCAAAAGCTCATCTCTTTCTCTAATATCTTCTCTACCACAAGATTTTATTAACCATCTCATAGTGGGTAGCAAACGTTGAAATCGATGGCCCAAAGTACCGCCGCTCAAAAATCTCACTCCCAACCGAAATCACCAAATTTTTCTCCATAACATCAGTCTACATGGAATCGGAAGAGGAATACTCTGGCCAATACCATGTTCATCCGTACGGAGAGATCAACTGCGTCGTACAATTAACTGAAGGTGCTGAGTTGAAGGGAATGCAAGGATGGCAGGGAGCGGGTTGGACGAGTCCAGGTCCTGGGACGCATCATTATCCGCAAGTTAGGAAGGGAGCATTGGTTGCATTGTTCTTTTTGCCGGCGGGGAGGATTGGGTATGATTTGAAGCCGGGGAATCCGCAGCCACTTAGTGTTTGATGAATATTTAGGGGTTTAGAAGGGTATTAAAATTGGCCGTAATGTTCCTAGTTTTATGTTGCTTACCTTATCGTCTTGATTAACAAACTTCTATTCGAGGTTAGGTCTTATCGATTATTTGCTTTCATTTACTCATCAACAGTTAGGTTAGATCGAGTCAGATTGGTATAAATCGCGATCACACCCTAGTGTGCCTCGTATTGCACTTTTGGGGATATACTCCAGAGTTCTATACTGTCAATAGTAGGACGGTAGTAAATGGATATTAGTGGTTTGTTCGCTTTGAGAGCCGATATTCGATATAAGAGTGTAAAAATTCAAATGTGAAATGGATCCTGTTAGCTTACTAGATTCGAAACTAATATAGTAATTGATAAAGGCTGGTTGGATGCAGAAGATGGAAAGAAATGCCCAGAAAAACCAGCTTTGGGAGTTTACATAGACCTTCAAATGATGTTTTTTTTTTAGAATTTATATACAACTTGACCCATCCCAAATCCCATCAGTTATAAGACATCAAACCAGCTTTTTGAATGCATGGCAAGAGAGTCAGATTTCGTGCAACATTTTGCTGGTTTTTTATAAATGAAAACCGCGAGCCCAAGGGTAGTGTAGCTCAAGCAAATATGTTATTGGGAGATAATATTGCAAAATAGCTTTCAAACACAATGGTTTATGGATATTTGCAAGCCAACTAAAGCCGATTGAAGGCGGAATATACTTGTTTTAAGTGCTTTAAAGCTTAAAATCCCAATGCTCTGTCTTGTACAACCAGGCTGGAGAGAATTCGGCTACATTATTACTCCTAACATTAGCTTCATAAATAATACGGCTTATAGCTTACAAATCTGGCATTTACACTTTCCTTTGTACTCTATATTATTATCTAGCACTGTTGGTACTTATGTTTCGTGGTAATTTAGTTCGGAAACCCCCTTCACCGTGGTCCACTTTCTAGCCTCAAAATACCACACGGTGAAATGTCAGCCCAGCTAGCAATAAATTTTAAGACTCAGTATAGCCACGCTGAAAACAACCGATAATGCTAAATGATGAAAAAGCTATTCTGGTTCGCTTTTCCTTTTGTTACAGCCTAAGATCATTCAAAGGACTCCTGCGTAGAGGGCTTTCCCCATAATATTATTTCGCCATTCAGGATCACAGATTGGCCACGAAGATTACGCTCAACCCCATCTGCCTAACCTCTACGCTTAATGACACCTGTATCATTCTAAGGGGAATACTAATTCTTGTAAAAGAGACTGCCTAAAAATAGCACATTGCAATTTTCTACACCAAGTAATACCGCAAGCATAATACCAGCCTTGCGAACAGCCCTTCTATGACCTTCTCTGATATGCCTGACTCCAAGAAATATTAACATAAAATAACAGGGTATAGGCGTATTTCTTCTATAACTACAAGTCAAAGCTACCATTCCAATATCGGTACAAAGTCAGTACAGAAAAGTCACCCCAATATATGGCTCTACCTAACGAGTTATGCAAATGGTAGCAAGTTTCCACTCTACCTATCGAAATCCAGCCGTAGCAGTTCGACCGAGATTGTTATTATTTTCAGTGATGATATTCCATTCTATCTATGGTGGGAAGTTTGCCTATATATATAGGCACCGTAGAACTCAAGTCTCTTAGGCCACATGTCAGTAGCTGGTTTATATTTCCTGGGCAGCTGAACCTTCGAAGTTTCCGGCCGCCCTGGATAGCTGGACCTTCGGAGCTACTGAATTAGTCACAGGCTCCTATATCTGTGGAGGCAAACGCGTCACGTGTGTTGCACGTGAGTATGGGAATGGGGGATGGTTGCGAGAGTGGGGATGTGTACTCGGAACGTACCCTTAACAGGTCACTGATGTATCCCTAGTAGAAGTCTGTCGTGCTCAGCGCCGGAATAAGAATAGCTGGATGGGATAATTGGAGGTGGAAATTGATCAGTTTTCCTTTTTGGGTACTACTAGCTCTTGAATATCAATTGAGTTATCCTGCTGGGAGCTGCGTTACGCACTGCTATTTGGGTTTCTGACATTATATTACAAAAGCAATCGTCTTTTAGCTCTAGTATATCTCGTCTTGATCTTCAGCTGCCTTTATACAGCGTACCAAGGCTTGATCTTACTATATACCCGTTGAATACTAGAAACAGGTTGTGCATAGGCCACCCAATCCACCATTATCTAGATACATCCGAGGGTATATCTTGGCTTCAGGTATAGGAACGTTGTTTTGTATTATAAAGACACGAGTCGGCGTGGTGCTCCCCAAATATTGTCAAGGGTACTTTATTGAAAGTGCTTGTTGATCACTAAAGGAATTTGAGCACGAGCCTTCTACCTGAGGAAACATAAAAGCTTATATAAAACCTTGTCACGGAATTTGGCGCGCATGAAGCACACATAAGCAGCGCTCCTGCAGCTACCAAGTAGTGACTAATCACTTTGCGCTCTTGTAACTATCAATAGCTGCGTTATTTTATTTCCTCTAGAATCAAGCGTCTTCTTTATCAATCTACTACGCTCACTTGAATGCCTTAACAGGAGTTCACTTTGTTGGTGCAACTATCCCACGCTACGTGACACTTTATTTATTCAATATAACTACTCAGTAGCGGGTTCATTCCTTAGCGAATAACCCGACCTAATTACTACACTTTTATTATAATACTAATTAACGTACTTGAGTCTTATCATACGTTTACCAAATAGAGAGATCGTTATAGGGCAATCGGGGCGCATTACTCTACGAAACTCAAAAATAACTCATGGTAGGGTGAATGTTTTCAACTTGTTAAAGCTGCAAGTAAAAGCTTTGTAGCGGAAAGGCCGGCCGGCATCTCCGCAGATCAGGCTAGAATAGTCATTCAATTCGTGGGGTGCTGTGTAAAAGTGTATAAGTGGCACTCCAACTGCTGCTTTCGAGATGTGTATAGCTCTACGGCACAACTTTATGAAAAGACTACCGAACAAATGGCATTTTCGGAACCTCTTCCTCGCATCGCCGTAGTCGGGTGCGGCCAATGGGGTCAGAATCTCGTACGGAATTTTGCCAAACTGCAAGCCTTAGATGCTATTGTTGATGCCATACCATCTCGTGCAGACAAGGCAGCAGAACAACTCATATCGCAAGGCTACAATCATGCTGTCAAAGCTCGTGGCTGGGAGAGCGTCTTGGCAGATCATTCCATTTCAGCTGTCGTGCTCGCGACACCGGCTCCACAGCACGCTGATATGGCAGTTGCAGCCCTGAACGCTGGGAAGCACGTCTTCGTGGAGAAGCCACTGGCACTCACAGTGACTGACGGGGAGCGCATCCAGGACGCGGCTCACAAGGCGAGAAAGATAGTGATGGTGGGCCACAGCTTCCAGTACCACCCGGCCTTTCTGAAGTTGAAATCACTTGTTGATCAGGGGGAGCTTGGTCGCCTTCTACACATCCACTCACGCCGGCTTGGGTTTGGGCGCATTCGGCATGAGGAAGATGTCTCTTGGAGCCTTGCTCCTCACGATATCTCGATGATTCTAGCTCTGGCTGGCCAATTCCCCACGGCGATCCAAGCCAAGGGGGTGGGGCATCTGCGCCCGCATATTGCAGATGTGACCAGCGCCGATTTGACGTTCGCCAACGGGCTGCACGCCCAGATCCTGGTTTCGTGGATATACCCCGAAAAAGAGCGCAAGCTGATTGTTGTTGGCGAGCGGGCGATGGCTGTGTTCGATGACTGTGAGACTTGGGAAAGGAAACTACGTGTGTTCTATCATCGTGTCGACTGGGCGACCGGATTTCCCGAGCCCCTGAAAGGCGAAACCAAAACACCACGCTTAGCACTTAAGGGAAGCGAATTACTTGCCGACGAATGCTGCCATTTCCTTGACTGCATCAAAAGCGGCACAAAGCCTCTGACCAGCATCGATGAAGGACTGGCTGTTGTCCGCGTCCTTTGTGGGGTAGGAGAGGTATTACGCCAGGGCCCGAAGCATGCCACGACCCCCACATGCTCTACCTTACTCAGCCCAGCGTTGGTAGGGAGCATCTCAGATGACAATGCAAAATGCATAGTGACTGACAAGACATTGAGGATCCCCCTTATCGACCTTGCAGCTCAGAAAAGCAAAATCCAGGACTGTCTACGCGTGCGGCTTGCTAAAGTCCTTAACCATATGGAATTCATAATGGGCCCCGAAGTGGGTGAGCTCGAGAATCGGCTTTGTGCATATTCAGGAGCCGCTTACACCATCACTTGTGCCAGCGGCACTGATGCTCTAACGCTTGCGCTGCTGGCCCTGCGAGTGCAGCCCGGCGATGCCGTGTTGGTTCCCGCCTTTACATTTGTTGCAACCGTCGAGCCTGTAGTTTTGCTTGGTGCTGTGCCAGTTTTCGTCGATGTCAATCCCGACAGCTTGACCATCGAGCCTGCCCTGATATCTGCTGGAGTTACCGCTGCCCGTCATGTAGGTCTGCGGCCAGTGGGGATTATCGCTGTGGATCTGTTTGGCCATCCTGCCGACTACGAGGCCTTGCGTGTTGCTGCTGTAAATGCCACAGCAGAGGGTCTCTGGATTATAGCTGATGCAGCTCAGAGCTTTGGTGCTAGCATAAATGGTCGCCGCGTTGGTACCTTAGCCGATATCACAACAACAAGCTTTTTCCCATCAAAGCCGCTGGGCTGCTATGGGGATGGTGGTGCTGTATTTACTGACAACGCAGAAATAGCTACCGCACTACGATCCTTACGGCTGCACGGGCGGGGCACAGAAAAGTTCGACAATATTCGCATTGGCCTAAACAGTCGGCTTGATACCCTCCAGGCTGCAGTTCTGCTTTGCAAGCTCGATATTTTCGATGACGAGATTGTCTCTAGAGAGCAAGTTGCATCACGATACACCAATATGCTCCGTAGCATAAATATAGCACGCCCACCTATCGTACGTGAAGGCGTTGTCTCGGCATGGGCATCTTACACAGTACGCACCACAGAGCGTGCTTGCTTTGAGGCTAGTCTGAAGGCTCAGGGCATTGCCACGGCCATATATTACCCCCGTCCTATTCACAAACAACCCGCATATCAGGCATATCCCGTCGCAAACGGGTCATGCGCTGTTGCTGAGTGTGCTTGTAGCGAGGTTTTAAGCATCCCAATGCATCCTTATCTTGAGTCTAGCACACAGAAGTATATTTTGGCAACGATGGAGTCATTGATCTATATGTAGATTGGTTTTTCAACCCCCCAAAACCTCATTTATATACACAAGAGATATTCTTGAATATATCGTTCCTTTTATTGATTAAAACAGACGAGCAAGGAAAAACTCGACGCTGGGACTTAAGTTTCTTGCTTTAATGGGGTATGTGGTTTTGGGCTCTATCTGCTGTACCTACTGTACGAAACCTTGAAATGATTGCTTTTTTAGCTTATGGAGTACAATTATAAATACCTCTTGTTCAGCCTTCATGCATGCTGCAAATAGGCATCTCTATCTTCTACTATCTTCTCCGTGATAACGGTCTTGACTGCAGGAGAAGCTGACAAACATAGTTCAAGGCAGGTCCTATCATCAAGATTAAGCTTTTTTCTGCTATATTTGGGGGTTAAAATCCTCTCTAGGATGTAAGAATGGAGGGAAGCCTAAACGAGAGACCCTCACTACCCCGAACAGATGTTAAAAGGGGTGAAACCTCGCAAACCAAAGAGCATTTTTCATGTATCACTTGGGATGATTTGCGAGCCATTGTTGGTAAGTAATAGCGACTCGTTGTTCCGCCCACTTGGGACAATACTAAAGTGAGTACCTGCCAAACTCTTCCTAACAGTGATGTAGAAACGAACAAACTGGCGGTACTCAAGAGAACGCCATCCGAGATAAGCCGTTACAGGCAATGGACTACCGAGACGGTTGCGGAATATGGAAGTGTGGTCAACTATCTTCTTGCCCATCGCCTACCAAAAATGTGGGGAACGCCGCCATTTACACCACTATCATCCATCCCTTTCGAGGACCCGTCTGACTACCGAGTCTTACTCAATGATTGGCCGTACGGCTTTCCACAAAACATCACGCACATGATAGTTTGGACTCGAACTCCTATTCAGACTGATTCTGATAGAGGCGATATAACCCCGGAGAGTAGGAAGTTGATTGAGGGTTTCATTGAGAGATATTTTACTAATAGGCTTGGACATGATGCAGAGCACCGGGTCATATGGTTCAAGAATTGGGTCGCATTGCAGAGCGTGAAGACGCTTGAGCACATTCATGTTCTTGTGCGGGACGTCGATCCTTCCCTTATAGAAGAGTGGACAAGAGAGCAAAAGTAGCATTTAGTTAAACAATATAATTCAAAGGCTAATTTCGTTCAAAGTATGACAAGAGTAAAATCAACTCAAATGGTCAAAGTTTTTCTTAGCCCCTTTTCAGTTTTAGCAGAGACTTGATCATCAATTCATGAGCACGGTTCTCCCTGAGTCTAGTGAGGTTCCTTTGTCACCTGATATTAATGAACCAGGAATCAACCCTCATATCTCACAATCCTTCCACTTAAAAATAATTTTAAAAATTCCGCACCTGCCTTTTTAAAACCCTAGGAATGCACATAAACATTTTCCTTGTGATCCTCGCTATATTTAAGGATTCAATTTTATTATTGTGAAAGCTATTTCTGTACATTGTGAAAACTGAATACCCGGGAGGTATAGTATAGTTTAATGCAGACCTTCAGAGCCCTTAAGTATCAAAGAATGACCTTGAGTACTAAATCTCGAAGCACTAGATTACATACATAACTAGTGCCTACATTTAGTATATTGTGGCGGGTCAAATGTTGTTGATAGACATTAACGGCTTCCCAGTGCCGAACCAAGACTTCAAGTTCTCGCAGCATTCTCTTTCCGCCTTTTTGAACGTTCCCATGGTCATGCCGCCGAGATGAGGCTGTAAGGTGAAGCGGTCACACTCGATAAAGTATGGGCTATAAGTGCAGTTACAATTAGCTCCTGATTTTCACTCGTCTACGTAATAAGGGTCAAATACTTGACTTTTGGTTCGTCTACAAAAACATCCAAGCCAGCTCTTGCAATCTTTCCACTCTTAACAGCTTCGATAAGAGCCTCGTCATCCACAATTGCCCCCCGGGCGGTGTTGACGAGGAAGGAACCCTCTCTCATATGTGCGAACTCTGCCTTTCCGATCAAACCTCTTGTGCTAGCGTTCAACGGACAGTTGATGGAAATGACATCAGAGATAGACAGGAGCTCTTCCATGCTAGAGCAATATGTTGCACCGTACCAGTGCTCATCTTCGGGTGAGAGACGGTTGCGATTATAGTAGCAGACTTGCATATCGAAGACCGAAATCTTTTTTGCAATATGCTAGAGGTTCTTGGATTAGCACATGCCTCTTCGAAATACTATGTTCAAGCTTCGGAATTCGGTGAATAGGTGGGAAATTTTCTGATTTGGAAGTCACCTAGGACGATTATGCGGCATATTGCTTTGGGGGGTGGGGGGTGTGGGGGGGGGGGGTTGTAACAGACAAATGCTCTACCTTTCCAATTCCACCCATACCTATAATTCCTAAGGTCAACCCGTTAGGATCCAACGTTGGTGTAATATCTCCTCTCCATCTTCCATCCCTTACCTGCTTCTCTCCTCTTGTCGTATCCCTTACTACCGCTAGTATTAAAAAGACTGCCATATCCGCGGTAGCTTCAGAGACTGCACTCCTCGCATTGCAGAACCAGATGCCATTCGCAGTCATAAAGTCAACATCGAACTCATTATATCCTGCTGAAGCTGACACAACGACCTTGAGATTTGGCAGCAGTGGTGCTAGCATTTCATCGTCAATTATTAGGTCAAGATCGTGGATCATCAAGGCATCATAAGGGCCGGAGACGGAAACTTTTGTCTTGAGGCTTGCGAGGGTGTTTGTACGAGTTGTAGGTTTGAGAATCTGTGTCAAATTTTAGTTCATACAGGTTTTTATATGCAATGCGTGGGAACACCTACATCTATATCCCACTGCTTTTCAAAATCCTTCATGTATCCGTCACCTCCATCCGCGTAACTTATCGGACCAAAACTCAGCACCTTAGGCTTGCGGCACGTAGTTACGAAGGCCATAATAATGACTTGTCTTATTACAAGCTTCAGTATTTTCTCATTACCGGAAGTCTGAATGAAGAAATAAACAATTGGGATTTCTGTTTGGGGTAATGTTTTAGGAGGAGAAGTTGGAGGGCAGCTGGTAAGGGACTCGAGATTAAATGCTCGGCCAATTAATACTCTTTAACCCCGCTTTTACTTATTCTCTGCACGCGAAATTTAGCGTTATCGCGTGGCCAATAGAATGAAATAAAATTACATTATATATTTTATCACAATAGCTACTAGTTATTACAGACTAGAGAATGCAGGGTATTAAATTACTTCTGTGAAAATCCATAATATTTGCAAGTCCTTGCTCTAATTGCTATTTTTGTTTTTGGTATCTTCATCTTGATAATTTTTTCTTCCTCCAATTCCTGATCCAGTTCCAGAACACTACACTAATCCATCATTGGTGGAAGGCTTTTAAATGATGAAAGTTGACTAACCATGACAATCGACCCTCCAGTCACCGACAACAAATTTAAACTTGGTATCTATGATAGGCCAGCACGAATCCTCTTCAGCTCTTTGGCAGCTGTAATGTCTAACTTCATCATGCGTAGCATGATTCGTTCCTGCGTGGGTAAGTTTTCAGGCTTTGTTTCGAGCAGGTACTGTCTGAGCAAGCTGATTTTCGGGCGGTGAGCCTCCCTTTGCACACATGCACTGAGCTGGATTTGTTTTAAGATTCCGGCTTGGCATTGGTTGATGAATCCGTAGCCCGAAGTATTCGAGTGTTTTGTCTGGTTCATAATTACAACCCTTCCAAGATTCAACTCGGGTGGGATCCAAGCCCAAGCCCCTACTCCTGCGAGATCTTCCGCGAGAGTGCACAAAGAGCAACGCAACGCTCTTTGTTCATCAAATTTTCGCCCTCTAGCAAATCATTAGAGCATGTCCGCTAAATTGAAGAGCTGTTTCTTACCTGTCCATGTCTGCAGATTGGCCGTGATACAGCAGGTTGGCCGCTAAGGGAATCACTTTCGGCACTATCTACCTCCAGATAGGTGTGGAACCTAATGTTGTACACTTGGGATATGCTAGCCGAGGTGGGATCTCCGAGCGGTTTTACCTTAGGTATATAACATTGCTCCAGTTCCCAGCACATCAGAGCTGCAGCGTCCCCGACTACCCTAAAGGTAATTGTGAGGCCACTTTCTTCGATCACTGCAACGCGTGGCATTTCCCACGTAGAGATTTAAGATTATACAAAAACCCTGCCGATATCCTAAACAGTAATGTTCTGCCTTGCGATGACCTTAGAGTTAGAGTTGCAGTTATCTTGATCTAAGATTAACGCCACCAAGACCTCTTTCATCATACTACAATGACTCTCCGATTTCCTAAAAAGGTAACCTCTAGTGTAATCCTTGAATCAATCTCTGGTGCAGGTACCAAGGAGGTGTTAAATTTTCTTCCTGCTTCTTAGGCAGGATACACTGACTGTCGCGTCATTGGCCAATTATGAACTATATTTTCCTACAGTAAAATAAAGGAAGATAGGTTACCAATCACAGTCTATTGTGATAGCTTCCAACCCAGCTACACAGTATCGTGCCAGCCTCTTGGCACCAAAAGTCAGGGTGTGTGGTCAGCGGCCATAGTTGGACCTGTCAAAGCCTGCATATCACCAGACTGGCGTCGCGGCGTTGGCGGACCTAACGGGCGGGGCCGCGACTAACAAGGCGAACTTATGTTGGTTGATATAATCTTACCCTGCGTGCTCACTGCTCACCTCACCAAATTCCAATTGTCATCGGGCGGCACAGAATGCTGAAGTCGGATTCTGGGGAAGCCTATCTGAACGACTTCTGTGATTGAATTAAGGTCCGCCCTGGTGGCTTTCAAAGATCAAGGATTGAAAGATTGATCCGACATTCTGTATTCGCTCATAGCGATTGGCCTACAACTGTGATGTTACGGTTGGGGGCGCATATTGTGCATACAGATTCCCTCTTTGGGTAATCGGCAAGTGGCTTGACCGATTTGGAGGCTGCATTAGCCTCTTGTGCACATCTATGGCTATCTTAGAGCGGATCCCTTCTCCTCTTCAGGTTTCTTGGATAGTCTGTTTTTCAAAGCGCTACTTACAGTAGCAGCCCCACAGGATAGTTACAATTACGCCTTTGCATATTGTATTTCTGAAACTACGATGTCAAATACCGAGCCGCTCTACCAATACCTTACCGGCCATGAGGATCCGTGGAATATATCCATTTCAGAGCATAAGCTTTCTAACAGCCATGATTCACGTGGTATCTCGGCGGTATCTGCTTCTCAAGCACCGCCATGCTTGAACCAACATATATCAACTTGTGTTCCTCAAGCTGTCGAGGACACCCGAGTGAAGCGCCATCAGGGCACTTGTGATGCTGATGTTTCCTTACAGCATGGCACCCCTGCAACAGCCTTCAGGAAATCTCGATCAGTGTACCAAAGCCCGATATCAGAATTCTGGTCTCCAGGACCTAAACTAGACTCTTCGAGCTCGAGTCCTAGCACCATATCACCTAGTACTATTTCTAGTCCGTCATCTACCGAGCGTGATGCAAATCTAAAAATTGTTCAATACTGTCCCTCAGGGACACGAAAGACCCTTACTCCGAGGCGTGGCCGCGCAGGAAAGCCTTCAAAAAAGATAGGATGTTATGGGCTAAGTTCGAGGCCAGATGCTCTTAAGACAGACATGGTACGCCCACACTGCTTGCTAACTCCTATCTATTTCTTCTAAAATTTACAATAAGGCACCAAAGGTATTGGTCAAGTGGGATGTCAAGGGAGAGATTGCAGGAACCGAATGTGTCTTTGGTCTCAGCCAAGTACTTCGTACGACTCCAAGTAAGGAGTTACAACACGCGACTTCGATAACACGACGTATTGGTGCATGCTCGAGGTGTCGTCGTCACAGGATTCGTGTAAGCTTACCTACTTAGTTCACTACTGGAAATGTATTCACTTAAATAGTGCGATATGGCAGAAAGCCCCTATCAACCTTGTGGCCGGTGTATAAGAGATTCAGTGAACTTGTCTCACCGGCTATGTATGCGCATTAATATCTTGGACCTCAATCTACATAGAAAAGGTTAGTGGTATGATTGAGAATAAAAGCATTCCATTAACTCCCAATAGGCTCAACGCTAAACAACAATCTTGAACTCTGGGTGCAGAGAAAATTGGGGCTCCAGAAAATCAAGACGCGAGAAGAAAATACGCCTCATATCCTGTTTCTTACTCAAGATAAGGGGGGAGGTTTTGATAATGCGCTTTCGGTCATCGTCTCTCGTTTTGAACCTGGACCAGAGGACAAAACGGGGTACGCCTGGGAAGACATGACAGGACAACATCACACAATGGATATGCCTCCCTACTTTATCAGTGACATAGAAGCAGCACGACGCAGTGTCCAAGAATTTATATACCAAGCACGGTCTGACTATATCGAGACACTTCTTGCGGATTCAAACCCTATTGCTCGTCAGACCTTCCAAGCAGCACTTGCATATACAGCCTTTAGCCAGGTGATTAATGAAGCACATTGGGGTGATTGTCATTACAGGCTATACTAACTAATAATTAGAGCAATCTGATATCAGATGCGCTGTATTGCTGGGTAGCAACCCGTTTCATAGAAGGACCTTGGCGGATTTTCTGTGGAGGAGCTATGATTGGGCTTGAGCCTACGAGCGAGCCTGGAAACCCATTTAATGGTATAATTCCAGTGACTCCAGCAATAGACACTCAACTTGATGATATTTTCCTCCGAGATCTATTAATTCCTCTTACGAAAAGGTTATTAAAGGGCTTGACAGACAAGATTGAGGAGCAAAAGAGGGAAAACTGGCTCGAAATATATCTCACGATGTTCATCATGATGTCTAACATGGGATGGGTAATGCAAGATATCTTTGCATGGGCCAAACGGTATGGTAAAAAGGTAAAGTCTTTGATTTTCCTCACTTTTACTCTAACTCCTCCATTTCTGTATAACTGTAATCTCTTGCATGCTGACTTTACAACTCCAAGCCCGGTGCAAGAGGAGGCACCCTCACTCAAGGCTTTATCCATACCTGTAAAACTATGCTAGCACATTTTCATTTTGCCTGTAACGGCTCAATGCCGTTATCAATCCCCTGGTCAGAACTTGGCGGAAGTAGTAGTATTAAAAATGGTATGACATATGATCAGATCGAATACCTGCGCAACATACAACAAGAAATTACTCATCAAGGTAAGTCGCGCACCCTATGCGAAGACTTTTAATATAAGTAGCTTTGGGCATATGAACTAAATCTGGGACTCTTTAGAATCGAAGCTAGCAAAATGGAAGGAAATGTCGATGTATAATAATGAAATGTATTGGTGTTATCAGATGCTGTGTAAAGATTGGCAGGGAGATATACCATACCCAGGAGAAGTTGATGATTTTAGGGAAGAAGACTTCCTCAAGACATGGATATGATATTTGATAGGCCATAGCTACCGGGACATGGTGGAGGTCATTATAGACTCCAATTCACCGGCGGGGGGCGGGGGGGGGGAGGAAGCTGCCGTTCTAAATAAGCTGAATTCTATCATCTCACTAAGTGCTACTTTAATATAGCCGCCTTTTGTGAAAAGGCTTAAATCTGTAATATGAGTTGCCATGCTCGAGATTCCAAAGCTCAAAAAGCCATAATGAATCCAACATAATACGACCGGTGACCTAGCGCATGGGAGAATACCAGAGCATAAAGAAGAGGTTATTATGTAAAGCATTACAGACCTTACGCAACGTTCATTTTAACACCGAAGGCGAAAACTATTTAAAACATCCGGAGCATCCTCGTAATGACAAAACTAAGAAGCCTTAAATCTAGCCCTATCCTCTGCAGGCGGAAGTAGTGGGCCTTTTTTATAACTCAGTTAATCTATCACTAGAATAATAGTCGTTAAACATAGTTAAGAGACCCTAAAAAATTGGTACTCCTAGGAAATTATTAGTATACATGTCTATAAATGGTTTTAAAGCTAGGCAGAATACTAATACTACCCTATTAACACGACTAAAGAAAGAAAAAAAAAAAGGCAAAAAAAATTCAATAGAGTATTCAGTTACTAGCGCGGGTACTATAACATGTGTTCCTTAAGTCTTCTATATCATAACTTAATTGATAAAAAATAGACTATAATATACGAAGCAAATTTATAGGTGTGGATAAAAAAGTAGCTAAGTAATCTAGCAGAAGGTATACAGAAGAGCAACATTATAGAAATAGGTGGAAAAGAGCTAGGGCCACGTTATGTTATGAGAAGAAGCCGCCTCAAGGGATCAAAGGATACATATATATATATTTAGGGGTCTTATTTACGCGCCCAGTCAAATAAGTCTAGGCTTTCAGGGTATTTTCGATTTTCAGGCTTACAAAAACTCAAGTTGCCGCGAACACCTCGAAGGTTCAAAACGATGAGGGGTAGCTATAATCTGAGAACTAGGAATTATGAGTTACTTAAGGACTGAAAACTTTTGCACGGCGGAACCGAATAGCAAGTAAGCAATGACTAATCACTAAGAGGGAGATCAGAAATGTGACTGGGCAACCTAAGTAGAGCGGCGATGTTGAATAACCACGTTAGAAGCAACATCGGTTAAGACTATGCACAGATTCTGCACAGATTACCATAGGAATATAGGTTTGGATGTAAAACGTTAACTAGGAGTAATATTGACGAGGAAATAACTTCTAATTTAAGTATACGGTTCATCAACCCGGCTAATTCATAAAACTTTTAACAAATCGAGTGGGTAAAAGGTATCGTAGAAGGCTGAAAGTTAGTTTCCTACCGGATTTCGGCGTGACAACTATATTATAGGTTGGGATAAGCTATACACTACCACATACGACCACAGACTGAGGGGAATTGGGCATCCCGTCCGCTCTGCCAGACACAAGCCTCAGATCGGTAGACTAGTAGTTGAGTGGGTGACCATCAGCGAATCCCTACTGTTGTATGTTTTTGCTTTTGTTATTTTTTGAACACTATGACGGTGGGTGACGACGTGTGAGGTAGTAAAATTAATGTCTGAAGCAAAATTCTCATTGCAGTTTTGAGCTGAAGTAGTAAGAGGGGCAAAGATGATCAAGAAAACAAGTGGAAAGTATAGTAGAAAATTAAAGAGGCCTGTTAAGAACTTCATTACTTTGATCTCGTGTGAAGAGGATGCTGATTTAGTTTTAACCTTGCATCAACTTTCGCTTTTCTTTTCCTGATAATTAGTTTATTCAATCAACTTTTCAATTTGACATGTTATGGCGGGGGGGAAAGGTTGAAGTACCATAAACTATTAGCAAGCGAAAGCTTCTAGTGAGAATCAAATGAAAGTTAAAGGTGAGAGGGTGAAAATTTGATAAATTTTTCTATCTGCCTATATTAAAGTCGCCAGGGGCCAGTAGTCAAGGAGCCTTACAAAGTAGTAGGGAAGCTAGGGATTAATCATAGGCGACGTACCATTTTAAGAACTGTCTCTCGCCAATGATTGGGATCCGGCCATGGCCTTAGATATAATAGTAATATAATCCACAGAGGCTATACTAACCTTTTTATAGGGGCAGCCAAGAGGGCGGGAGAACAACGGAATGGTATCGGTGATCAGCAGATCTTAGAATTCCTAATCAATCTAATCATTTTTGATCTGTTCTACCCTCGTCACGTTCTGCATTATGCACTTTAAGTTTCTGCATTGATTTCAGTCAGCATCGAATATGGGGGTTTGCGGTGGACTTGCTCACAACTTCATGGATAATCTCTAGCAACCTGTCCTAGATTTTTGATGCGGCCGAATCTGATCATATATTTTTATAGCACCATCACACGCCATGTTTGATGATTTTACAATATTTTAAAGCTCCGTCCACTCTCCCTAGGTCATATACAAGTTATATTATGAAAAGAGAGTTCAATGGAAGAATTCATAATACAACGTGTTTCTACAATGTGCACCTACAAAGTTCCGAATGACGAAGACCAGTCAGTAATGTTCAACTTACACGAAATATATTTAGTAGATAAATTAACTTAAGTTTGGGAGTCATTGAAATTGGTATCTAATAGTCAGCTTGTCATTTGAGAAGACCTGGGCAGTGGCTTCAGAGCTACAAAAGCCATCATCCGAAAGCGAGTCAGCGCGATGTCAGCCAGAGGGTGTTCCGACGAGAAAATTGACATCTGGTAGTAAAAATGAATCGAAACCCAAGTGCTCTCGCTGTGAAGCACAATGAAAACTGCACACCCTAATTACTTTCAACGGCTCTGGGAGGCCTTCTGATACAGGGGTAGGTGATATCCAATCAGACGAGAAAATTGCATGACCGAAGGAAACTTAAATAATGATTAAACACCCATTCCAAATGCGGGAGTTCCTGGCTGTATTAGCACTACACCTTAGTCTAATGAGACTAGACAAAAAGACACATTACCGTAAGGTTGCCGCGTACCACTAGAGAATAAAGATTGAAAATTGTGCAAAGGAATGGGGAAGCAATATTCAATCTTTCAATAAAGAGTGCAGGCTCACAGGTTATGTCTACTTGACAGGTAGTCCTGTTGATAGCCAGCTTTTACTGGTTGAACAAGAGCTTGATACCCTGGTTGACACTGCAATTCAAAATACAGAAGAAATAGAGGCATATCAAGAGTCATTGGCTCTACTCTGCCAGTACTTGGCGATGACATAATAGCCAAATTCCCATACAGAGCCAAGTTTGCGACATTCTGGTGAGTGGGGTTTGTTCCAGGCCGATCCATGGATTTTTTTTTAAAAAAAAAATTGGATGGGCTGAGACTTGCAGCGCTCTAATGTTTGATATTAAAAGGGTCTACTAAGCGTATCATGAGTGAGATTGTGTAATTCTCGTCGAAAATTAACTGTGTTCGTTAACATACTGTCGATTCACCAGTAATATAGAGCAAATCACGCATCGTACGTGACATGCTGTTTATATTTGTTGGTTGAATCGTTGTTGTTTTGTGTTGTAGAAGGAGCAGGAGCTTGAATACCCCTCCATGGCTCCCGCCACACTAACCTAATCAGGACTAGTTACATCATGTGATAAGTCATGTGACTATGGCTAATTATTTGTACCAACACATACCCTAGGGAGGAAATGCCCAGGGTTTATAGGACTGAAGCAGCCACCTGATATATGGCTGGCCCACAAAGATGCTCGAATTCATATTCTATTCAAAAAGGACACACATGCTCACTGTGATAAAACTTTGAATTAGCATGCATTACACAATTCAGATTACTATCTTTAGAACTGAACCATTCAAGTAGTTAGCACGTGATCTTCTTTCGTCATTGTGGCTGCCCCACTTCCCCGCATTGCTTTGGAATCATGTACCATATTAACATCTTATGAATGTATTTAAGACTAGCGAACGAACGAACCCAAGGAAAATCTCTCACATTTTCTGAATTATAGTCTCCAAGCACAATGGTCAAAGGAAAAGCAACGGCTACCGTATCCGGCCGAATCATCGCGGAGACTGACGAGTATGAGATCGTCGAAGGAAATGTCTATGTGAGCCATTCAGATCAAGATTTGTAAGAAGAGCCAAATTAATAATTTTAGTTCCCGCCATCGTGAGTGGCTCTTCGAGATGGTTTTCCCCTTCATCTAATGAAGATTGCGGCTAGATCCGTTAACATGTCATACATGAGCAAGACTGATCATAGCACACACTGCCCTTGGAAAGGTGATGCTTCTTACTACAGTATTAATCTTGACAGTGAGTCTGCACATCTAGTATGGAGGAGGGGCGTTGTTGATCAAATTGCAGAGACAGAGCTGAAGAATGCTGCTTGGTACTACCCAGAGCCCAAGGAAAAAGCGGCAAGCATCAAAGACCATGTCGCTTTTTGTAAGTTCCCACAGCCTATTCCATATCTTAATTATTATTTTGATAGTCGAGTATTGCTTTAATTTGCTTCGCCTGAAAATTGAAGAGTGGCTGATGTTTAAAAAGACAAGAACATTGTCACTGTGACCAAGGAATGAGCATATTGACAGGAGGGATGTGGATGACCGGGAATCTAGCTAGAAACATGAAGATCAGATGCTCGGTAATACCAGAATATAAAAGCTCGGTGTGATATTCTATCACAATTTTTAGCTCCTTCGATCGATTTCCCCTTAACTGTTTGAAACATATCTAGGTTATCTTCTACATCCAGGTTGCCTCTTTTCTACTCTGTAACCATATGTTGGTGTGGACCCTACATATTTATACACCCTAACACATCGGGTTATATGAGCTAAAGGGTCAAGATGAACCCCTCCTAGTAGACTAGTCGCTGAAAAGCTGCTCCTGTAACCAGTTCTATTAATTTTGCGTATCAAAGTGTCATTTGTGCAATAGTATCCGTAGGTGTATAGGAATCTCCTAACTTTTTATTAGGTTGTAGAATAAAATATTAGAGCCCATTCAATATATGTTGTGTGTTGATATGAAAGCATGAAGGACGGAAAGTGGTTTTCCAAGAAGTGGTTTTCGCGACAGCCACGCGTTGGCTATCTCGACCAACGCGTCTCCCGAGTTTTCAAACTCTTGCAACAAATGACACAACACAACACCACCTGCTGCTTCTTGTTATCACACCATGGATATCGATCCGGATGATCCGCATGGCAATTATGATGACGGCAATCGTGCATTTCTTCAAGGTTTCCTTGGTCGCGGTCAACTTACCTTTGAAGAAGGCAGAGAGATTCTCGCCGCCATCTTTACGATACAATGTAAGCATCACCAAATATTGCAAGGCTCCTAAACTAATGATTATCATTACAGCACAGGAGGAAGTCACTCCGGAACATGTCACACAAGCGGATTTTGATTCTTTCATATCCGCGGCCGCGGACACCCTTTCACAATTCGACTACGAAATCCGGACTGCCCAGCACCAATTAACGAAAGAACGAACATACGCCATCGTGAACAGTGTAAGTGATGCGATGACACAATTAGCAACTACGCGGACGACGGAGGAGATGCATTATATAAAGCGGCTCCTTGATGCAATGTTCGAAACATATAACACACGGAGACGAGAGGTTATGGCAGTCACAAGCATGCAAGCTATGGAAAAGAAAGTGTTAAAACCCGAAATTCGACCAACGGATGATGATGAGACAACCGTTGATAAGGGCCTAACTGGTGGTGAAGCTGAGAAGTTGCTCCAGAAGCTTGAGGCGGAGAAGTGGCTAGAGAGGAGCAGACAAGGCTTTTACAGCTTGACGCCGCGAGCTTTGATGGAGTTACGCGGGTGGCTTCTGGACGCATATAATGAACCGCTCGCAGAGGGGGAGAATCCTGAGGAGGTATGGCAGCGGATAAAATTCTGCGAAGCCTGTAAGGACATTATTACCACAGGCCAGAGATGTGCGGCTTTAGAGTGCAACGTAAGGATACATGATATCTGTGGCGCTGCCTTCTGGAACTCGAGGCCGAACAAGCAATGTCCGAGGTGCGAAACTGAGTGGGATGGGAAATATTTTGTTGGTCAGAAGGCTGTCACTACAACGGAGGAATACTTGAAGGGAAAGAGAAGAAGTGGTGGTGCTACGAAAAGAAGCCGGCCGGCAGATGATGAGGGTGAAAGTGGCGAAGCAGAGAACGAGACTCGGACACACTCTCAGACCAATGGAAGGAGAAGACGGCCAGTGAGCCCGGAGCTGGAGGAAGAAGTCTACGAAGACGATGAATAATGCGATAATGTTAAAATTCCGATATGTAGTCAAGACAGGATGGCGTTTTGTGGTTGGATATTGTCTGATATGGACACGGATGGCTCGCTGTGTTGGAGGACTCTTGTGCAATTTATTGAGCAAACTGCTGAGACAATGGATGTAGCATATTGAATATTCGTTGAAGGACTCAGCACTAAACACAACCAAATATTTGAGCAAAAGCTTATTCATTACAGATTTAGAATTATCGCAAACAATTCCTTTTATCTAGTCCACTATCTCGTGAGCCTGCACGAGAAGTCTCATGAAGTGGGGTTCGGTCGTCCTTATCCACCGCCTTGACATCTGCACCTTTGTCGAGGAGCCAGTGAACGGTATCTTCTGATCCTGCGTGAGCAGCATTATGGAGGGGAGTTCAACCACCCTTATCCACCGCCTTGAGATCTGCGCCTTTATCAAGGATCCAGTCAATATGATTTCCTGAGCCCGCGTGAGCAGCTTTATAAGGACGAATTGCACCTTCGTTAGGGAGCCTATCAACGGTATCCTCTGAACTTACGCAAGCAGCGTTATGGAGGTGGGCTCGGCTAGTCATTATCTTCTAAAGCTGGCAAAATTAGTCTGTAGAGTATCTTGGTGAATATTTGCTACTAAACTCTGGCTGCTGATTTCTGAGGCTGTACTCTTCAGCGGCTGTAAGGCTGTAGAGGCGGCAATTCATGTCTAAAAGCAGCAGGTTTTTCGTGGAAAAGTAGCTATAGCTGAGAGTGACTTTTCTCTTAGAAAAGTAAAACTATAGTTGACGGCTATCATAGTATATTTGATAAATATGTACAAAGTCCTTTTTGAATATATTATATACATAGGAATTAAAAATAGACAAAATATAGGACATAAGCCAAATCGTATTGTTTAGTGTTGAGATACATGTGATTTAGTAGCACACGTTAAATATAGTAAGATTCTAGCCTCATAGGAACTTCGGTTAAATAGTGGCTAGTATTCCAAATAGCTCCATTCTGTTCGAATACCAAAAATACAGGACTCAATCGTGAAGGGGATCTGAGTATATAAAAGGGATTTCTTGGACAGAGCCACTTAATGGTATTAACTTTTTACTTGACAAATGAGCGAGTCGATATTGTTTCAGTATATTTCAATGCTGTAGGGTGGAATGAACCTGAATATAAGCAATTCTCTGCTCCACTCACAATTTCACTTGCTAGATTGAAGGAAAGACAGGAGAAATAGTTTCTCAGGTTATCATCTGTACCTATGACTCACTGAGTCCCTGTTATTCTCTTCCAGTAGGCTTGATCAAAGGCCCCTTTTTTATCAGTTGTGGGCGCATGTGAAAAAGCCAGATTGTAAAAGTGCCTTGCAACAGGAAATCAACTATTGTTGCAATGCAGCGCTCAGTCTTGTGGATCAGCATTGTTTTTTCAAATTGTAAATGTAAAGGGCTTTAGGTGGCTTTAGTTATGATTTAGATTTTGACATAGGGGCTGTGTTATGAGACACTTCAAAGGAGTCAACTTAGTCTACTGTTAGTCAACACATCACTAAGTTTCCTTTAAGATACATCAGTACTATGAAAAATTGTCCTCTAGCCGTTGATATAGTCTCATAATCGTTCATCGCTGACCTTTTCCTGGAGAGTTCTAGAGAGAGATGGCGAGTACTGGACAATCTAACGTAGAAAAGACGTGGAATTCTATTCGAGTACACAAACCCTTATTTGAAAATTTTGAAAAATAGTATCTAATTTAGGTCTTGGCTAATGCCCGCATTCTAGTGATTTCATTAGATGCCTATAGATTAGGGGATCATACTAAAATATTGTAGTTGATATCTAAACTCTAGCGGCCGAATCATTTTATTTTCAGCGTATAAACCATGACTTTCCTTCTACTCTATGTTTGGGATAAATATTCTAAGAATTCCCTTTTCGTAATCCTTGTTTTCGTCTTCATAAAACCAGCTGAAATGAAAAAAAGGTTGAAACAACGAATACAAAAACACACACGTGATTCCAACCTCCATGCCAAGCCATTGTAAGATTTACTCTCGCAAACTCCCTCACCAGCAATCTCATTTCACTCAAAAGGCTGAGCACGATGCATCTTTATGATTCTCAAATTAACTTTAAACTCAGTTGCAATCGAACTCGATGAGTTCCACTATCAGGATGACTCTTCGATGAAGGCAGAAAGTCGACAGATACAATTCCATTCCTATCCCTCCAGCCCAGCAATTCTTCCTTAAGGTAACGAAGGCAGCATACAGTGTTGCACCAAACGGTCACGCACTGAACGACTACAACTTTCACCGGCGGAACTTTGTTGTAACACCAATGCACCTTAAATCGACAGCTCGCAAACACCGATATCTATATCAGAAGTTTGATAAGACGGCCAACATTGATCGCATAGCCCACTCTTGATGAATCAACCCCGGATATGTGAAGCGTTAACACGAACTCGTTATCTGGACTCCACCCTTGGCGAACCCAGTTCTGGATTTGCCCCTTTCGTGCAGAACACTGGTTTCTGAAGAGGTCGATCTCCGAAATGTGGTATAAGAATGGCATCCCTTGGAGGATTCTTTCCTTTACCCCTCTTCGTCGAGAGTATCACTTGATATCATCTGGCATGGCAACTCCCGACTCTAAAGATGACAACAAGGCAGGTGCCCAGGTTGATGTCCAGAATGCCACTCTCAATAGTTATGTCGAAGATGATGGGGAGTACTTCGCTGAGATTGATCAAGCGTATTTGACTTCTTCGTGGTTCTCAAAGTTCTTCCGAAGTGTTTTATTTCAAATGATTCTATTTGGAGCGTAAGCATATCATTTTTCCTCGTCCTCGGCCACTACTTATTGAGAAATTGTAGGCTCTCATTTGTTGGTCCAGCCATGTCCGATGCTATCTCCAACCTCGGAGGAGGTGGACTGTCAACACCCTACTTAGCAAATTTGGCAAACGCTCTCAATTATGCTGCTGGGTGTTTAATGACGCTCTTCGGTGGGCCCTTGATCAACAAGTTCGGTATTAAGTGGTCCTGCGTAATCGC
Source organism: Tricladium varicosporioides (assembly GCA_021365295.1). Lineage (NCBI taxonomy): Eukaryota > Fungi > Ascomycota > Leotiomycetes > Helotiales > Tricladiaceae > Tricladium > Tricladium varicosporioides. The sequence goes on along the minus strand of JAJTIW010000014.1, from coordinate 987,444 downwards.
TGCTATCACAATGCCACTTGGTGGATCCAGCTACTATGTAAAGGCAAGATATGGGACAGATTGGTATCTTCTCTTTGCAAAGGTATTAACTCTCCAAACACCCCTTCATACCCAGTCTTGACGATAGATTAGATCCTGGGAGGCTTCACCTCTGGCTTCCTCTATGTTGGCGAAACAACAGCAATGCTTTCCTACCCTCGCCAAGAAGATAGAGGTTTCTACCTGGGTATTTCGGTCCAAGCTACGGTAAAAGATAATACTAACAAGGGCGCTTAGGTATCTGGTCAGCGATGAGAAACTCAGGCAGCATTATTGGTGGCGCAATCAATTTCTCCACAAATTATGTCAATTCTGGGGGTGGGGGCATTCGATGGTCCACTTATCTTATCTTCGTTGGCTTTGGTAAGTCTGCTTCTTGGTGAACGTTAGGAGATTTATCTAATCAGGGACCCTATAGAGTGTACTGGTATAATTTGGGCCTTCTTGCTTTCACAAAGTAGACGTGTCCGCCGTAGGGATGGCTCCAAAGTTCCAACATCCCAAAATATCACCTGGAAGAGAGAGTTTACTGCTTTATGGAGACATGCTCAGAAGAAGAAGGTAGAAAATTCAATGTAGACTCAACTGAATTTACTGACATATATATAGACATGGCTGGTTTTCATCCCAGCTTTCTACTCATTCTTTTATGGTGGAACAATGGGAACTTACCTCTCTCTTCACTTCTCAGTCAGAGCTCGTGCCCTTTCGTCTCTAGTCACTCGTAAGCGCATCCACCATATTCATCAAACCCAGTTCTGATTATGTGTTAGCTTCCGTAACAATTCCCATGGTCATCATTTACGGACGACTACTTGACTGGCAACGATGGACCCAGAAGCAGCGTGGTTGGGCAGCTTTCCTTCTTTGGGTTATCCCCCAGGTGGCATGTTTCGTCTGGATCGGCATCGAATACCACAAATTCGGAACCAAGAAAGCAACGCTTGATTACGGACTGTAAGTCACTCTCCCGCTCCCCTTTTCCCGAAATACTGACACCCCCCTCAGTAATAGATCTCGATGGGCTGAAGCCTGGCTCCCATATCTAATCGTATTTACCACCGGCTACCTCACCCAACTCTCACTCTACTGGATCCTCGGCACCTTCTCCACTGACCTGAAATCCTCCTCTCGTACAGGTGGTCTATTCCGGGCATTCGAGACAGCTGGACAAGCTGTGTCCTACGCTATTAATTCCAATACTGGCGGGGATTCAAGAATGCCATTTTTTGTCAATTGTGCGATTTTAGCGCTGACAATTCCGAGTATGATTTTGTTAATCAGAATGATTCCGGAGGCACCAAGTAGCATGGATCTAGACGCTGGAGATGCAGATGGGATTGTTATTGAAGCAAGAAAGATTGATTAGGTGCAGTGAGGAGTGAGGGAGGATACCAATATTAGATTGGTTAAGAATAAAGTCGAATACCACTTGCAGACCGGCATGTGCTTATTGAGAATATTTGTGCTATCTCGACGAGTTCTAGCCATATTTCTCTATTTATTCGCTAAAATCTATGCTGTAGATGTCCTTCATTGACCCTCATTGCTCAATCAGCCTCTCGAGCTGAGATCACTTCCATGCTCAATGCGCCACCCCATTCCCATTGACCAATCCCACTTTCTGCCTACTTCTCTCATCCTGACAAAACCACTTCTTCGCACTCTCCAACCCATTCCTAACAGTCTCCTCGTAAATTCTCTCCCCATCCACGTTCTGCAGTTCCTTCAACCGCTCCGCCGTAAGTAGGAAAGGCTTCGGAAGCGAAGGATATGGCTTCACCAATGCTGGAGACATGAATTCGAAACCCAGAAATTGCAGAACGAGAGGCGTGATATGTGCAGTTGAAAGAAGAATACGAGGCATGCCGTGGCCGGTGAAGGCGGAGGCAATGAAGTGGCCTTCACGGTTAGGAACAACACCAACGAAGGGGAAAGAGTCGATGCTGCGGGATTCAACACCGGTCCAGACCCCTCCCTCATTATCGTCCTTCCCTAACTCAGCTTGATCGCCTCCTTCCCAGCCTAGAATATCTGATTTTGGCCAAGATTTGTAGAATTCAGGCACACCTTCGAATTGCTGGTCTTCCCTTTCGTTCCTGTTTGATTGTCGGAGGTCATGGACGAGAACGGCTTGGGCACCGCCAACCATGATGGTGTTGTATGGCGGTGGTAATTGGTTGTGGTAATTATTAACGAGACTGTCCCAGTGTTGAGCGCCGGTATGTTTGATGAAGCCTTCGGGAGCTTTGACTGCTGCTATTGTGCCTCGAGCGGATGAAATGAGGTTATCGAATTCTGGTAAAAGATGTGCTGCCCATCTATTCGTAGCGTGTACTACTGCTTTTGTACGTACTTCTCCTCTTGATGTCTTGACTACGATCCAGCCATCTGCATCTCGATTCGAGACTGACGATACTGGTGTTTCTGATTGGAGGTTGAGATTCCCTGTTTCAAGGCATATCCGCAGAAGTTCGTGGACAAATTTATATGGCCACCTGTAAAATCTTGTCAGTCCTCCACGTGAGAGAAAACCATCCACAACTCACACCTGTCCTGCCGGATGCACAACTGCTCCTAAGCAACCCTTCATCTGTGTAAACTCCTCCGCCTCTTTTGGATCCTCAATTAATCTACAATCCCTAATTACCTCTCCATCTTCCCCCCAGTCACTCTTCATTGCTTCATAAGCACCTTTCAGTCTTGTCCACGCCTCCTCCGTCATTGCTGCATCGAAAGTCTCGCCGAGCCTGAGGCATACTTTTTCAGTTATACCTTCGGAGGCTAGGAGTTCTTTAAAAGCAGATAAGTGTGCCATTTCATGCTTGATGAGATCAAGTGCGCCAGCGGCGCCAAAACGTGAAGACCATATTGGGTAGCGGGAGTAAGCGTGTGGTCGAAGCTGACCACCTGAATTAAGATCTGGTTAGAATCGAAAATGGGGAGAAAGCCTTGAAAATTACCATTTCGGCCAGTTGCCCCTCCGCATATGTCCCGTGCTTCGAGCATGAGAATTTTGGGTTGCCGGGCATTGCTTTCCGTATGCTGTTGGGATTTCATTAGCTTGTTTGTTTCGCATTATGGGAGATTATAGGAGCTTCAATACCTTTTGAAGCCAGTAAGCTGTCGATGCACCGGTATATCCACTTCCCACAATCACCACATCTGTTTCTTTAGGAAGCTCATCGCTTGACCGAAAGTTTCGGAGAGGCGACTCAGCAGCCTCAATCCAGTACGATTTTGTAGGGTTATCAATGGGTAACATCTTCGAGTTGTATTAGAAATCTCACTCGAATTCGAGCTTCAAAAGACCTCTACATGTTGTAAACTGCAAGACGTGAAGGAGTGAATCACTTCAAGCTCAAAACTGCCCAGAGCCGGGCCCGAAAGTCGCCCGTTGCCAAGAACATCATACATAAATGTGGATAGTTGCGCCGCGCTCTGATTCACATCGAAAGTTGCCCTTATCTTGCGACGTTGCATGGTCTTCGTCAATTAACTTCAGGGGCGAATTCTCCCACTTTTGATATACCGGGAGGGGCTTACCGAAGACCACCCCCGAGATTTACTCAGGGGCTCGGGACATCACGTGGAACATCCTGAAGCGACGTCTTGGGTCCTTCTCTTTGAGGTCTTCCTCCCTCGTCTTATCTCAAACTATAAGAAAATTCTGATCATTTTAATGCACTGCCCTCTTTAAATCATATTCACACTACTCCGATGATATCACTAGATAACTATTATGATTTCTAATTCCTCCCAGTCCAGACACTGCTGCAGATGGCGGGGTAGTGCGGGGTTGATTCCGGGTCAGGACACCGTTCATGAATTTTCCTTAGGACACTTGGAAGTATTCAAATGGCGGTAAGTACGTATCATACGGCCAAATACTATTTACCTTTTCTTAATCCGTGCCCCTGGGAAATTGCCCACAATTTACGCAAGGCGGCCGAGCTGTTTGACAATTGAGGCGCTCTACTGCAAGCACATCTGATGAAGATATAATGCTAAGCCTTCAATATTAGCAAATTCACATAAAGTGGTGGTCGCCGATAGAAACTACTAACCTAAGTTCCAACGTCTCGAAATTTTCTAAAGGATTCGAGAGACTTCTGCCTTCACCACTCGTTCCGTGTTCTCTTCAAGTCGAGGCGGGTAATAGTGGTATTACTTTCTGCTTCATCACCAGGTTCAAGGGTTGGCCTAAAATTCCCTTACAATTTCGACTCAGCCTCCTATGCATGAAATATATTACTCATCCAGCTCTCTTCTGGATCTTTCTTAGGTGAATGATACTTGACTTTATAATTTGACATGAGAAGCTGCAAGTTTAGGAATTCAAAGTCCCAAAGGGTGAATGAAACTTTTTGAACTTGGATTGGTTACTCACAATAATACCCGCCTTATTTATGAATGCTCAGCTCTTATAACGTGGCTTTTATATGTACAAGTAATTCCGAATTCGACAAGAATTTCTTTTGATGGGACAATAAAAACGTTGAAATCTGTAGTCTTAGCTAAATTTACCTTCCCATTCTTGTGAGGGAAATCAAGTATAAAAGCAGTTTCTGCGTTGCAATCGCTCCGATATAACCATACATCTGTCGAACTCCTTAGTCTTCACATCCGTACAGGAAAGGAAGCATGGACTTTTGCTTATCATTCTTGCTACACTGATCTACCACGTCAGGCTCAGACCCGAATACGATAGTAGAAGCAAAAATGGAGTAATCAAGTGGAGGAGGAAACCATTTTGAAGGCCTTCTACTGACCTGGATAATACATTGCCGTGCGGTAGCATTAGGTAGGACCCATTTGCTAATATATTGTTTTCTCCTACTTCGGCCTTCAATTCTTTCTTAACCAACCCAGCCATCCAAGTCTAGTTCAGTCAACCACAAAACAGCACCCGATAAATTTCAGAGTACGGACGCACCCAGCTCATCCAATACTAGAGTGGAATTTTATCTGTGCACCATATAGACTCAAGGATTAAAAGTCTTCATCCTTGGTACCAAGCCAGAAGCCCCACCGAGCACTTTCTTTATTCATACAAAGCCAACAGCTCAAAAGCCCAAAGCGCTCAACGTTTCCAAATGTAATACTAAATATGCACTACCCTACTCCAATTTATATCACGCCATTATTCCTCAATTACTTCTTATCCATAAATAGGACGGACATCCCACTCTCCGAGCACTAGGTGTAGGGGGAGGAGCTATACACATCACACGATGGACGAGAAAGATTTCAAGGATAGCCTTTCCATACATGGGTATCTTGGTACCATTAATCCTCAACTGGCCCAGAAAATTGCATAAACTGTAACCGGGAATTACAAGCAGGCTCGAGATAAGGGAGACACAGCGTCAGTTAGCAAACAATCAGTCCTTAACCCCTGATTCTCTGCAGGTACTAATCAAACCCTATTAACCGCAGCATAGGAATCGACTTCAATTTTCCAGCACACCACTACAATCTTTAAAAACTAAGGAACGGCGAGGGCTGAGAGTTTAGCAAAACAGTGATATGTCCAGCGAAGCCCTAGGCAGAACAACATACATGATGCTTGAAATCGTATTTTTCATCACGAATTCTACCTCACCATTGTTGAGACCCTCCGATAATCAACCGCGAGGGGAGTTTTGCCGGCTCCATAGGCCTTCTGTCTGCTCAGAGGGAAATGGGAAAAAAGACGATAGTCTCTGAAGATTGAAAGATAACAAAGGTTCTAATTTTCTGGCGACCAGAGTATAGCATGGCTCCTTGCGCCATCTTCACGTAGTATTGCCTCGTGAACCAAGGGTGGTAGAATAGCTGTAAGTGTATTCATACTCGCAACTTAATTGAGCCAGAGCACTAGCAGTACATACCCCATATGCAGACCATGTCCGCTAGCTTGATGCATACACTGACATGAATCTTAACAAGAATGATATTCTGAAAAGGTTGAAGATTGCGTGGATGAGATTTAATTTATGAAAAGGGTTAGGAATAGAAATACAGATCGTGGAGACGAAATTAATGGGAACGTTTGATGCAGGAAGTGGTAGCAAATAATCTCAAGACCACGACTATGTCAAATCCCTCATTTAAATCTGAACTTTATCTTCCTGCTGAAACTGGGGCATTGAATACCTGGTAGTGATATCATTTACTATGGGGTTTAGATAAGATAGCGTGGTTGAGAAGAATAGCTATCCCATGTAGCTAGGTTGCTTTCGACGATTGAAAGTGCATGAATCTGAGAGGAAGGATTTCATATAGTTTCCATCTACCCTTGTAAGCCAATCACGACTTCTGACATCAAGGCTTCCGCAACCGAAGATTGATCCTGAAATTTAAATACGATGGTTATGCGTGTCATGGACTCCTCGGCGTCATTTGGGGGGATCCGGCGGCGGACGAAATCCTATCGGCAAAGTGCAAAGCTCAGGGACATGCATATAGGATAATGAAAGAGAGCAATAGATTGCTGGAGAAGGATGGAGGTGCGATTGATAGCGACAAAGGTGCCCGATAGCAATTTCTCCTGAATAGTATCATCCTCTCAGACACTGATCAGATGGTCAACAGCCTAATGATAACTCCGTCCTCCAATGCAATTCTAAAACCCAATTACAAACAGACGGATACTGGGAACAAATGGTTCTCGACAGACCACACCACAGCAAATCTAGTAGCGCTATAATCGATTCCTTATCAGCCCTGAATATGGTTGGGAGGGAATTTATCTCAGTCATCTCTCTTTCTCGCGGCGAGCAATCCGATTGATCTTCGATTCGGTTTCCGAAGCCAAATTTCGTGGTTTTCGAGTCTCAGTGCTCCGTCTACTCTTGAAGGTCGTGTCTTGAGCACCAGCCGTACCTTCCTTTCCTTCTTTTGGGGAAGGGACCTCGTAAATGCACCTCGGCGACACCGATACCGACACCGGTCAACTCTTAAAGCTATGAGACAATCATGCAGGTTTCAAATACGAGTGTTTTTAGTGCCAAGATATGTGACGGCAGCATTAAAAGGAGGGAAAGAGCAAGTATGAAGTGAAATTGTACGAAAAGCTGTGGGGACCTGTAAAACAGTGAAGGGGAGCGCTTGCCCCCGTGACAAATGGATAGACGAACTTACAAAAACTATCGAGTTGGCAGCCTACTTAAAGAGCTAGGTGCTCTTGGATGAGACCGAGCGATATCCAAGTCTCCTTAGGGCTGCTTGGACGAACTAACCAAATCAAGTAGAATGCTTGGAACAGATACACTTACCAATGACAGCGCTCAAGTGAGTGAAACGTGATTACTGCTCTTGTAATGGTATGTTCATTCCCCACGTATCCCCCCAAGTCAGTACCTTGTCTTGCTGTATTTACAAGTCCACTCCCATAACCATTTCCACTATGCTCGCTGATGCAACCCATTTGATGCAATGCAATGTACTCGGCCCATTAAACCCTCCACGACCAGGCCAACCGCAATCCAACAATCCTCGATATGTTCTCGAAGAGAAAAAAGCACTCTATAAATACAAGTGGGGTCGAAATTAAAGCAAAGTCGCTCCTGAACAGCAAATATTGTGGTAGAACCCAAAACCACCCCGCTTGTGATGTGGATGACTGTGATCCGTGCAAATATCTCCCCTATTCTATGCCGCTGAGGCTGATCGTTTTTTATGATTATGCCATCATCTGAGAGATGGTACTGTCCTGACCGAACCGCTATAACGCCCAACGTCTGCTGAAAAAAAAATAGCATGACGTACAAATCCTGTATGCTGATGACCCAAATGAAAGGTGTCGTTATGGTCGTATTCGAAAACAAAAAAAGGTCGTTGAGAGGATACTTAGGTATCGGGGTTAGTAGCACGGAGTGGCGCATGAACACGTCTGGAGTAATCATGGTCATCTCGTATCGTGTTGACACTCTCTCGACTTTTGTTGTGATCTCCACGTTGATAAACCGGAGCGAATGGATCCAATCGTGGGTCGACTGGCATTAATCGACTTCTCCTCGAACCCGGAGCATCTGGATCCTCCTCCCATCGCTCAACAACGCGGGTACCATCTGTTCCTAGAACATATCTCGAGTTCTCACTCATTGTTGTTGCACTTCTCTGGGGAGCACCGAAGCCCGATACGCTTCCTCTCCTACTGACGTTATTGTAGGCCTCGGCCTTCTCTTGTCGACGTTTACGCATGTAGTAGAAGATCATTGCCCCGATAACTGCCACCAAAGCTACCAGGCCCACTGTGAGACCAACCGCTCCACCCGTACTCAACCCACCATTGCCACTGCCCTTTGCAACTCCATTAAGACTTTGCGAGTTTGGTGGAACCGTTGGCGTGATTGTTATAGTTTGAACTTGACCTGTGACTGTTTTTAGAGAGACGACTGGGGTCGGTGTCCACGTTGAAGAAGTTGAAGAAGATGATGTGGTATCTTTAGGTGCGGATGATGTAGTGGGCGCCTGAGTAGAGCTAGGTGTACTTGATGTGGACTAGAAGTTGTCAGTGGTGTCCGTGCCAGGTCCCTGCCTCGACGTGCAATCCTCTCACTAAACAGAGCCAAGGGAAATCATACAGAAGATACCGAATCAATAGAAGATGGAGCCGCCGTAAAAGTAGAAATAATGGTTACGGCGCTGGGACTCGCCGTTACCGTTACCTAATATTGCAACAAGTCAAAACGATTGCCATGGAGGGCAAACGGGGACAATGGCAATGTAGGAGGAATGACGATGGAGGTTCCGAAGATGAAAGTACGAGGGGAGTAGAAGTACTAACCGGAACGGCAGTTGAAGAAGCAGATGAAGCTCCACCCCGGGTACCAGAAGGTGACTTTGTCAAAGCGATGTATCCATATACCCCGCTTCCACCACACAGCTCAAACTTGTATCCCGGACACTCTGTATTGCACCCAGTGGTTGTCGTGCCCGGAATGTAATTCGAACACCAACATCCATCATCCTGTAGCACCGCAAATGCATAATTCTGTATGCAGAAGTCGTGGCAGAGACCGTTGGATTGGTAGATACTGGAATCTGATGCCCCAATTGATTAGTTATGATGTTCCGGTGAACATTGAAAGAACATACTCTTATTTGTGGAGGCGGTATTAAGATTAGAACAGTATGCGATGTCGAGTGCAGATACAAGGTTGAGGGCGCTGATTAGGCACAAGGTACCAAGTACCAATCGTGTCGACCATGGATGAGAGAAAAACATCGTTGCAAAGGGAAGTCGAAATAATTCAGGAGCCTGAGATGCTCGTGAGAAAAGAAAGAAGGGCCTCCAGGTATGAGATAACGATCGACAGGAGAAAGATGGCAGAGGAATGCAAACGGGTGTCGGGGGGACCTTCGTATCAAGCTCGGTATCCCATCGAGTCAGCGGCGGGGGTGTAGTTCAGAGAATCAGAACCATCAGAGCCATATCACGGTCGAGGATGCAGCCGTGGAATATCGTGGGGTGAAGGTGAAGAAAAGACGAGACGCAGAAGAGTTGAGGCACTCAATTGCACTGTTGTCGTTGGCGTCAGGTGAGGAGAGTGGAAAGACGCAGAGCGGCGGGTCTAAGTAAATAATATTTCACTAGGTTCGTTGGGGCGGCGAGCCGGCGTATCTTTTAGGTCCCACGGCGGGAGCAGGAGCGAGCACGAGTGGGTGACACGCTGGAAGGTGGTTGGCCAAATGCGCCGCGAGAGCTCAACCCCTTGACCAACGGAGACCGATGGAGTGCAGTCCAGTGTGCGGTAGTCGTGATGATTGCAAAACTATGAGCGCTGTGACGACGCCGATATTATGACTCTACGGGATTGTCTTTCCACCCCTACCGAATGTCTACAGAAAACAAAGCAGAAACAATATCACCGCATGTATCCGGTCCCAAGCGCACACAATCATCCCTCCCTCGATTCTCTTTAGTGTCCTCTACGAGTCTACGCATCTACGCGCTTCAAAGCAGCAAGCCGTCTGTACCAGGGCGTATATATCCAAGGCTTGCACGGTGCAGCGGTACGCCAACCCAAGATGCACATCCCAATGCAGAATTTATGCGAATTGCCACTTTGCCATAGCAAAGCGGCTCCCTGTCCAGGTTCAAGACAGCTTAGCGCTGTGGACGAGGACAAGGGGGAAGAGCCGATGTACGGCGCTTGAAGACGACTGGTATGAAATCATCTCGTCTCTTCAATTGAGAAAATGTTGACTTGGAATGCCTTCACATCACCTCCTTGGAGGTTTGGGCTTCGAGCTGAGTCCCCACTTCACTGCAGCCCTTTTCTTGTAGTCGTCATACGGAAGATGTCCATCGTATGATGCAAGTCTGTGGGTTGAAGTGGAACCTGTCAAAGCTTGTCGCGAGCACTAGAACCAAAAGAGCACTTCGTATCCATTCCGACTAGCTACGCCCCTGTAACCATATGCGAAGACAGCCAAAGGGGTTGTAAACCTCGTACCACTCTAAACCTCTCACACTCTCCATGTGAGCCCGAAAACGAGGTGAGTGCAGATATAACTGATAACCCGCCAACCTCCGTCTATCCCTCTCTTCCCCGCCTCAAGAAATACGACGTTGTGGTGATGTTTCAACCACTTCAACCGCCACGGGAAGAAGCAATTTCGCCAACAAGCGAGACCATGTGGAAATCGACGATCATCGTCATCACTGGATTTCTGCCTGGTTCGGAAATTGTGATGTTCTTCCTCTCGTCCTTAAAACCTCGAGAAGCCCCCCCGATCAGCGATAGCCGTTCACGTTGCCTTGAATTCGAAACACTCGTTGAGAGGTTTTTTCTGTTGAATGTTGTCATGTTGTTGATCTTTCAGGTTTTGCTAAAGTAGTGTTCACTCTGGCGCTTCTGCACGCCCGCATCCGCGAAAGACAGAGCAAGCTGAAATCTGAGACGTGACTGCCACTTGAGGCTTTTTAATTTCCATCACAGCGACGTCTTACCAGTTCTCAGTCGAATTCTCGAACTATGGTCAAACTATCAATTGAACTGAGTTCGTGACATCGAAAATATATTGATTGAGCCGGCTCCGGGATTTTCGGTTTTCATCAAATCAATCATCTCATCGTCTCACTATCACATTGTTTTCTTATCTTCCAACCTCATAACAAAATCCTGAATGTGATCTCGCCATCCTAGTCACTGCATACTTGTGCATCCCCAAAAGCAGCATCGTGTACCTCTAAACCACCACAGGTGGTATCTCCGCAATCAAGAAAAGCATATGCATCGGAGTCCCCCCAGATACCCTGTCTTGCTATTCAATAATTGCAAAACCGGGCATCAGATATACTTTTTTTTCTTTGAAGTGTTCCAAGGACCACCATGGTGAACTGTGCTTTTATCGTCCGAACTCTTGGGCGGAGCATGGATGAGTTCCTGGTTTAGACCCTTGTCAGGCTGGGTGGCAGGCATGTCTTGCCGGAACCCCTCCCATCTCCTCCTGAACGCCATCCTCGCACAAAAATACTCAGTGGCGTTCCCCCACACAGGGGGCGATTCAATTTCTGGAATCGAACTTTATTCTTGAGATGTTGTCAACACCAAGAATTAATCACGGGGAATGTCTTCACGGATTCGATATCATGGATAGAGTAAGATATAATGCAATTTTTAGACAGCGAGCACGAACCTCCAACGACAATTTTCGGTTCTTGGGGTAGTTCTGTGTTAGTGATGATAGGCCTGTCAGGTGATGAACCCTACTGGGGTGCGGCTATTTTTGGATGAAGCTTACCTATGGAGTATTATTCTCGTTTGAGCCAGCAGGGGTCTTTTCTTTTCGTAGACTATAGGGTTTTATCAGCGCAAAAATAACCATTGTGAAGTCGTTGGTAAATTTAATGTTCTTACGGTATATGCTTACAAGGTACCTGCATCGTATTGCTCTAGTGCAACTATGCTCTTCAGGAAGCCTTCTCGTCACCCCTAGGGCATCTCTTTTCACCTTTGATTTCCGAAGTCTGGCGATGAAGTTTCCTACCAAGATACCCTGTATCGTAACTCACTCATTACAATCTAGAACTTTCTCACATGACAATATTATACATTGTTCTCCTCAAACACCCAGCTCCTCGTACCAACACGACCTTGATAAATGATGTTCATGCCCCTAACCACAAACCTTACCTCCATCTCCACTCCCAAATTCTCCTTCTCACCCTAAACTCCTCCCCTCTCCCTCGCACTCTATCAATGTCAAGACCGGCCCCTGTCAACACAACCCTCAGCAAGCCTCTGATTCTTCGATATCCGGGCACCCTAGTTGAATGACTTCCTTCATTGCCAAGAGCAATACATAATGCATTTTTACGTAGAGGTTTTGGCGTCATTTCTCTTGTTCACAATAACACTCACGGTGAAAAGATTACAGTGAAGAGATTACGGTGAAACGATTCCAGTACGCTTAAAAGAAGAATCTCCGCCAATTGTTTCAACACGAATTATCAGGAAATGTGCAGCCACTACCGGCTGAATCATTCAAACACGGCTCCAGAGGCCAAGAGGCTTTTCAATACTCTCTCAGCCAGAATCCAACTTTATCTCTATATTTAACAATCTTAGCTCTAAGATACTAATACTCCAAACTATCAGCTCAAATTTAGATGGAGGGACAAAGTTGGAGCCTACCCTCTCCGTCATTAAGGCGAATAAAACATCTCTACCCTATAGGCTCATCTTAGCGTAGGTTTGCTGCAGCTAGTGTAACCAGGTGTGGAGAGGCACTAGGGCCAATGATGTAAAGCTGTGGAATTCAGAATAGGAGTACAAATACTGGTGTTGATATTCTGCCGCTTGAAGCTATGGTAGGAGTAGGAATGGTAGTGTAGTTGAAATGATTGATAATACGGATGCTGGGCCGGGTAGGTATACAGTGATTTTGGCCTTTTGGATTCTGAGTTGATTTGGGAGTTTGAGAAGAGGAATTATCGATGAGTGATGTTAACGTGTATTGGGTTACTACGGCATATTCGTTATTGTATACAATTATATGCATAAATAGCTCTCTTACCTTCAGCGTTACCACCAGATAGACGCTCCAGCCCTCAAATAGCTGACCCTCGGTTAACCTCTCTCAGAAAATGTCTGGAACATACCAGGGCCTTTGGAAATAGAGTTGGAAAGAGAAATGCTGAAGCGAAGCTGTTACCGGCTCAGTGCTGATTGAGTCGTGATTTTAGAGAAGACAGCAGCTGTCAGCTAGCTCTTCATGAAATGCCTCTGATTCTGTATATGTACGTCATTGAAAGTCTAGAATCAAATACCACTCCTCTTCATCTCCCAAGAAATCGTCCCGAACATAGGAGGCCAACTCCGCGTAACACAATCAAAGCCACGAAAACCATTACCACCACAACACTTCTAGCTCCCTTTGTAACCACTGTTCTCACGCGTCACCAAATCCCTTAGCTTCACTCACTTCAAGTTTTGTCGTTCATCGCAATTTCAAGGCAACTCGTACACTCCTTCAAAAGCTCAACAATAGACTACCGCGCCGCACCCACTGCCATCAAACAAATGTTCTTGTTGCACATCGCATTGTGGGTCTGTGTAACACAAAGTCGTTTCCTCTGTCCCTTTCGAGATCTGGCTTGGCTTGGCAATTTGGGGACCCCACGCGCTTGCCCTCGCCACCAAATTACATCTCCGACTTTGACACACCACACACTGGCTAGACCTTAGAGGTTTAGGAATCCTATTCAGATTCATCTGATCCGTCTTCACGGGATGAAGGATTACTACACATCGAAATCTTCACCACTTTTCCCTTTAGACGACCGAATCACCCAGGAGGCTTACTCTGCAGCCTAGCCCAGTCATTTGCTCACCATAAGCATCTACAATCACCCAGGAAAGTTCAAATGAATAACGAATTAAAAATGAGCCGAGTTCTATTACTCATCGCAATCCTTTCAGTCACAATTACTTTCGCCGTGTTTGCAATAACTGGGGCCTTTCTATTCCATTGATGCCAAGGTTTGGTGATGTTTGACAAACATCGTTTTGCATCAGCACAATAGAGAGCAATATTGCAATTGCCTGCACTGCACCTGATCTCGCAGCGTTTTGAGGCACTTAGGATTAGACCCGGGTAGCTCGTTCCCAAGATTTGAGCAACTCTGGGGCTTTATACCCACAATTCAAACTCAAATGTCTCATTTCAGCTGACTGCAACCCCACGGTATGTTCCCAAACGAGAAAATGCCCTCTCAACCACGTGGAGTTTTCTGCTGTGTGACCCTGCGGATTTGAGCACCTGCGATACACGCACATCGTAAGATTTGGATTCCCGAAGCAAACGAGGAAGATATGATGGAGTGTATGAGATGAAAGGAATACTCAAAGATCGTACCGGTGTGGGAATCCAAGTACTTGCTCTTCTATCTAACTTTTGAGTAGGAGTTGTGTTGGTCACCGTACTCTTCCTGGTGAACCTTACCTTTTTGTCACATTGCGACGTGCAAGAAATCTACGACTTTATGCCTCCCTCTCCATGTAAAATCAGAGGAAAAGACCATTTAAATGATCCAGTCACTTTGAGACACTCAGGTGCTAGCCTATTGTGCTATTTTAATTTTGAACACTGCTTTACTACATATCGACGTGTTTGTTCTATTTTGAATTTGAGTGAAGGATGCATGATACCGAGATTAAGAAATAAAATTAGAGGAGGAGGATTGGATGATTATCTTGCTGTGAGGCATTCAAGCACTTGCTTCTTCTACGTGATTTTGAGCAGATATTTTTGTTACCTTGACTCCTACACCTGAAGGTCTCGATTTTCGTTTAGTGCTTCACAAGTGTGGCAAATGCGGCTCTATATAGCACTTCCGTCATTATGCAAAAGCAATATAAGACACAACTACGTCCAGATCAAAGAAATGAGATTTGCGACGACCAACGAAACAGCGTCTTCTATTATCTCCGACAGCTCGCACTGATAGCTGAGGACGAACCTGTCTGCCGGTATTCCAGACGGCTTTTCAGCCTCTTGTGCTTAGGCAACACGGCCCTTCCCGCCCTTTTAAGTTCGTTGTCGATCTTCCGCAAATATAGCAAGTGCATTCTCTTCAGATGCCTAAGAGAAGAGCAGGATTGCGAACAGAAGCAAATGTCTTCACTCCATTTTGTATTCAGCCCTTTTACGTGTATAAGTCAACCCCTCATGAGACTCTGCTAGTATGTTTCTTTGTACAACGATGCTTCGAATCCTAGTCAATCTTGAGAGAAGCGCTGTTCTTTCCTAATGGAGAAAATGCAGACTGCGAAAAGCTACAAAGATCGTATTTGGTTAATGCATTGATGGATCATGCTTGAGAAGTTGAGATATTCGTCCGAGCTCTCGCAGACACTCTCCACATTTGGCGAATGCACGTTCATCGCAGACTCTATTGAAACGACACTAGCACTTCCTAATGGAGAAAATGCCCAACTGCGAAATGCAACGAAATATGCTGGACTGAGTTGTACTCAAATTCTATTTCAATATTCAACCACTTAACTCTTTCCCAGTTTCCGCCAGTGGACTCTTGGGCAGAAAGGCATTCAGTCTATTGGTTCGTAAGAGAATGTTTCAATATTCTAAATGGCGAGAGTGGGAAAAATGCTCTGAGAAAGGGCCCTTGCTTACCACGTCTACTTTGTTGATACTCAAAGTGGCGAACGGTATGGGGCTCGTAGCAGCCTATCATTTTCATTGCGATTCCTCTGTAAAATGATACCAAAAGAAAAAGCAAACGTGTAATGAGCAACCAAACATTTCAAAGTATCAGAAAGAATCTTTAAAAAGCCCAAGTTGGTCTTGAGTACGAGCTCATGCCAGCCAGTATGGATGGCCTTACAACAAACACTGGGTGTCTACGACTTCACCTACTCCCTCCACGTGGCAAAAACTCATGAAGACAAGTATTGTTACTGGGAAAGACACCACACAACTTATAGCGGTGATACTGCCTCGTCGTTCGAAAGCCAATAGGGAAGCTTTTTCAGTCCCTGGTCAATCACTGTAAGGCTGGGCCGTGTCAATCCTTGGCATTATCCTGAACAGGTAAATGCAGTGCTGACCGGACACCCAACCATTTCAAACATGACCAACTTAATTTGGCAAATGCAAAATCATGAAAAGTGCGATAAGCAACAAGATCTCCCTCCTCAAGCTGAGTAAAACACCAGAACCCTGTCTCTTCCTTGCTGGACCATCTTGTGCCTTTTTCAAGGTATAAACTAGGAAGTGATGCATAGTTCTATTCATAGTCTTGACTGGACAAAACCTGTTTACTAGGTAGAAAACATAGAAAACTCCCGTAGAGGAGCTCTAAAATATTATGGAGAGCTGCTGAACTCCTTTGACTCTCTCATCCTTTGTTTCACAAGATTGCCGTGCCCCCCCCCCTAGCAGTTATTGATAGTTTCTGGTGTCAGAATCCAGACCATCTGAAATTATGCTTTCCGGCGGACCTCTTCATACCTCTCTCAAACGTAAGGAATAAATCTAAAATTATACTCAAGCGCATAAAAAGATGATAAACTACAGTTAACATTGAAAATAGTAAACACTCTCATTGTCAAAACGAATACACGACATTTTGTGTTGCCATCGGCAAGTGCACATATTTCTGGTGCATTAACCAAATATTCCGCGCTCTCTGGAGCTTAATAACACCTCAGCAGTACCGTTTTGGAGAGGAATTCAAAATCGCGACAAGAAATAAAAGTTCCTCCAGCGCTATTGTATCTCCGAACGTGCCAGCCCGTGATCCAGATGGGGCCTCGACCCTCAACTCTAGACCGCTCCTGACCGCCTCTCTCGCCACGGTCAAATATGTCGACTATTTTCCTGATAGCCAAATATTTCAAAGTCAGAACCTCAAGATTTGTGACGTACAAAAGCCTTCATTATTTTCCTGCCTGCTCTCCAACCTCGAGTTCTAGCTGCAGTTTGTCCTACAACCCCTGTAATTTTACCCCAGATTTGACGAATTCGGCAAATGCACTGAGTAGTGAAGACCCACTTAGTACCTCACAAGAAGAGCTGAAAAGACTACATTGTGTCACGCAACTCTCCTGAAGAGGGAAAACACAACGGTGTGACGGGCTTGCACTGCAGGGTCTGGAACCATGGGAGGTTTTGTAAGTGAAGTGATGGATGCGAGTTTGCCACGGGCGCGATCAGGAAGATATGTAAGACCTCGGAACTCGTTGGAAAAAAAGAAATATACAAGAATATTCCGCCTCCCAATCGGGATATTGCGAGCTGGTTGCGAAACGCAACAAAACTTTGGGGTTGGTGCTAGAACAAAAAAAAAAGATAGACCGACCTGTCACGGGGCAAAAACAGCCACTGACAACGTGGAAAAGGGAGACGATGTTTAATCACTAGTGATCAGTGGTTGAAGAAAACTACCTTCAGACTTCTTCGCAGTCAGCAATTCAGCTACCTACCTACCTAGCTATCTCTCAATTGAAATATTCAACCGACTTATTGCATATGTCATATCCTGCCACGGCCTATGCTAATTTAGATAGCCATTATCAGAGAACTCGCAAGTACATCGTAGGCGACTCGTTGGAGTAGTATTCACGGAGTTATGCCTTGCATAAGATAACTACAATTCGTTACGTAGGATTTATGGAAACTAACGGGAGTTTAGATGTCAGGTTAATTCGGGAAACCTCTAAGAATATACAGCTGCGAATGGCTTTCTAGGCTTACACACGTAGATAAACCGTCAAGGATAGACAAGACTTTTCTTCTTGTTACATGATAAACCGTATAGATAATCTGGTCTACTAAGTTGGAAAATTCACTAAGCCTAGGGATCTTGAACGTAAACCTGATCTGAATTCCGCTCATGCGATAGATAGCATTATCATAAAATGCAGAAAAGGTTACTACTAGTAATCCGAATCTCGGTCCCTTTTTCGGGATCTAGCTCTGTGTCTGGAGAAGGGGATTATGAATGCTCGCAGCCAGGTTGGTATAAATCGTATAGGGATCAAGGTTAGGGTGATAGTACAGGAGGACTTGGTTACGTGAGAGGGCTATAGATATGTGTGGGTAATCACGTGTGTGGGCTAAGCGCTAGCTCTGGGAAAGAGCAGGAATGAAATCCCAGCTCGAACAGACCGGTGCTGTTAGGCAGTCTAACGAAGCCGCATATGGGCGTCGCTGGGGTTGAAATTGCACGCTGGAAGATTTGAAAACATGATAACAAAGGAAAAGAATACAATAGAAACTGAACGATTTGTATGCCTTGAAGTATTCATTGTTGCTATTGGCAGAATTTAGTCATGTTGTATCTGGCTGCTACTCGTCCTACATCAATATCCCTTTGCTTGATGCGGAGCTCTAAGCCAACCCATAAATACGGGCTCGCAAGAAACTTTTGCCAACAGAAGGCGATCACCGTAGTTTGGCACAATGCTAGAAGATCATGGGTGGTGACGAAGATGAAATACTCAATTGCAGCGACGAGATTAAAGGAGCGTCCCAAACCTCGACGGCGGGCTGGCAGGACTTCATCCTTAATCGTGTCAATTACAGTTTTAACCAGCTTATTTCGAACCTTATTTTTATAGTTGTCGCTAAGTGGGCCGCATCTAATGGCTCAAGCTCTTACAATAGATTTCGAATTCGTGAATCTCAGATAAAGACAGATAATATATCAATGATCTAGAAAAATTAACACATCTCTCAAGCGTCGTACACAGGTTATGCCACCCTCTCAACGCCCAACCCCTCACAAACAATCCTCCCCACCCTCTCCAAAAAACCCTGCACCTCCACCTCCTCATGAAAAGCTTCATTATAAGCAGCACTCAAACACATAACCCCCTTCCATGTCCCAAGAAACAACCCATACCCGGTCGAGTACTCAGCTCCTACCACCCACGGTTCAGATACGATCTCAAAATCTTGATAGTGGGGTTGGAAGATATGATCCATGACCCCTAGACTCGACAAACTGACTGCTGGTGTTGGGTTTGGGTTTGGTATTGGTTGTGGAGTTGAGGGGTAGGGAGGGGTGACTGCTGAGAAGAGGTTGGGAACGATGGAGAGGTAGTCGGTGTCGACTTTGATACTTTGAGCATAGGCCTTCACTTGCTCTAAGGCTTTCAGAAACTCCTCGGGATCCTGTGTCTTCTGTGTCTCTTCCGTCGTAGAGGGAATGACAGTATCGACGACAAGATGCTTCGCGGAGACGCAATGATATACTGCTGCAGCATGTTGCGGAGAATTATATGGCACAACACAAGAGGTGCGAAGGTTGAGCAGGGAGTAAGTCATATATCTCGCCGGCCGAGCTTCTGCAGTACGAACTTGGACGTCTCGTAATGCGAGGGCGATGGCGGCGTGGAATGTGTGTGTTGGTGTTGCTCCATATCGTTTGCATTGCGCAATTATTGCTGCTGTTTCCTTCGCGCTGAAGTGAAGTGCCTTGCGTCGAGAATTTTTTGGCATTATGTTTTTGGATCTGAGGAGTAGGGCGAGGACTTCGGTCTCAGAACGAGAGGAGTTGTTGAGAGTTCGAATAGACTCTAGCTTATCAAGTTGAGCAGGGCTTGGTGAAGGAGGGAGCAAAGCTGCGAGTCGAAATGGCGGGGAGAGATTCTTGATCTCGGAGCCGAAATCCCATTCGAAAGCTGGATTGTTTGAAGCGAATGCAAACGAAGCATGACGTAGGAGATTGCTGAGGAGGTAGAACGTTCCGATTCCATCTATGATATCATGGTGGCTTCGAAAGAAGATTTCGCGTCTTACTTCCTTTGCCGAATCTTGAGGAGGTTTGATGAGGTAAAGGGTAGCCTTTGGTCCAAGAGGTGGATCGGAATTGGCAAAATCTTCGCCTGATTGTCCATTTTGGATAATTCTGAAGGTTTCAATCGTCCAGTTCTCAATGTCCAAATCACTAGCAGGCGAATTGTATACTTTCTTGCATTTCTTCGTCAAGCTGTCGTAAACAACCGACGCAGTCAAAGTGGGATGATCGTAGCGTAATCTTTTCCATGCATGTTTGAATGCATTATCAATCTTCTCGTTCAAATATTGAATATCTGTGCCTTCTGTTTGAGCGATTTTCACTCCAATGCAAGAGGTAATGGCAAAGAACGTATGGCCAGCACCTTCCCACGCCTTGGCTAGAGAGGTGTAGAATTGTTCTGCTTCGTCAATGTCTCTCTCATATTGGCCGGGACTTGTTTCTTTCCAGATGAATTCTTGGTAATCCATATTGCGAGTTGATGATGCAGAGGAAAGAGATAAACTGCGGTGTGGAGAAATGCTTTGCCCTCCCTCTCGCCTTCCCCGCCTTCCCCGCCATCCCCAGCGCTAGTTCGAAAAGGGGGCTCAAGCGAGTCTCGGACGGGCAATCTTCGGCCGACATGTTTTGGATGCATTCTTATGATCCAAGCAGTTCGTAAGATTTGGGATTGAAGCATTCTCGTCATGAAAGTCAATTGGTTTAGGAAGGATCAACTGGAAGTACGGCCCGGTCAAGCGTAACTTTCCCGAAGATCTACCGTATGTGGAGGAGCCCCGACAGGTACGACCACAAAATAGTACTCTCAAAGCAGTCGATCGATGATTCATTCGAAACGAAGGTTTCTATCCGATTTGCTGATACCTCCAAGTGTGAGTTCTTAAGTGCCGGTCCATCTTTAACGACTAAGTTTCTTGTCATGCTCGGGTGAATGGCTTCTCATATGATACTCTGTATTTCAATCTGAAGCAACACATCAGATATAAGACGTGTATCACTGCAATTCACACCATATACCCCCCCCCCCCCAACACACACCCCAAAAAACCATTTTGCTAGAATCTGGTCCACGAATCGAAGCAATGTCAACCACCTCAAAAGAGCCGATCGAGCTCAGAGCTCGAAATGTTCAGGAAGGAGCCACCATTCTCGAAGATCTTTCTTTACCACCAAACAACATCGAATCAGAATCTGCGCCACCCTCTCTCCTAACCCTCAAACTACTCAGCTCTGGGAGCTCCTTCTTCGTGGCCGGCATCAATGATGGCTCACTTGGAGCCCTGTTGCCCTACATGCTGTCAACCTACCACATCTCAACCTCCATGATATCACTCATTTACTTCACAACCTTCCTTGGTTGGCTCGTTTGCGCCATCACGAATACCCATCTCTCTAAGTTCTTCCCACTGGGAAGTCTCCTCGCCATGGGTGCTCTCCTCCAGGTTATACCCCATGTGTTGAGGGTTTGGAAACCTCCATTCGCTTTGTTTGTCATTACTTTCTTCATCTCTGGAATTGGACAGGCTTATCAGGACTCGCATGCGAATACATTTGTGTCGACTGTGAAAGGTGCTCATCGATGGTTGGGTTTCATTCATGCTTGTTACGGCCTAGGACTACTGATCAGTCTTTTCGTCGCAACTGCTGTCGCAGTCAAGACTCAGAACGGGGATGGGCGATGGATGCTCTTCTATCTCTTCCCTCTCGGACTCAGTGTTTTGAGCCTCGTCTTGGTCTTAATTGCCTTCCGAGATTCCGTTCACCTGAAGAAATATCCTGTCAGTCACCAACAACCGAATGAGGAAGAAGGCAGAAGCCGAGCAGCAATGACAGAAGTGAAGCAGATGCTCAAGATCCGCGAATTCTGGGTCTTCTGTCTATTTTTCTTCTTTTATCTCGGTGTTTGCACTACTTCTGGAGGATGGATCGTTGAATACCTTGTCAGAGTCCGGCATGGTAACCTCTCCGAGATGGGCTACGTGCCGTCCGGCTCTTATGGCGGAATCTTTCTTGGGAGACTTCTGCTTGCGGAACCGACGCATAGATTTGGAGAGAGTAGGATGTTGTTATTGTATGCGGGGATATGTTTTGCGTTTCAGCTGGTGTTTTGGTTCGTGCCGAATCTGATCTCGAGTATTGCTATGTTCAGCATCATGGGATTCTTCTTGGGGCCTTTCTTTGCTGCTGTGGGTGTCTCCCATCGCCTTATAGTCCTTAGGGGCCGTGCTGATAGATTTTAAGGGTGTTTCGGTGGCTTCGAAGATCTTTCCAAAACATCTTCAGCCTGCCGCGCTAGGCGAGTCCTGCTTAAATCTCTGACTGTCTCGGCTGACCTGAATAGGTATGATATTCGTTGTTGCACAAGCAGGAGGTGCCATCTTTCCGTCTTTAATTGGAGTCATTGCAACACACGCCGGGGTCAAAGTCCTCCCACCTATCGTTGCGGCGCTGATCATCGTGATGAGCGTCACGTGGGCATTTGTACCAAAAGTCGACGAACGCAAAGAATGATGGGCATAAAATACTGTAGGAAGACAAGAGATCGGTAAAGCGGAGGGATGTCGAAAGGTTTGCACTTAAACAGGTAGAAATTCCCCATATCCGCATTAAGGTTTAATGCTTCACCACCCATGGCTGAAGGATGGCACACTCAAACAGACGCGCATCTCCTGCAGCCTTCATATCCTCTGTTCCATGTGTTTCATTGCCGCCCTTTATAGCTGATTCACGCTTGTTCAGGACTGTCGCAAGTCCGTTCGTTTGAAGTTCCGGTTCCGATTCATTTCCGGTGTTGTAGTTCATTGAATATCTTCTGTATATATCTGAATCAGCATTTATTATACAGATATAGGACTGTGTTCATTGAGCGGGGTACGTACCTGCACCTGAAGCGTCCTCATGCTCCTCTGTGGCCCCAGGTATCAACAATTCCTCGCCTTTCGGAAGAGCCTAGACTATACCTCCACGGCGACAGGTACGAGATTGCCAACCAATACGAGAGAGCCAGCCAACCTATTTGTCTGAGCCCACAGCTCTGCTGACTCTATAGAAGTAAAGAAATTGACTTTGGAACCCCAGTCTTCACATAGAGCACTATTGCCTTGTACATCAACTACAAATACTATATAATTTCTATTCTAAGGAATGTCATCAGCAAATTCCAGGAGTATATTCTCGCCGTTGCATGAATCCACGGACCGAGCGAGTACAGACGCACGTATGACCCCGAAAATCCCAATCACATCAAATACACACCAAGCCCAGAATCTTGAGCCACTAATTGACAACTCGTGCATCGCAGTACTCAAGCTGAACCTGAGAGTACCAATAATACAGCCACCGAAATCGAGTCGAATGTGCGCAGATCTATACAATTCCTCGATATCACTCGTAATGCCAGCGTGGACATCTATTCTTGCCGCGAGATCGTCCACGGAGACAGGCTTAACCGTTTGTAAAAAGAATGCGGAATACATCTGCTTGAAGCCGTCCTGGAAGTGAGCGCTCACAACTAAGCACCAAGAGGCCGCGAAGAGCAACCAGAATCTGTTCTTCATTAGGGAGGTCAAGTCGACATGACGCTTGGTTTCTTGGCTCTCGTGGCCGCCACCTCACATCAAACCCGTCGATAAGTACCATTAGAGAACTATAGTCACCAACCAGTTCCTTAACGGTGGCGTCAGCATGAGTTTGGACTAAACAATTCTTCAGCGCGCTCCGAGCCGATTCAACCAACCGGCAATCGGGGATAGAAAGGAGCTGGATTCGAAGGGATTTTTGTTGAGCCATTATTAAACAATTTGGTGAGAGTTGGAGGAGTGAAGTAAGTTGTGTAACTTGGGGGGTTGAAAACTTCAGGGTAGTTCCCTTACGGCTGCATGGCTCGTCCGCGGGTGGTCCATGATACTGGACTGGAGGCTTGGGTAGCAGTGTATTGGAATGCGAATGAAGATGTGGCAGTTCTAATAATAACGATTTCAGGTCACTGGACACGGTAGTTGCTAACTCTGATGTCGTGCCGCTACCGGATATCTACTAGTGGTTAGATTTCGAGATTGGTAGTTGTGTGACAATCGAGTAATGTTACGATGAAGAAGTCGTCTCATGAGAATTGAGGTCATGGTGAGACATTCCTCCGTTCTCGAGTGCTGCTCTGCACTTCAGCTAATTCGAAACGCTAGGCTAGATGCGTCCGTGACTTCAACCCACCAACTCTATCGTCAGGAATGCAATTCGTTATGATGATATTCATAAGCTGGACGAGTGTGTTGTTCGATGCCTTGAGGTCGAACGGCAATGTGGTATCGAATTAGTGGGATGGGTCGAAATCAACAACCTTGATGAGCAAAACTCGCCTTAGGCTTTTCCATTAGCTTCTCAGCCATCGCGATGAACCCTGATGTTATGTTTTATGGAATATCAGGTGACCAGATACTAGGGTAATTTGTTACTGAGTTGAGCCCAGCCAACTTTAACTATGTTAGTGCTGTAGCTGAGTGAAAGGTTTCGATCATAAATGATCTAGGAGTAGTGGAATATCCATGAGAACCTGAAAGTACCTATTGTAGTCTACATAGCCTTACAAATATGGTGATCAATATTTAATATTAGCAATATTATTCCATAATATAAATTCAGATCCCTCTACTTCACAATAATCCCGTTATAAATTCGCCATCTCCCTATCGTCATCATCAAGCCCCACCTCACTCGTACATAAAATACACGTATCCCTTAAACTTGGTACCCTGAACTTCCTATTAACCTCCTGATAATCTTCACTCCCCAGCATATCCGCAAAATGCAAGATACTCGGATAGTGCGCTAACGCTATCTCATCCCATCCTTCCCCCTCCTCTTCCCTATCATGTATAACTGACCCGACAATCTTCGCGTCCCCACCACGTTTTGATCCAATGGATTTGGAGAATTCTGCACCATATTTAAGGTACTCTTCTTTCTTGCCAGGTCTGAAAGCGAGGAGGTTGAGCATGGAGACGGCACCTTTTCCGGGTGCTCCGCCGCTTTGCGAGAAGGAGGTGATCCAAGCTAGGAGTTCAGAGGAGAGGGAAAGATCTTGGGAGGACGAGGAAACTAGTGGTTTATCCAAAGATCCAGTTAGGACTGGGATCGAAGAAAGCGATGGGTGTAGTAGGTCGTGGTTCTTTTGAGGGAAATTTTGGAGAAGGCGTGAGGGGACGCCTGCTTGAAGTGAAAATTGGTGGGCTATATGCTTCGATAGATTTTCAGGGATTGATGTGGTGGAGGGAAAGATCAAAAGGAGATCCCAGCTATGTTCGTGCACATTATCAGCTTCTAGGTTTTGCTTTTGCTAGGTAATCTAGGACATAAATGGAGGACAGTACTGTATATTTCTCGCCACGAGTTCCGAAGTAGAGATTGATGTCGGTAGAATGATCCATCGGATGACTCGGGATATTGTGAGAGGCCTGAGAGAAGTTTGATTCTTAAGGGTGTTAAGGAATTTGGGAATGGGGCATGAAAGGGAGAGGAGTTGGATTGTGCATGCTGGCATCTCGTAATCCTGAAATGAGCAGAAACAGATACGAAATTGAACAGAAAATTATAAGTGGACAAATACAGCATAAAATATATCAATCAAGATTTGAAGTAGCCAAGTATAAATAACACCTAAGAAGTAGAAATAGGGATGCTTGTGAAGTTTATGGCTGTGCTGCCCAGATGCAGCTACCCCTCGACCCCACAATGGACGGAATTGGTGCCGAGGCACAACATCACATTTGTGATCACATTTTTGCCATCTCGTCGAAACATCATCACCAGGGCACTATATAGTGAATACATAACGTTGTTAAAATATGAACTCTGAGATACTCCGTCGAGATACTTCAGGGAAAAGAGTTCTCGGCAATAGTCCTAAAAGTAGAAACATGTCTTTCCGTGAGATTTCTTCATCCGGAATGATCCCACTTCGCCGCGCGAAGTGGCGTAGTATCACTGTAGCAACGAAGCTCTGGCGCAAATATCAACAATCGAGCCAGTGAAACCTTGAAGATAATCGCGATCAACTTTCCGATTGGTTCAAGACCCCTCAACAAGTCGTGCATGTGAACGGCTGGCTCGAGTGTTCATTGATCTGCAGAGGTCTCTTTTGTGGTCACATCGTCCCTTCATCTCTTGAGTTTCGAGGTCCAGTTACCACATCCCCGGACAAGGACCCCGAAGTTCAGGACAGCTACGACATTCAATTGCAAGAGCAGAGCTCTGCAGGCAAAATCCAGCAAAGGGACAAGAATTTCTGGAGAACAATGTCAATAATATGATCGGACAGTAGCAGACTGGTATCCTATATCAAAGCTTTTAATTACCCGACAACACACAGAATGAGCAAACACGTCACAGTGTTGCTCACGGCCCTGGCCTCAGCTCTCCTCCTCAACGTCGTCCAAGCTGTATCGTTTCCATATAACCCAGCTTCGATCTTCCTACCTCAGATCTCTTCCCAGAACAAAGATGTCGCATATGCCTTCCTCCCAGTGTCCGAGTCGGACACCCGTCACCAACTTGTATCATTCAACATAACCTCAATTATCTCTACCTCGAACCTCACGTTTAACAACATTTCGCCATATCTGCCATTTACCAGCGATGATACAGCCGCATTTACTCCCTCAATCTCTCCCATCGACGAGATCTCGGTATACACTGGCTCCTGCCAAACAGCTTCGGCCTCCGAACTATGGCGATTTACACCAGCAAACACGAGCAATATTGGAAATGGGACATGGACACAGCAAACAACCAAAACAGCAGCCGGCATTACATCTGCGGCGCTACCGGGGACAAACTTCCTCTCTAGAGGCATGAGCTTCTCAACTCTGGTGAATGCTAATGCTTCCCAAACAAAGGTTTACCGTTTCGGCGGCATGTGTCCCTCTTCGTCAGCCACACTTTCGACATGGCAATCTGCAGCCAACTACTCAAATCGAATGCTGAGGCTTTCCTCCACTGCCTCCACTGGATCATACAATCTCGAACTTGTTACAAGCAAAGGCCCTCCAGTTGCGGAGGCGGGATTCACCTTGACCGGCCTGACTCCAGCATATTCGAATGGCAGTGGACAAAGGACACAACAGAGGGCATACGTACTTTTGGGAGGACATACACAAACGGCGTTCATTAACATGAGCCAGGTGGCATTATGGAGCATGCCAGAGGAAGCCTGGAGCTTCATGACAGTAGACTCGCCGGGGCCTGCGAACTTGAATACAGAATTAGCAATTAAGAGCAGTGTGACGAGTATTGATAGCAGGTCAGGGCATACGGCTGTATTGACGGAGGATGGATCAAAAATCATTGTGTACGGCGGGTGGGTTGGAGACGTTAGTCAAGCAGCAGATCCTCAATTGGCTATACTGAACATTGGAACTGGCTTTGGTGGAACAGGAGATTGGAAATGGTCTGTTCCAAATGATCAACCTTCGGGGTCTGGAATATATGGCCATGGCGCTGCTATGCTGCCTGGAAATGTAATGATGGTTCTTGGAGGGCATGGCATTTCGACAACTGGTACACCCAAAAGAGCGACTTCGACAAATACTATGTTCTTCAATGCTACAAGCATGAGATGGACGGATACATATGCCAATCCCGCATATTTAGCTGCTCTTGCAAAACCAACCACAAAGTCTTCCGGTTCGAAGTCCAAAAATGTTGGTCTTGGAGCTGGTCTTGGTCTAGGTCTCGGAGCCGTTGTCATTGCATTGATCATATTCTTATGGTACAGTCGACGACTGAAGAAGCGTAGAGAGGAAGAAAGAGAACGGGATATTAGCATTCTTAATGCCCGTCAGGCACAAGCTTACCAGCGTCAGAGCAGGGAAATGGGTGAAAGATTTCCGTGGTCTAACCGAGGGTGGAATACTGGAGGAAGCAGGGATCCTGAGCGGCAGATGTATGACTCGGACACCACAAACGGATACGAAAACCTCAACACAGGTGTACACAGTTTAGGGGACAGTGGCGATATTCCACCTCCCCCAAGGCAGATCCCACGGAAGCCATTGCACTCCCGAAGTGCCAGAGGAGTATACCAACCTGCCCCAGTCTTCGACTTCAATAATGGTGCAAATCACGGAAGGGCCAACAGTCTCGGAACAGCAGGACCAATCCACCCTATATATGAAGCTGATGAGGAAGAACACACCTCGCATCATGGTATAATCGAAAATGCTGGGATTGGTGTTGCCATTGGTGATCCAGTGATTGCTGGGCCTTCAAATCAGAATCGGTACTCAGATCCATTCAGGGATCAAACAGATTCTCATCAAAGAGATAGTGGAAGAATCAGTACACCGGATGAGAGTCCGGCGCGCTCGCGAGAACGGGAAATTCAGGAATGGGTTTCAGACTGGGCAGCAGCTGACGCATTGATGAGTGCACAATCGCGGATTCACTCTCACGCTGGCCGGCTTTCTCCAACTCGCCGTGCCCAACTGATAGGTGGAACCTCTATTTCTTCAGTGTCTGGAGAAGAAGATAGTGGACGAACAGCAAGTAATCTGAGCGAGCAAAGTGTTTCCCAGATCTCACGATCTGGGTCGAGCTCACAGGGAAGATCTAGAAGCAATTCATTACGAGGGTTTATTAACACTGTCAACCCATTTTCTTCTGGTACGGTCTTGTCAACAACGGTAGCGAGCACAGTAATGACGCCTGTTTTCGATGGTCCTGGCAGCAGGTCCAACTACAACCCACCACATTCTGCCGGAAGCGGCACAAGTAGTTTTACTACTGCACACACAAGTTTCACAGCCTTACAAGCCGAAGGAGAGACATTACTCCCGCGCCCAGAAAGTCATTCTGGAAGAGAAGATTCACCACCCCGAGAGCCTGGTTCCCCCTCCAAGATTCGCGGGGGAGGTCGTGGTGCTCGAGGTCAGATAGGCTGGCTAGGTAGTATCAAACGCGCATTTGTTGGCGAAGCCGCAAGTGGGAGCACTTCACCAAATGGTACCTTTTCGAGTCGTGAGCCCAGTCCTATTCGATTCGATCAACCGAGCGGTAGCGATGCAATGCCTCGTCGAACTGTTTCTGCCGGAGCTACGCTTTGGCGGAGAAAGCAAGGGAAATCTGACTGGGAGGATAGCGCGGACGATTCGAATGGAGGAAGGTCAAACACTTTCAACAGCTTCCAGAGTGATAGTATGAGACCTAGCACAATTGCTGGCCCTTCTAATCTAAATCATGAAGAAGAGGATGAATGGGATATTGAACGTGCAGTTGAGAATCGTGTGGTACAAGTTATGTTTACGGTCCCGAAAGAAAAACTCAGAGTTGTCAACCATGAATTTACACCAAGCGAAACGAATAGCGAAGTTGGGTCAATCAGGAGCAAAAAGGGAAGTGGTAGAAGCGCCAAAGGTGAATTGGGTACCAGTGCTCTCCCTCCACCTCTACCACACCATACCACAATCGAAGAGAAAGACGAGAGCTCTAGCCGAAGCGGAAGTCCAAAGGGTAAAGGGAAGACGAAGGTTTTAGAGATGGTCGAGAAAATGGAGGAGATGAGCGCTAGGAGTGGCAGTCCTGGTGGCAGTCCTGTGCGGTGAATTTAGTGATCTGCGGGATTATTGGATATGATATATGGGCTGGACTGGACCATATTCATGATAGGGATGGAATACATGGCGTTTGAGCTTTTTGGTTGGGAGGGGGTACGAGTTTGGATCTGTAAGAATTTATTTATGGGCGAGGGCTTGTTGGAGAGGGTCAGCTCACATTCTTAGATGAAGAGAGTAGATTTACGCTCGTTTCTTGTATGTAGTTTTGACATGGTGGGGGATTGGCTTTGCAACGAGATCAGCTATGATCTTGTTATGAGAAAAGAGAAATGAAGCTAGGACTTTACTGAACCCCACCTTATTGTGCAATATGTCCCCACCGTGACGTATTTATCTATCGTAGTGATCTGTTACTTTCATTTAACAAAATAATCTTTGTATACTTGGCGTGTCTCTAGTATTTATCCCCCAATTTAGCTCTAGCGAATTTATTTCATTATACTAGTTGCCAACCTAGTGAAGGTAAGAAATTTCATATAGGCTATGTGCGCGATGTGAAACAAATTCATCATGGTATGTGTTGTAGACTTTTCACCTAATATTTGAATGATCATGTAGATAATATCTCTGCCAGGGAATTGAAACAAACAACACTCTCCTAAGTGTACCGAGGAACTTCCACTTGAGAAAATGCACTCGCGGATAGGAAGCCACGATATGCAACAGAATGAGTGAATGAGTCACTAAATGCATTCATCTCGTGTGAAATTCTCACCTCGGACCCCCCTCAGATATCGTGCCCGCTCGTAGTTAAAGATACAGGAAATAGTAACTTATTTATTTTGATGCTACAATGCAGAATTCTCGACTTGCGATACATAGCCAGTTATAAAAGGTCGCAGAACAAAGGGGGTAGTAAATAAGCGAACACGAATGGCCGCACTCGCTCGAAAATCACTCGCGCTCAGTGGCTTCTAACGATGTAACGTGCCTGTCGCGACGTGCAACAAAGTGACAAAAGCGTGAAGAAACAATGGAGAAGATGAAACAATTGCTCTCTTTCGGTGTAAGTGGACGCGAAAAAAGAATGGCTTTCGGGATGTAACCCTTTTCTCGGCGTTGTGCTGGCAGGCCCTGGTAGGGTGCCATTGTTTGTTTTTGAACCCAGAATTTTCTATTTTTGTGGTGTAGGATGTGGGGGTTCGTGGGACGTTGAAACCGAGTGAAATATGCCTGGAGCATTTACTTTGGGTAATTGCTGTAGGATGATGTGTTTGTGATAAATGTCTTGACTTATTTTTTAAGTTTAAAATCTAACATTTGTCCCCGTTGTCTGATTCCCTAATATAGTACAATATATATGTTACATCTCGTTTTAGATGATCGGGGTAGTCAGGAAATATGGCATAGAGAGTTCGACACCTGTAGTGGGATTTTTCATGTGTTCTGCGTAGGCACGGGAGGGAGCGGCTTCTGACTTATCGACACTCCCGTTTCATGTTGCTGCTTGATGTCTTCCACTATGTATTTCTCCTTCTCTCGGTAATCGACCTCGTAATCATTTCCGTAGAGCAGTGTCTCGCCCTCCTCGTCGTCAATTTCCCATTCAGTAACTTGTGATCTGTACTCCCGCCTTTTGCACAATTGCTTTATCTTCTTGACTGCTTTATAGGCACCATAGACGGGTGGAATAATCGTCATACCTGAGACCACGAAGATCAGGAGTATAACTTGCCAGAACCCTAGTCGCTGATTCATGGTCTTCCATCTCCGGATGAGATCATGCTTGAGCGATCCGATCTTCCCGAATTCATCAAAATCTTGTCTGTATATGTATCGATACCATGGTGTATCTCCAAATTCTTCACACCGCCACGAGTGCCATGTGCATTCAGGCAATTCGTCAGGACCGACCCAAGGATTATTTGGCCATCGCTCCCATAGCCGTACATCTTCAATTTCGAAAGAGTGATTGGGGGGGTTGGTGGTGTGGCCACCGTTGGCGGCATTATTGTCCTTCAGCGTAACCTTAACAACGTATTGTTCGTGACGCTTCAGCAACGTGTTGTACCCCTCAATTCCAGCCCCTAGCAGATTCAATGTCAAAGACGGATGATGATTGTAGTACTGAATGCTCGGGTCATCGCGTGGGTGGACAGTTCGCTCATAGTCGAGTTCGAAAGACGGACAATTTTCGTAGTTAGTCTTTCTTCTTCCATGAAATTGCCGAACTGATTCAGATGTCTGGAAGGCGTTGAGTCGTGGAGGGGTGTCTGGGTTTGGGAGAGGGAGGAAGGCTTGATCTTGAAGCAATAGCGTTCGATTGTCAGGGGTAACGGTAAAGTTTAAAATCAAGGCGCTAGGAATGTCTTCGCCAATATGCTCCTCTTGATTCCAGAGAGGCAAACCGGGAATCTGGAGATGCACGAGGACGCTGCGACCGTGGTGTATCCATTTGACACCTCTATTAGTGGATTTGGGGTTGTTGGACGCGGCAGCGGAGAGAGTATGAAAGGTAAGGACCAAGGATACCAAACAAAGGATAGGCGCCATGGCAGAGGAAATTGGATGTTGAAACACGTTTTCCTCGTAGTGGACTGCAAAGCAATGTGTAGCCAGAAGAAGGAAGTGAGGTCTCTGTTACCGTCACCAATTGCCAAGACATGAGGCGCAGCACGTTTGTTGCCTGATCCCACTCTCACCACTTGAACATCGTCTCCATTTCAAGGGAATTTCTCTACAGTTTCGTGGGGTACATTGCGCAAATTCGAAAGGCGTCTACAAGCTTGGGGAAAGTGTAAGTCACCCCCATACAGCATCGATGTCAAATGTACGCCACAAGGCTGTGACACCATCGTAGTGTGAGGGAGTACCGCGTTTACTCCTGACTATCCCCGAGTGGAGATGGTTCGAATTTGAATCGAAGGATCGAATAGACCTCATAATAGCCCAAGAAAAGGGTCCTTAGTACCCACTGTGACATTCCACCTAGTGATTATTCTCCTAAAGTCCTGGTACCTGGAATTCGAAATTCTATCCCATCTATCTATCTGGCTTTTGGCTGAAGCACCCTTGCTACTGCAGGGCGTCCAGCTTCTCGGGACTTTCAGTCAGGTACGAACGACATCAAAACGCGGTGGCTGGAGTTCGGTACAGTTGATAAACTCATAAGCCATTTGATCGGATTGGCATGCTTCTTCTGGTTGCTGCGGGAAGATATAAAATCAAATAATCAATGCACAGCTCTCTCAAACTGGTGGCGTATCGATAAGGCTCGGCAAGGATCACACAAGGGTCTGATGAAAAAGCCATTTCAGCCCATCAGGACCGTTCCCTTGGGCACGTGGGGGACATCCCGAAAAAACGCCAACCTGAGGACCTCTTCCCGTTGACACAACTTGAAGAATCACCTCTCCAGGTGTGCTTATCCTCGGCATGCAGAGGTAAGCTTCTGTCTCTTGTGCAAGAGAAAGCTTGTGCAACAATGACACAATAAGCTTCCTTGATTTATCCAAGGCACAAAGGTAAGCTTTCCTAAGCTCATTCATTTTGCTAATCAATAGAAGAAAAGGCTATTCTATCGTAGCAGTTCATAGAGAAGACTCTTTGGAGAGGCGGAAAAGAGGTTGAAGGAAGGAATTCCTAGACCTTGTCAGTTGACTAGTTTCTAGGCTCGTGCTAGAGTTATGCAACTCTACAGGTTCCCTTCCTCTGTGATACACCAAAAAGCAAACTGTAAGCCACCAATGGTCACTTCACATCGGCACACAGCTTGGCCATCACGGTATATGGGCATTGATGCTTCTCCTGGACCGAGCCGTCTACTCAAAGGCTATATGCTCTATCACCAGATAGAACAAGAATCGTTTCGTTTTCCAGAAAAAAGTTCGATGCGTGGAAGTGTGGTTGGCTAATATGACCCTGCATGAGGTGTGGAAACTCGATTGGAGTTGTCAGCCCCTGTTGGTCCACGCGCCTTTTCCACCTGGCGGTCGATGGTATTGCAGCAATGGCGCCCGCCTTCCCAAGCCCCTGGGCTTCCAGGGCACTTCAGAGTGGTGGGAATCGGGGTTAAGACATGGAGTGAGTGGGGTTGCTTTCATAACCCACGGGACGGACCCGAGTTATATTCATAACCTCTGCACTCCGACCTCTTCTCTTCTTTATCAGCGTGGGGAGCAAGACGATCAACACCTCGTCCGACTTTCATCTTATCTTCGGTGTGCTTGAATTTGGATGACAGGCTGCCTTACAAGCAGAACAGCAAGGCTGAGCAGCACGAATTGCCGATGCTGTGTACCCATCAGCTCATAAGCACCAACGCCGCCATTTGCAACGTGATCGAAACCCCCGCTACAAGCTTCAAGATTTTGGTTCAAACGTCCCACGACTCGAAATAATTCCAGGTTCTACCCTCGGTGCCGACAATCCGCGTTTCCCGTTTTGTCGAACAAAAACCATGAGTTGGCAATGGAAACTCTTCCTGACCCAGCCTTACCCTTAGTTTATGCGCGAACAAATGGAGGGAACGCGGCCTTCCACAATTTTCACAATGACTATTCCCATATTACCGATCCAAATTTGAGGAGGAGACTTGCGCTTGCGGAAATAGACAAGGCAAGCTATGCCATGGATCTTGAGCAACCAGATGAAAATATATGCTGATGGAAATAGGTGCCGTTTGGCTGGTACCATGTTAGGGCTGTCGCGGTCGCTGGCATTGGATTCTTCACCGATTCATACGATATATTCGCCATAAACCTGGTTACCTCCCTTCTCGGACTCGTTTTCTGGCAAGGACCACCAGTAGCTGGAAGTAACGCAGGAGGAAACCATGGGGTGCTTCCTCAGTATGTGAATACCGCGCTGAAAGCCTCCACTTCCGGCGGAGCAGTTATTGGACAACTGGGGTTCGGATGGCTTGCCGATGTAGTTGGAAGAAGGAGGATGTACGGAATCGAACTGGGTATCATTGTTTTCGCGACCTTTGCGCAGTCTCTGGCTGCCCCAAGTAAGGCAGTCACCATGACAGGTTTGTTGATATTCTGGAGAGTAGTGATGGGAATTGGAATTGGTGGAGACGTAAGAGCCCAATTCCTTAACTTGATCTATCATGCCTAGATCTCCATGTTTCGTTTCATATATTTCCATATTTTCTACATCTTTCAAGATTAGCAGCAACACCACACGGTTCTACAAGTATCTACTAACACTCCGACTTCTAGTATCCACTTAGCGCAGTAATCACCTCAGAGTATGTGCCTCTCTTCCCTCTCAATTTCAGAGAAGGATTCTACATACCTCGACCGACATACTCAAAAAGTTACTAAGGACTGAAGCTAACCTCTCTAGATTTGCACCGACTCGATGGCGTGGAGCAATGATGGCAGCAGTCTTCTCAATGCAAGGGACTGGTCAACTGGCAGCAGCCATAGTGGCGATAATCACAACAGTTGCATTCAAAGATTCTTTCCAATCAACTACATCCTCATTCTCGTCCTGCCACGATAGTTGTCAGACCGCCGGTGATAGAGCTTGGCGAATAATTATCGGGTTCGGAGCAGTACCTGCTTGTTTTGCCTTATATTGGCGATTAACAATTCCAGAAACCCCGCGGTACACATTCGATGTGGCTCGAGATATCGAAAAGGCCCAAGCAGATATCAAGGCTTATATGAACAATAAATCGGAAGGTGAAGTGGATCCAATACAGCAGCAGAAGACAAAGCTACGAATGGCAAGAAATTTGAACGCTCCAAATGCTTCTTGGCCTGATGCGTTCTCGTATTTTTCACAGTGGAAGAATTTCAAGGTACTATTTGGGACGATGGCATCTTGGTTTTTCCTCGACCTAGCGTTTTAGTAAGCTCACCATTTCCTCTCGTTCTCCTTTGTTTCCTGTGTTCTTCGCAATATTTGGTACTAACCATTTGTAGCGGCCTTGGCCTCAATAACACAATCATCCTCAGCGCCATTGGATATGGCACAGGTGACACGGTCTACCATAACCTCCTCAACAACGCCCTCGGAAACCTCATTCTCGTCTGTGCGGGATCTATCCCTGGATACTGGATATCCGTCTTCACAATCGATACCCTCGGCCGTAAATCTATCCAAATCCTCGGTTTCACGGTCCTAACCATCCTCTTCTGCATCATAGGTTTTGCTTACAAATCCCTCTCCTCTGGCGCTCTTCTCGCACTCTATATTCTCGCCCAACTTTTTTTTAACTTCGGCCCCAATACCACTACTTTCTTGATCCCCGGAGAGTGCTTCCCAACAAGATATCGAAGTACAGGTCACGGCCTGTCCGCGGCAAGCGGGAAAATCGGTGCTATTGCAGCACAGGTGATGGCCCAACCCCTCTATACCAAAGGTGCAGCACCGAATTGCAAGGGCACGGCTTGCCAGCCTTGGCTCGATCACCTTATGCAGATTTTTGCCCTCTTCATGCTCGCTGGCCTTCTCGTCTCTTTTCTTGTCCCCGAAACAAAGGGCCGCACATTAGAAGAACTTTCTGGAGAACCCTCAGATGATTACAGAATGAGCAATGTAACGTTAGATGGTGGTTTCAAAGGCTGGTGGAGACGCCATAACCCCCTAGGTGGAGGGAAACCAGCAGGTTTCACCGCAGTCACGAGCCCTAATCTTGGCCCACGTAGCCCAGGCATCCGTGGAAAGCGCGAAAGAGTAGGCATTATGACCTCCCCCGAGCTTCTTCCTAAAAAGGGTGAAAAGCGCGGGAAGAAGGGTCACCAAAAATCCTCCAGCTTTGAAAGCGGGAATGGAGAGGGATATAGTGTGGCAGGAAGCGTGAACGGAAATGAGAGAGCAGCGCAGGAAGCTGACGATATATACACTTCTGGGTCAGGGAGTGCCGGTGGGGTATTACCTGGGTGGAGTGCTGGCTGGGGCGTGAGAAGGGGTTCGCTTGGAGGAAGAAGAGGCGATGGGAGAGTGGAGAGTATTATGCTACATGACGTTGGGAAGTTATTGAAGTAAAGATTATGGGATCAGGAAGGATAAATGGTACCTATATAATAGATGCTAAATGATATACAAAAATGTTAAATTTGAAAGAAAGCTGTAACCCTTCGTTTCGTAAATGGAAGGATTATTAAATGCCCCTCGGCATAATATACCAAAGAAATAAAGTTAGCAATACGAAGCTCTGTTACAACTTCACAATCCCCAAAATTTCCCCATCAAAAACTACATCCCTAGTCAAGGCCCTCTCCTGTATTATTACATCTAAAGAACATACCTCTAATTTATCTCAAATCAGTATTACTTCTCGAGCTAAGCAATTGAAAGAACAAAACAAATCAACACAAAAAGCTTATATGGCCGAGTCTGTAGCATGGATTGTTGCGAATGCGGGTGCCTGGTGGTGCAGATCCACCATTACCTGAAAGGCAGGGGATGGAGAGTGAATCCTCCGGTATGGAGATAGAGATGTGTATTGGAGCTGGCGCTGGTGCTGCACAGCTATTACCATGAAGGTGAGGAAAGGTTGTAAGGAAGTCGGAACTGGATTTTTACACAGATTTTGTGTCTTCGAAATTTAAAATCAAGGAAATCGGAGAGTAGAGAGGAAGGGCCAGATATTCCTGGCTATTCGTAGTCCTTACGACATTTACATAAACACTTGTTAACGCAAACTATGCCAATCTTGCTTAACGGGGTGTAAGTGGCACGAGACAATATTTTGTGTTAGGAATTGAAAGGCCACAAAAGAACCAATGATGTTGTTCAGAACTAGGGATAAAATAAATCGGATATTTGCTAAACAGGCAAGTCCGCCCGGAATCCGGATTTAGAGCCTTGGTGTTCGGATGAGGCTACGAGCTACGAAAGTAACCTACAGATATTTTTTACAGGGAAATTGTGAAAGTAGCAGACAATACCTTTACCTTTGATTTACTCCGTTCATCACCAAAATGCTAGACGCAAGCTGGTGCTGGTACTGATGCCTGAGAGATCAGCTTCAGGAAATCAGACACATTCGGGCTTGGAGAATGTGCCGAGGCTCAGACATGTCGCGTCTCCTCACCATGAAGCATAAAACAATTCAACGAGTGCTCCATCATCTTATTATCTTATCGTCGGAATTTCGAATTGTGGTAGTCTTGGTATTATCCCATCGAATAGGATATCTATCCCCGCGACCACCATGAAAGACAAACACTCACATCCCAAAAGTGCTCCCACCAACGGGGCCTTTGGTTGCTTGGTCCCGTATTCCGAACCCCTCTGGTATTCCAGAGATATATCCCCCCATTACACAGACTCACATCGTCGACTCCGCGCCGCAGTAAGGAAATATTTCGATGAGGAGATCATCCCATATGCATTTGAGTGGGAAAGTGCTGGGAAAGTGCCAGATGAGGCACGTGATCGCGCTTCCCATAGTTTGGTGAATTTCACTAATAGTTCCAAAGGTATTCAAAAAGCATGCGGAGATGGGGTATTTAGCGCTAAGTACAGGACTGAAAGATGTGCCGTTGCCGGGTGGGATTCCGTTTGAGGAGTGGGATAATTGGCATACACTTATTGTTACTGATGAGCAGTCGCGCGTGGTATGTTTGACCATTCGTCTACTTTGTGTAAGGGGCTGATGGCAATGGTAATAGGGGTACACGGGTGTTCTTTGGGGTTTAGGAGGCGGAAATGGGATTGGAGTGCCGCCAATCGTGAACTTTGGAACAAAAGAGCAAAAGGAGAGATTTTTGCCACGGGTTGCCAGGGGTGAGGTGAGGTTTTGTTTAGGGATTACTGAACCCGATGGTAATTTCTAATTTTCCCAATAATTCTCAATATATGGGCTTACAGTGCATAGCGGGATCCGATGTTGCAAATATCAAAACTACCGCGATCCGAAAAGGTGACGATTACATTGTCAATGGCTCCAAGAAATGGATCACGAACGGTATATGGGCAGACTACGTTACGGCAGCAGTGCGTACTGGCGGTCCTGGTGCGGCTGGAATATCCCTTCTCATCATCCCTCTCAAAGTCTCTGGCGTCACAACCCGACAAATGCACAACTCAGGTGTAGGAGCAAGCGGCTCGACATTCATCACATTCGATGATGTTGTAGTCCCAGTCACAAATCTTATTCATAAAGAGAATCGTGGCTTCGAAGTAATTATGTCGAACTTTAACGCGGAGAGAAAAGCAATCGCTACACAATCTATTCGACTCAGCCGGGTGTGTGTCGAAGATGCATGGAAACATGCTTGTACAAGGGAGACATTCGGCAAGAAACTGATAGAAAATGAGATCATTAGAGCGAAGTTCGTCAAAATGGGGAGAATGATTGAACCCGCACAGGCATTTCTTGAACAACTAACTTGGCTGATTGAGCTTGGTCGGAAGAGCAGAGGGAAGGATACCGATAATGTAAGAATTGGCGGAATGACAGCGATGCTGAAAGTTATAAGCACGAGGTGTTTGGAGAAGTGTGTGCGAGAGGCCCAGCAGATTATGGGAGGATTGGGGTATGCGAGGGGTGGTAAGGGTGGGAGGTATGTTTCGTGTGAGTGCAGTGTTACGGGGTGCTAACAATGAACAGGATTGAAGCTATATCGCGCGATGTCAGGGTAATGGCTGTTGGTAAGTACAACTATTTGCTCCTTCCTTGGGACCCCTCATGCTAATGAATACGTGGTCAAGGTGGAGGAAGTGAAGAAATAATGAGTGAGCTTGCACTTAGAGAGGAGACAAAAGATTTGAAAAAATACGCAAGTGCGTCAAGTAAACTGTAGCTAATAAGCAAAGTTTGGAGTTTCCCTCATCTCCTCCTATGATTTTGCCTTGGATTACAATTTCCGATGTACTCCTATGTAGTGGGCGATGCACGGGGGAGCAAGAGCTCGCCCTTCTTTCCTTGAAGGTAAGTTGCAACACCCATCCCCGCATATCTATTTCGTTTCGGCGGTGCCGATTCTTTCCTGACCCATCCCTACAGCAATTGGAAAGATTTTATCATGATTTAAGATTTCTCACTTGTGATCATTGAAACCAATCACACTACAATTGTACTATTATCATACTCTAGACAATTGTGACAGCACCGGTAAAATAAGTGGACTGTTTCTCACCATCAGGCTCAATATCTCAGTCTGAAATCAAACTAGTAATATATGAACAGGCCAATTATTTCTGAACTCTCTTTCCCCTCTTGTTCTCTTGATCCATGAAAACAGATGACTGATGATTGCCTTTCCACTCCACGGCCTAGTAGCCCAGCTCTTATTCCAATTCCTGATTCTCTATACAATGACAAGGATCTGAACAACATATGACCACTTATATATGATCTATATCCGTGGAATTTCAAACCCATTTTTTCGGTGACAATAGTGGAACTCGGTTCAGAAGAAGAGTAGATGGGTTGGGTTCCTTCGGAAATATAGCAGAACCAAAGAATTGTCTACATCCACACCGATTATAAGCAGTCTTTGGCATTTGCGAGACAGGTCGTGAACGGAATAAAATATTAAGATATTCTCCACTTCTGTAATTAGCCCCATAAAATCTATTGCTGCTATAGGAGCTTCGCGGACGTGTAGAAGAACACT
This sequence comes from Tricladium varicosporioides, assembly GCA_021365295.1. Lineage (NCBI taxonomy): Eukaryota > Fungi > Ascomycota > Leotiomycetes > Helotiales > Tricladiaceae > Tricladium > Tricladium varicosporioides. The sequence goes on along the minus strand of JAJTIW010000014.1, from coordinate 947,518 downwards.
TGTTCCACAGGGTTTGCGACATGGACAATACTAATGACAACAAGAATTGAAGGAGAAGATGAAGAAACCCAGACCTCGATATTTACGGGAACAAATCCTCAACTGTCGACCGCGAGTTGTTGAACTGGAATGGATATCAAGACTTCCATCAAGGGTATTATGAAGATGGCAAGGTTATAAATCCTCCATCTAGGCACTGTATAAACCCAAAATAAATTCATTATTTACAGGAGCACATCATGATAACTTACCGAAGTACAACAGATATACGAAATCCCCATTATGCGCAACGCGCAGTTGAGAATGGATTCAATTAGTCACACCGGTTTATATTGAGGAAAAAACATTTGGGAGCCGCCAAAGCCGTCTTATGTATGTTCGCTAAAATATAGGGGTAAACCTACACACACCACAAAACGTTATTGTTTTTCCAAAAGAATATCTCCAAGTTCTACGGAATATCTTTGATAAGATTGACAAAGAGAACTACGTAAGAAAGAATGCCAAGGTTGAAGTCATTTACGAAACCCTTTAAGCGCCATAACAGAGATTTTTATGCTGACCTTGCAACATCACACGAGCCGAGCTACTTCATTCGCTTAGCACGCGGGCTGCTACTCGGGTCCTGCTGCCAACCCTTCCTTCGCCACGCTCCCCCCTGAAATAGATCACACATACCCCACTGCCTCCACCAGGGACCCAAAGACCCCGATCCAGTTCGTATCTTTCAACCTTTGATCTTTCTCCTTCCTTCTCCTACTTAACAAAATTAAAAATATATATATTGCAATCACGCAAACCCTTTCATCCCCACCACTCATTATGACGACAACTACCTTCACCCCGCACCCGCCTCTCACCTTTGCTGGCACTACAACTACATATCTCCCCCTCACTTCCGCTTGGCCTTCTATAAATCAATGCAACAGCGATATATACTGGATCCCTGACGGATCAGCGGTGATATATGATCCGTCAATTGGAGCGAGTAACACGTTATTGAGATGTTTACCTCCAGAGGCGACACAGTGGTGGTTGCAGAGTAAACCGACACCACAGTTTACCGTTACTAGTTTGGGACCAGTAGTTTGTCCCCAAGCTTATACTACTGCTTTTACGAGGATTGAGGGGGAAGGGACGACGTTGGTTGCTTGTTGCCCGACGTATGTTGCAGTTGCGAATTCCAAATTTCAAACGCGTTGCTGATGTATATGCAGGAATTACATATTCACCGAACTCCAAACCCCCCTTTACACGGGCTCTAAGGGCCAATGCATCTCCTCCCTCACCTCTGGCCAGAAATTCATCTTTTACACTGCGTCGGCTGGCTCATTCGGTCCGTGGATCCTCTCGACTAGTATCTGGGGCACGCCGAGCACGCAAACCGGAAGTGTCCATGCGGTGCCCATTAATGGATATGTTTTTGCGACGACGAGTTTGACAAGTGGAGTGGGAGCTAGCTCGACCAGTATGAGCTCTATAATAGGTCCGGCAAAGGCAACGATAGCCACTTCGGGTAGTGGGAATGTTGGTGGGAATACGGGACTTTCGCCAGGCGAGAAGGCGGGGATTGGGGTTGGGGCTGCGTTGATTGTGCTATTGCTGATTATGATTGGGCTTGGAGCGCTTTGGTTTGTAAGGTCGAGAAAACGATCGAGAGGGATGGGATTGGGATCCGAGATGGATGTAGGTGATGGGTATGCGATGAGAACGAGGCCGGAGGTCACGGATCATCATGTGCCCAAGGGATCTCCAGACCTTCAGAAACGTAATTACCTGACGGCAATAGGAACAGAGGCAGGAATAGTAGGAGGAGCAAAGCCGGAACTAGAAGCATTGGGGAATCAGAGGCATGAGATGGATGGGGCCAGAGATGTTGAGGTGCAAGAGTTGGATGGTGGTGGGATCCAAAGAAGGGGTGATTGAGAGGGGATTTTTGAGTTGTATATATAACCAGCGCTAGCTATTTAATGGAGATAGTTGTGAATTTATGTTATATAATAAGATGCAGGTAGGTCGCGAAGAAAAGGTATGCTAACACAAGAGGAGGGGATGTTGTGAGATGAAAGGACGCAGTGGTTATAGCTGAACGGAAGAAAAAACAATGCAAGGCCATTGTGAGTCCTATTAGGATTATATAATTTCGAACTTTTTGTGTTTTATTAACTTAGTCGTTTAGTACTTGCTACTTGGTGAAGTTTTATATTATTGCATTATACTAGTGGCTACCTCAGGGAGCTCGCCAACATACCTGCATAAACTATACCCTCAAACGTTAGACTTCCCGCCATCTAAGTATCTTCAAACATTACCCCCAGTCCCGCTAACAAAGACGACTTGAACAGCAGCAAATGCAGAGGTCGCTGTAAAAATCTCAACCCTCTTCGCTCCCGTCATGCTTGCTAAGCACATCGCAAATACAGCTGTAAAGGCCGTAATAAAGCCTAGTCGTGCTTTCATACTTGAAACAAAGTAGAGAACGATGATGGAAGAGATGGGGAGGAGACAGGCGAGCAGGGTCCCAAGGACGCTAAAGATACGATGGATGGCGGAGTCGCTGTATTGTGTTATTTCCGTGGTCGGGAGAGGTGTCTCGTGGGTTGTGTTAGCGAGATCTGATATATAGATTTCCCTCAAATTGAAAAATAAAAAGCAGGAGTTAAAGAGAACTTACTGTTATTCGATGTCCAATCCAATTGTGAAATTTGGGAACTAATATGTTGATGAACCACCATGAAATTGGATCACTCGATTGCCTCCGATGAAGGGCCATGAGGTCATCTGTATAAATCTCACTCCATGCCTTGCGGTCGATTCCTCTTAGAGGGTAGTTACCCATAGAAGGTAGCGTGAGCCATTCTCGGAAGAAATTGAGGTCGTAAGACTTCGGCTTCGGGTTTCTGGCGAGGAAGGTTTGTTGATATATTTCATTGTCTGTGATTTTCATGTTCAGCGCATGTGTTGAATTATTTGAAAGGATATTTTATACTGTAGACTCTCAATTTTTCTCGAATTTCGAGAATAAGAGCCCATTGTTCTCTGTTATCGTCACAGTCGAGTTGAGATAGAGACCACCAATCTCGAGACGCCAAGTTCGTCGCTTGATTCTTTTCACCCGATTTAAATAGCTGGTAGTATTTCTCCTCGAGATGCATAAGCTCTGCTTGCATGTAAAGTAGGTTTACCATGCTGAGATCCCCAAACCGACGAAAGAACGTAAATTCCCTATGTTGACTCATCAACTGAGATATCTGGGCATAACCTTCGATACATGATGCGTGGCTTACGGTCATCACGAATAAAGTAAGAAGAATCTTGTACACGCCTAATGTAACTCGAAATTAGGAGGAAGAAGTAATTTAAAAATTTGCAAGAAATCATCAGAGGTGTAACGCCTAGGCAAAGTTCCACAGTGTGCTAGTGATCAGGCTAAGAATTCCGCGGATCATACTCCACCTACATGGTGTGGGTGAACAACGTCCTGAGCCTCACTTTCTGCAACCTAACTGTGACGTGGCAAGGCCGACCAAAAGTTGTGGCGGTGAAAAGGGTTGGAAAGCAATTTGAAAAGCTCTGTAAGCCCTGTTATAGTTACATATAGCTCTCTTTACCAATAAAATGCGATTTTTGTAGTGTTACAACAGCACTGAAGAGGGACCCTACTATATTTGATGCCACTTGAAGCGCCCAATATGCATGCAGCAGAGCTCCAGCTCACCGGAGTAAGCCTACAAATAGAACGTGGTAAAAAGTTATAAGGCTTGTACAATCCGAATTTCGCGGTTCTGTCAACTGTCATCATATTCTACGAAGCTTAAAATTCTATGCATACACAAATCTAAGTATTGGATTAATAAGCATCTGTGGAATGTCTTCCGAATATACCATAGAGCAGCTTGATGAGCTAGATCTTGATAGAAAGCGTATGAAGGAGGCTGCCTTTGTGTTTATCGGCACGCCTGTGAATCTTGAGCATCAAAAACGAAGAGAGAAGATATATTCAGCAAGTAAGTCTAAGTCTACGACTAAAAGTCAAACACAGGCTAATAAGCCAAACAAATTAGATATTCAAGCAAGCCAAGAGGTACAAAGCCATTCGATAAACCTGACAAAATTGTGCTTAAAATGTTGCACAGGATGCCAAGGTCTCATCTACTTTCCGCGTTGAAGAGCGCATCAAGCTCTGCCCCAAGAAATATGAACAGTGGATCGAAGCTGATGCAAAGTTTGATACCGGAGCAAATGATAACTGGATTGCTGAGTCCCTTGCTGAAGAGCGCGGTGCAGTCATTGAAGAAGGTCCTCCTGTTTATTATAACACTTTCACAGGAGAAAACTTGAAATCAACCAAACTTGTACGGAGATTGACATGGACTGCTATTGGAAAAAGTGGAAGCTTGAATACAGACTTTCGTATTGCCCCTTCCAAGGCGACCTTCAAAGTCCTCTTCGGAAAAGAGTTCATCGAGTCTGAGGAGATATTCACCTTCAATAAGGCGGCTTTAATTTTGACTAAGAGAAAAGAGACAACAGGTCAGTGCCTGTAGAAGCCTTCTTTGTCAATTGTTACCCCACTAAAAACGAAATGCTAATCAAGCCTCGTGACCCAAACAGAGGCGAAGGAAAAGAGAAAAGCAAAAGAATTGGAAGTTGAGGAGGAAGCAGATGCACTTCTAATGAGACGTGACCAGGCACAGGGTTCGGGAGGATGCTTGAAAGGAGTCGATGGCGCAAAGGACAAGGAAGGTGGCAATGACACGAGAAGAGATTGACAGTTTGAGGGGAGGCTGAAATGCATTAGTGCATAACCTTACGACCATGAAAATCTAAAAAAGAAAGAAAAAAGATTTGCTACAGTGTAAAACGATTAGCTAGCCATGACCAATAATTAAAGAGGAAGAAAAAAGGAAAAGAAAACTCGTGGTTAAAGGTCGTTGAATTAAAAAATCTGCCACTAATCTAGTAATCTTCCCTAATCATAAAGGTTCTATCTTAACTAGAAATTTGGCAGGTCTTAGCCTCACCTAGCTCAAACCTGACTAGGTCAATGTGTGTCGGAGAATTCTAGAGTTTGGGTCGAACAAGGACTACCTGCAGAGAGCTTAGACCTATCAGAAGGAAAGATGATACAAACCTAGGTTCACTGTGGACAAAAACTGTCACTTGTAAGACGTTTCAAGCCACCTGAATGTGCCACAGTGGCATACTAGGAGCTGTCCCTTATCCTTTTAATCAGTACTTCTATCTAATTCTGTCAAATTCCTGTCTGTCTCTTGCGCGGCGGAGTGTTTTCTCGAGAGCGAATCAATTACGAGAGACTAGAAATGAAACCCAGCCACCTTACCTTAAAGTCAATTCAATATTTTCTCTCTAAAAATTTAATTCATTCCAGGGCAGAATTGCTAGCGAGCGAATCCAGGTCAAAGAACATAGCTAAACAGGGTAGAAACGTATCAGGGTATTGAATTTGAGCTCCCAGCAAAATCTTAATAGTGTTATTGTTACTCACAATGCTTTGGTTAGATATGGCAATGAAGAAGTGAGGGATAGTATATAGCGTTGCGAGTCATAATTCAGGTGGGTTGGAAGTAACTTGAGTCGGAGCATATCCTGGTGCAGAAGAACCCCCGTGATTAACTTTGTTATCAGCAAACAAATATTTACATTTCGTAGGACAGAACTCTGATCAGAGGAGTGCACTAGTGCTCGAAAATTGGCATAGATGTACTCCTCAAAATTGTCCAAATTAATTGTAAATACAGGGGTCTCACTTAGAGTTTGTGTTCGTTTTTTGGCCGGTTGCGGGGTGAGTATTTGCACATGGGTATAGATAGACCGATGCCCCTCATCCATCACTCTCGCCCCTCACTATTATCACCATCACATAACAAACCTCACATCTACGGTCAAATTGATCGCCATTACTTGCTCATCAGATTGTCCATTTAATGGAATCACAATGCTTGCCTTCCCCTAGCAACCTCTCTTGCAGCAGTCCGCCAGTTCTACCGCGTGGCAGAAGCGCCGCTATAGTTTCTGTGAAAATGCAGCATCAGATCCAATCATGGCAGACCCGACAGGTTGTAGTGCTCTAAATTCGGTGTTAATAGAGCTCGAAAAGATTATCAGCAGCTTGCCACCAAAGGAATGGGGGTGGGAGTGCCTCGCGGACCACTTATCCAAGTATTTCAACCCAGCGTTTCTCAATAGCCACAAGAGCCAGATTTTGGGTCACTGTTGCAAGTGTATAGGAAATCATTCTTCAACGGCTTTCTCGCCTTCGCAGATGGAGACACATTTTGTATCTCCTGCTCCTTCTGTAGCAATGCCTATGACACCTCCGGATTCCAAATGCTCAAGCACCTCCTCAAATCGACTCTCGCAATCGCAATCGCAATCGAGATCGCCGGATCAAACACTTCAATCAAGGTTAGAATACGGCTTCTTCCGCATAAATCCGAGCGAGAGGGAAGGTGCGGTTTTTTCCTTCTCCAACATAGATGAGCTTAGTTGGATCAACGAAAAATACATCTCGCAACGTGGTCTGGGAAGATGTGTCCGCAATAACCGAATCACACTCGAATTTTCCTTCGACTCAAACCTTCGGCAAAGCTACAAGCTTGAGTTTAATATAAAGAATGGCAAATTTGATGCGCGGCTTGGCACGAAGTGGGATGTTGTTGACAGTGGCCCAGAGCGACCTCGCCAGAGGGCATCGAGAAAAGGTTAGTAATATTGAAAGTCATTTTGGTAGAGATACTCACCTATCGAAAGAGCACAGAAGAACTAAGGGCTCGGTGGTGGTTAGCAACATTAAAGATGCTGCAAATTTCCGGCAAGAACCTGGTCTAAATATTACTCTCGAAGTCCCTCTCGATGGTGTCTTGCAAATAAGTTCCATTCCGTCAACGCGCTCTAGGGCCGACCCTTTTCTACAACCATCATCAAATCCTCCGCGAATATTATTAGGGCGAAACAACATCCATGGATCTGCTTCGACGGAAGAGTTACAGTTGCCCTCATTCTTTTCCTCACCGTCTATCTGGAGCGCCAGAAGGAACAAGCAAAGGGACTCAGATAATAGCGACACCACGGACTCTGAACTCTGGGACGACCCTGATAGGAAAGCCGCCGAAAATTCCGACTCTTCCGTACCTAACAGCCGTGATAGCAGTCGTGATGGCCTTCATGATAGACTCTATCCTCTCGATCAGCACAAATCTTTAGAAGAGCAAGTGACGATGAATCCATGGAGCTCATAAGCGTTGATATCCTTACCTCCCTATTACTTCAGGTGTTTCTTATTATCATGCCAAATTCTCAGGGTGCATAGTACTTAAATTTGGTCTAGTGGTGTTTGGTTCTTGCATTATTCTTACTAGATGAAAGTTTCTTTGTTGGAGGTTCTTCTTTGATTATTTAGCATTTAGCAAGGCGTTCTGATATGGTTTGGTTTTGCTTCGCGTTAGTCATATTGCACTGCATCATGATATTTTGTAAATGCCTTTGGGCAACACGGATTATGGTAGGGCATAACGAATAGAGTGATACACTGGTCAGGAATCATAGACATTAGCAAGGATGGCCATGGTGTTTATGGGCAACTTACAAACAAGACGAGATGCAAGAGTGTCTCAATATATATTATGATTCTGTACAGGTTGGGGGAGAGAGCAAACTATCTCTCCTTTGGTCCGAGTGGTAGTACTTATGCACCAACCCGGTTTTCATGTGACAGGTACTATGATCTACCCAAGCACTCATATTAATATTCGCATATCGTTTCAGGCCCCGGTATATCCACCGCAGAGTGGCAGTATTTCTACTATCATTCTAATTGTTCTTTGCTTATTTCAGTCACCAATAAGGTATATAACCACTTTGGTCATCGGAAAACTTGAAACGCCTTGTTTCCTTCATCCTAATGAATTTCGCATAGAGTTATAAGCCTCCAAGAATCACGTACAATGCCCATATGCACTAGCGAACCCTCTTCTAGCAAGACATGATTAAATTTTAGGTAGGCAAACTGTTGCAAGGTTATGCGTAGGAGGTAGCTTCAGCTCTCTATTTCGCCTTTGACGGCCTTGTGTAGCCTACTATCAGCAAGCGTCTTAGCTTTGACTCTACCTAGTGACACATCTGTGGAGATCAAAAGTAGCATTTTAAAAGGTTGAGAGTCTCCTTATGCTCTCATTACACCCTCTGAGCTAAAGCCATTGCTAATCATTACTCCCTTTGAGGAGCTTACTGCATGACTTCTACGGCTTTTCTAGTATTCGCCTTTGCAAATCGTTCTTTATTTCTACCAACACCCAGGAAGATATATATTATTATTATTTTTGAACCGGCCGCTACAAAGATATTAGTTAAACTTTATCAGCCATGCGGTGCTACCTAAACCATCTTACATCATCTATTCATGAATAGATATCCTGGCTATTGAAAAATCAGGTTGGCGTGATAAATGCATCTGATTTATCGGCATGCGAAAAGTATCTAGTTCTAATAGCCAGTGCCAATCGCTATGGAACTTGAAGTGCTTCTTTGTTCCTTTTGAAGTGGTTTTCTCAATAATAAATGAGAAGAAGTCGAGGCCCAAAATGCAATAAAAGTTCCTACTGTTCACCAAAGCTTTTGCAATCAGTGCAGGAAAGAACCCCTTTGGCAGTCACTCCAGAAACCTACTTGACCTTCTAGATCTTTGTCCTCTCAGCGAAAAAGAGGGGTTGGGAATCAGTGTTTTCGTCGGGGCTTGCCTTCTTCTTTCGCCTTTGAGGATGGAGGCTCTACACAGAATTTCAATATCATTCCTTTTCAACTATAAAAACAAAGCCAAATTAAAACGCTCTAAATGGCTTCCAAACCCATCTAGGTACACCGATCTCGAGTTTTACCCGATCTCGAGTTTTACCCCACCACATAAGTACTATTGACAGCACCTGCCCAGGCGACTTATGTGTGATCCTGCCCCACCAGATCAGCGATAAGGTCCTTGCTTGGTATCTTTAAGAAACATGCACTTTTCACAACGGACGACCTCATACTAGAATAGAAACTCGAATGCATGACATTGACACGGGGTGTGCCGCTCAGGACAGAGCTAGTCTTTCAACTCTAGACCCCTCTTAGTAATGAATCTTAAGATGGTGGCACAGACACAATATATCAACGCAAGACCACGTCATAGCCCATTATACATCACACAGGATTCAATATTATGGATGGAAAAATAAATAAACGTCCGACATAGAAAAGGACCAACCAGGGAAATGCAGACTGCTCTGATTGGAAATGTCTCTCCATGCATGAGGGAAGAGGATTTATAGAAGGATTCAATAATGTAAAGCACGGTTTCCTTCTTATTGATCGAGATTCGAACAACATGCTAGGGAAGACCTTGCGTGGCTGTTTGATAGTCGCGTCTTCTACAAACGGTACCATCGAGTATTTTGATAGTTTTTATGCCATGGGTAGTGTAGATAGCATGCAGCAGTAGCAATATTCTACTTTCAAGGTTCCCGAATACCTCAAATATGAGCTCGGAGGTTGCGGGATGGGGTGTTCGACTATGAAAATATCAGCCTCTTATGAATGTCGATAAATACAATGGCTTCATAAAATCTTTTTTAGGCCAAGCCACCCTCCAGAATGGGTACTGGATGTTAGATGACGGCTCGTAAGACGGGCATAGGGTAGATGGTATTAGTAGAGCATGGGCTTGTCGCAGCCTCCAAGGCCTTAAAGGAAGAAGAGGATACACAATCACACTACTGATATGAAAGTTTATTGGGGAGGGGGAGGCAGGACTGAATTGAATATGAGAATGAAGGTCAAAGTGAAGAAGATGAAAGCAGACATACATGATGATATGCTTGATTAGAGGAAGAGGGGGAAGTAGAAGAAGGGTTGGACACTGGCGGGTGATTTGACTTGAGTGAGGAGCAGTAGATGCTTAGAAATAAAATTACAACTGAAGTATTAATGTAACCCTATTTCCTTTAAAAGCTTACTTAGAAATGGGGAGCCAGACTATAGCAATTGTATTTAATGATACTAATTAAAAAGCTTAAAATTTTGGAATTATGTCTAGGTATTGTCATTCGTCTATTTAAAATGATAAAATATCAATACAAGAAATTCTAGAACATTGGCAATTTCAACGTAATTTCATCCGTACCACCCCAAGAGCCGAAAGTCCTTCCCGTAATTATAATCTCAATGTTGTTGAGCAGGGAAACCATAACCAACATTCTGTTGTGGAGCGGCCCCGTAGCCTGATTGATAGGCCGTGTTCTGATACTGAGGATCTGGAGATCCTAATCCCCCATTTTGATATAAATTTCCTGGGGTGCCTGGCTGTCCTGCATAACCTGGAGTAATTGGTGTCCCGCCCTGAACACTCGAAGTCGAAGGTGTCATCTCGTAGCCTCCTGGTGGGAACATTGTATTCGCTATACTTGGTGTGTGATGGCCACCAAAAGCCATCGATTGATGCTTGTCGACACTGCTGCTGTGTCCTTCAGCGTGGTCATGGCCATGGCCGTGGTCAGGCATTGGTGGAGGAATAGCGTATTTCCGTTTGAAGCTCCATACACCGAAGTAGCGGCAGAGACGATCGATAATGATGGTGGCAGCCATGAGGCCGCAAATACATGTGACGACGAAAGGACTTGAGATAAAGTTTGAGAACGGTACCTCGGCAAAATTGAGGAAAACTATGCCAATCGAGAGTAATGCGATGATAAGTCGGAAGCCCATCCGGAGATATTCTAGTAAATCATGCTTCTTGTTTCGGACGATATAAAGGAATATCAGAAGCATGAGCATAGTGACACCAAATGATGCCCAGAGATATGCGTAAGTGACACGAAAGGTGTGATAGTAGGCGTCTGCCCTATTGGCTCTATCGATGCCGAATTTCTTGAAGATACCAGTCTCTAAGTAATAATCGAGCGAGGACGCAGCTGAGTCTAGGTTGGTTGTGTTACAGAAGTAGATATCTCCTTTTTTAGGGAAAAGGGTTGCATTCAAGTAGTACTCTGACCAGTCGTAACTACGAGGATCGTACTTATCCAAGTCGAGGTATTGAAGCGTGTAATTCACACTGGCGACGAACGTTTCCTTGGTGGGCTTCGGAGTTGATGCACATAATGCGCCGATTTGATTGTGGACCTTAGTTAATGTTTTGGCGGCGTAGTAGAATACGGCCATTCTGTTTGATCCTTCAACCGTCCCGACGATACCTAGGTGCAGGAAGAAGTGGCTCATTGCCCACCATTGCTGTTTGATGGTCCCATAATCACCATGAGGGTGGTTGTCAAAGTATATTTGCCACATCAGGAGCTATTGAAGTCAGCCTATGAGCCCATGATCCCCATCAACCTCTTCGACCATAATGGGTGGGCATTAACTCACCAGCATGATAATAATGCTGATCAACGCAACTAAATTGTTTATGTCAGGCATGGATTCTTTTGGCCACAAGTACATGGACGTTTTAGTGATTCCAATGACACCCTCGCCAATAATAATCATTGTGAGTAAAGATAATCTTTCGTTCATGTGTGTCTCCTTAAAGCTCAGCATCCTCCAGACTGACGATATTGTGACGATGATGAAGGACTCAACGGGTAGGATGATCCACCACATTATGTGTACTCTCGACACTGACTTGCTATTGAACCCTATGAAAGTCTAAAATGCCTAGTCAGCGAATATACACTATGATTTCCCTCTTTGAAATATACTAACAGCAATAAGACCTGCACCTGAAACTATGAAGGTAAGAATGATGAGTGTGAATGGAACCACAAGCTTCTTGTATTTACTGCACACATATGTTGCCATGACCGCATATTGGAATGCAAGAAGCAGTCTCGTTGCACCAAGAATTATTGACATGGTTTGGTAGACTTTATAGTATTTCGCAGAAGAGTACGTTCCCGGGTTAAAGTTGGCACCGACAGCAGCAAAAACCGCAAATGCTATGAATTGGAAGAGCTTGCATACTCGCTCAAATACCGAATCAGAGGCGAATCGTACATCGAAAATAGTTATTTGGAACCACGTAGACCACAAGATCAGGAAACTATAGTTTTATTAGCTTGGGGTTATTCAGCTTTAATCAGAAATTTAGGTGTTAAAGAATTGGTAGGTGAAAGCAAAAAACGATGCAACTTACAATCCCATATATGCTAAGACCGTTCCACTTGTCGTGATTTCGTGATATGCAGTGAAGGTTGCTAAATTTGCGACAAAGAACAAATCGAAAAACAGCTCCAGCATGCTTGCCTCATGGCGGACGTGAAATGACTTGAACTCTTTCCCTTTCAAGTCTTTTAGTGGTGATTCGACCCATTTGAGCGACTCTCTTGTTCGTGCTAGATATAAGTTTCTGGAGATTTGTTAGAATTTCGACCATTTAAACGCAATTCAGGACAAGAACACACTGAAGACTAGGCTTCGCCTTTGGTTTACCGCCATCCATGAGGGGATCCATTCTTTTCACCAAGATGAATATTTGCCTCGGTGTGATGAAGAACGATGATGCCAAGAGGAGAGATCCACGAATTTTAAGGAAACCAAGACTTGGGCTGTTGCCAATCTTTGAAGGGCACCCAAGCTATTTAGCGAAGTCTGCCTTATGAGCTAAATTTGTCGTTTATTGCAGCTGCATGTCGCACATTTGGACAGTTGTGGCTTTACACACGCCAAGACATAGCCCGAACGGGAGAATATCCCTAAATTTGTGGAAATTTGGAGACTCAATGACAAGGTCTGTATGGTCTCATCGACACGAATTGCGAAGTGTTTGCTCCTTTGGGCCTATTTTCTTTAATTTTGACGTAATTATCTGAATAGGGCATCTCTCACTTCTATATTCTCTTAGTTGTGAATATTAAAGGAGTTGAAATGGAACACTTTACCAGCTCTCAAACCCAACATGATTCACAGATCCCAAGCTGAACTTCACTTTTTGCTCTAGTAGGTCTCGAAAGTTTTGATGCGGCTGGGAGTGGCACGGTCGCCTGATCAGTGATCAAGCACCAGCACATTGAAGTGTTTCCGAACTTCGACCCCAAGCCATATGTGCTAAATATTGGTTGGCTATGTCTCCAGGATTGGCTTGCCAGACAGGGCTAGGAAGTTCAGCCTCACGGGGGAGGTGTCTTGGCAGAGATACCCCCAGACGGCAAGTGTTGTCTAGGCCTTCCCACATCCTAACACAATTATCGAACAAAACATATTGATAATTTTCTTGAAGATCGACGTTTAACTTCCGGCAACCCTCGAATGACCGGGATTGGCATGGAGTTTATTCTGTTCTCTGGATCTTCGACCGATAGGTAAATTCCTGCTGACGTTTGCTCTAAACACCTCCTACTCGAACAGAATTTGCTCAATTTCCTGCTCGTAAAACGTGACAGCAGACTGGTCAATAAGTTTCCTGGCCAAGGGCTGTAAGACACGTGGGGCAGGGGCTGGTCGTTCCGAGAAATCGTCCAATCGAATCTTGGCAGTGTTTTGTGGCACAGTGGCAGTGAAATGAAGCTTTGCCCAGACTTGCTGCAAGATCCCGGACTTTACAAGCTAAGGTGTAATGTGGCGGTGTGAGACTTTACTGCTGCCTATGATACGATGAATTTTCTGCATGAGCGGCCCAGTCATGATTTTATGCTTATTTTGTCTGCCGTGGTGGCAGTGTATTAATATTGAGACTACTTCCCGTGGACATAGTTCTAGCAATGGAATCTACTTGTTCCATTGAGTCAAATGGCTAGCTGAGCGCTAAAGAGAAAGTCTATTTCGAAACAATTCGGCATCAGTGTCAGACAGAGTATTATCCTCTCAACAAACCGGTACTCGAATATCAACGTATTCTCCTGTGCTTGGAATTGGATTTACTAAATCCATGCAAATGTTCGAGGTGTAGTCCACTAGCGACCGAGTACAACTCGCTGGGTACTTTTATTAGCATATCTCCGAAACGACAGTTACGGATCAAGGGGACTACAAATTCACAAACACTGTATGATTTATTGCTGTGCATTTTAGTACACTTCAAATTTGACATGTTGCTGATGTGAGTGATAAGTATTGAATTCTCTCTGTTAAACTTAGCACAAGGATATGCTTGTAGCTGCAGCTGTTCGTGGACGGCATCTTCCGCTGGTAAGAACATCCGGAAAAAGCTCTAGGGCTGCAGATGTGGGAGTTTATCTTGCAAAACTTGTTTCGCTCACGAACTTCCACGATAACCACTTGTGTTGCAATGACTCAATTTAGAATACGCCTTTAACACAATTGGAAGCAGATTTATAAATTGCGAGTTGCCAGCAGTGCATGTCTCAATCGCCCATGGAGACAGCCGTTTAGGTGTTTCCAGCCACCATCTTCCATGATCCTAAAACCATTCAAGCCTGAAGCTTTAAATCATGAGATGGGAATGTCAAATCGCGATGCCTTTCCATTTTATCTACTTTCCGTTATAAAATATTTAATAGACTAGAGCGCTAGCTCTACAAATAATATTGAAGCAGCCACTCATGCTCAAGTATGGTATGGCTTCCACTAATAATAGTGGGGATGCGGGGTAGTTCTATCCCCTGTGTTAGCGAATATAACCTGAAATTTAAGCTTAATATTGTGGACTCCGTTGCAAAAATAACAGTCTCGCCACATTTATGCACATTGCTTCCTATTGATAAATAAAGATATGGGAGGAACTTGCATCGCTCTGAGAGCTAGAAAAGGAAACAAAGTAGCGATATTTAAAACCAGACGTATTTGGTTGTAGTTTGGAACAAAAGTCTTGTATTCTATTCATGTGCAATACTTCAACAATCTGATTGTACAAAAGATCGCTGTCACGACTAGCTAAAACCCACGTTTACCTAGGCAATCGAGTATCACTGAATTCTTCAATATAACGTAGGCCTTTCACCAGTGAAATAATAGTATTGTCATTCGATAAACTAATCACTAAGGAAGAAAAGAAAGAGCTTGAGTTTGGGTGGGGTGATGATAACCCCTCCATCAGGATAGAATATACAGCGTGGCACAGGCTGCTCCTATGCTAAACCCTTACAATCGCCCCTAATTTATCCAGACTTCAATGAATCTGTGAAGCAACAAAGCCACTATATGTCCCACACTCTGCGAATATCTAAAATGCGACAGTGGGATAAAACTCCCTCGATTACAAATATTGTTGTTGAGATTATAGATGACAAACTGCTTTGACTTCGCAGCATTTTTCACTTTTTGTCCCTTGACTGCACATATCTTCAATTGCGAAAACTAAGTACATAGGCTACCTTATCACCCATGCGAATCACCACATATGACAATACTTGCCATTTGTTTGGTAGTACGCGATGCTAGCCGATCTGTTGCCATATGAGCAAGCTTGTTACCTTCGGAGTAACCTACCATGACGATATTAGTATTAGGATATCGTTGTACTGATGTAGTAATGATTAAACCTATTGGATAGGGTATTAGCAAATATATACACAGAGGCTTAAGGACGAAAGAATTTCACGTCGTCTGGGCCCCAAGTCATCTCCATCAGCAAGAGGGTGTGCTACGCTTACTTGGTAACCAACGATTTACGCATTGGCTGCCCCGGTCCCACAGATGTTGGGAGAGCTGCGAAGAATATTGGTCCCGTCATCAACCCGATTATATGGATTATAATAGACTGAAATCAGATCTTTCTCTGCAAATTAGCGAAGAATAAGGTACTTAGCACTTCCAGGTTCTGTAGTACCGCAAGGGAAAACAACTGTAGCTGCTATGCAAACTAAGATAGACAGCCCGTTTTGCATTATCTCAACGTCACTCTTTGCCGCTATAGAGGTATCAAGACTTGTGAGAGATAGGGCGATTGCTGTGTTATCTTGACCAAGGCCTGGAAGTATTTAGATTCGTGCAATAGCATTTTATGCCCTAAAAATTTGCCCGGTGGTCGATAATGGAGCTGGTGTAGGCATTAGAGTGGTTGATGGTATAAATACGGGTTTTCTAAGGGGTCTGAGGACTAGCAACGATTGAAATAGGGTGGTTTGTGATAAAGTATTGTGAGCAGGATAATAGTTCTTATGACTTTCGATAGGACAAATACAACCTTTGGAGATACAATGGGATTGTTAGGTAGAAGGAGCAATTATCAAACAAATTTGTGGCCTTCAGGAAAGTTAAGAACAATTTGGGATAATTTCATATATCTGATTACTTGGGAGATTTGTCATTTTTGAAGGCTTCAATCAATAAAGAGGAAAGCTTCTGAGAGCTTTGTTGCTACCACAAAATACCAGATCCAATGGGAAGCTTCTAAAGAAGGAGAAAGGCACCTACTCTTCAGATCATTTCGTATCCTGATTTTATCCAAATATAACGAGGTGGCTTCTGTGAAAGAAATATAATGCAAAACTCAAGCCAGAAAATTTTGCGATCTCGTCGCGTGTGTTTTCTCATGTACGCTCCCATCGGGCTTTGTGACCCAAATGACCAGGTCAATGGTCAAAATAGACCTATAATCCACTACTAGCATGATGGCTACGAATCGAGCCTGGGTTTGGTTCAAAAAATGCGATAGGCATGTGAGGAACATGTAAATTCATACTTTTATTTAAATAACTTCAAACCTGTAGAGGGGTTACACTTGTGAAACCTCCCTCTGAATCGGAAAAAAGTATGGTAAAATGCTCACGTGCTTGTCATGAAAGTAAAAGGTTCACGCCAAGACTTATCATTCAGAGTCAATTCTAACCTTACTTCGATCTTTCCTATCGTGATTGTCCACTCTGCCAAGCTATTGCGCAACCTGAGGCTTGCAGCGATGAGTCTTCGTCAACTGCAAGACACTCACTCCGCCAATTTTATCAAAGCCTCACCGTAGCCGGAAGGCGGTGCTGAATTGCATTTACTGAACTGTGCTTTGATGAGTCGAAAGGTGACTCAGGCCGAGTCGGATAAAGCAAGAACGACGATCCCGATCAGGTGATCGCGGCCACAACCTCTGAGAATTCCCCCTATTTGAAAGGGTTAGCCGATTCTGTGATCTGAAAATCAACAACAACCTTCCTAGCCTCAATTGTATTCATTTTGAACCCTTGGCATAAGAAGCACTTATTTTAAGGAGTAGAGCTGTATTCCAAACAACTTTTCACGCTTACAATCTACATTATGACAAGCAGCGTAGAAGAAGCGGCTAGAACCATTCTGTGCACAAGTAAACAAACTCGGTTCGACATAAAAAATCCAGTATACCAAGAAGTAAGAGAAGATTGAGCGTCACTCTGTGAATTGATGTTAACGAAACAAGCTCGATATTGAGGGACTACACATCACAGTAACTTCAAGTAATAGTGGTGGAAAGATTGCATCGAAAGGCAAAGGCAAAGCGAGAAGCGAAGGACTCGAGATATTGGTTAATGCAAGCCTCAAACTCAAGGCCGGTACTCACTATGCTTTGGTTGGTCGGAATGGAACAGGGAAATCATGTTTGTTCACTTTTCGCCCACAGCGAAAACCTCTCAAGCGCTGCGACTATTGAGGCAAAGCTAAACTAATACTTCGTTGTAGCAATTCTGAAGGCGATAGCGCAGAAGCTGATACCGGGTATACCTATTCGGACGAGAATCTCAATCCTCCAGCAGACTTCCTCGGATAGCACCGATATATCAAGCGATGAGGCTAAGCCATCAACCACATTCAATAGTAACCTTTCGGTACTAGAATATGTGATTGATAAAGCAACCTCGAGGAGCGAGATTCAACACGAGATTGATGGTAATCATCACTAAAATGCCACCCCCATAATTCTAAATATTAACATTGAGAGCAGTTCTGTCAAAGGGTATTGATACACCTGATTCGACTCTTTCACCCCTCAGAGCACTACGGCAAGTCCAACATGAGCGTATGAAGAAGGAACTCTTTGAGCTCGACAAGGATGCTCGGCTTCGAAGTGGGACGAGAGGGATGGCAGCGAGAAAAGCCTTGATTGCTTTCGAGAAGAAGATTGTAGAATTTACTGAAAAGTAAGTATTACAACTGTTTATAACAGAGTTTTGACTCAAATTTGTATAGGCTTCAGCAAAAAGACGAAGAAATCAGCGATGAGGTAGTTCAAGAGGAAACACATGCCGCAAGTGATCTACTGGCTGAACTACAATCCCAACTCGAACCCACTAGAATCGCCGACATCGAAACAAAGGCCCGTAATATCCTATCCGGCCTAGGCTTCCCCAAAACCCACTTAGAGAAACCTGTCTCAACTCTCTCCGGAGGTTGGCAAATGCGCACAAACCTTGCCGGGGTCCTTCTCCAACCAACCGATATACTCATTCTCGACGAACCGACCAATTTCCTCGACCTCCTCGGCATCATCTGGCTACAAAAATTCCTCACTCAACTCTGTGAATCTAGCCCCAACCCCCCTACTGTAGTCCTAGTATCCCATGATCGAGATTTTATCAATGCCATCTGCCAAGAATTGATAATCCTCCGCGACCAAGAACTAACCTACTTCAAAGGTGACCTAACATCCTACGATACCTCAATCCGTAGTAAGAAGCTCTACCTTGGCCGTATGCGTGACGCACAGGAGAAACAGAAAGCACACATGCTGCAGACGATCCAACAGAATATTAAGCAGGGAAAAGCAGCAGGTGATGAGAATAAACTTCGACAGGCGAAATCAAGGCAGAGGAAGTTAGATGATAGGATGGGCATGGAGAAGAGTGCTACTGGGGGGAGGTTCAAGTTGAATAGGGATCTGGAGGGCTGGCACCTCACTTCTAGGGCGGGAATCGATGTCCCTGTTGACGAGAGAGGAGTGAGTATTATTTTGCCTGATGCGCCAGATTTAAGGTTCCCTGGACCACTGGTCTCGCTTGAAAGGGTTACCTTCAAGTACTCTATGTCAAAGAAAAGCGCACCCCCTCTACCGGCTGTATTGCAGGATGTAGATCTGACGATACACATGGGCGATCGGATCGGAATCGTCGGCCTTAACGGATGCGGGAAATCAACACTCATCAAACTCCTCACAGACACAACAAAACCCACAAAGGGCACCGTAACCAGCCACCCACGCCTCCGACTGGGATACTACTCCCAACACACAGTCGAAAATCTCCAAGCCCTCGGCCGCTCCACACCAGACATCACTGCCCTCGCCCTCCTCACTCAGGACGTCTCAGCTGAACTCGACGAAGGCGAACTCCGCGGCCTTCTCGGCTCCCTTGGTCTCCCAGGACGAACCGCGTCCGACGTACCCATCACTAAACTTAGCGGTGGACAGCTTGTACGTCTTGCTCTCGCGAGGCTGTTGTGGAAATGCCCTCAGTTACTTGTCCTAGATGAAATTACTACACACTTGGATTTCCATACTGTAACGGCACTGGCTGATGCGTTGAGCACATGGAATGGTGCCATATTGATTGTTTCTCACGATCGATTCCTAATTCGACGAGTTATCCAAAATGAGAAAGATAGAGAGGCTGATGATGAGGGTGATGGAAGTGAGGACGAAGAGGCTGAGGAAGCGAGGCGGCGGGTAGTCTATCTGATGAAGGGAGGTGCGTTGAAGGTTCTTGAGAGGGGCGTAGCGCAGTTTGAAGAAAGCCTGGAGAAGAAAGTTGATAAGCTAATGGTGAGTTAAGGTAGATAGTATTTACTACAGAATATAAGAGCAAAAATCGAATATCTCGTGTAAAAAATTAACCCCCCTGTGACTTAGATCCAGTGGAATGCGAGACACATAAACCGAAGGGGCCAAAAAGAGTTTCAAGTCAGATAGCCAAGCATTCGCGTAAGGCTAAAAGATTTACTGGCTTGATTTAGTTTGTACTGTGAAAGTTCGCAGGGTATGGGTCGTCACAAAAATTGAACTCGGGAGTCATCATATCGCGTGGTGCGGGAATGGTGTTGAGTATCAGAACGTGAGTGAATTCGTGCGGTTGTTGCGACTATATTTTCCCATGTTGGCTTGAGGGCCGCGTATGCAGGCTTGGTTGATCGAGGATTCGTATTGACGAAGTAGACCTCTTAAAGGCGACGATGCACTTGAAAGAAGATTGCTTGGTTGTTCTTAGACGGTCTGGATGACGGAACGCTACGTGGAAAAGTGCAGCTTGAGTTAAGATAAGGTTAGTTTTGAATTTTAATCATCGCCTGACGATTTGACTATATTTTATGCCTGTTCTTATTGGAGCTTATATCTAGTTCAATATTCAATTCCATTTGTAAACAACATGGACCCTTAGCGCGTACGTACAAATCGATATAGGCAACATTGAGTAAACTATACTATGTGAGAAAGAAGTAAATTTAAAAAGAGGAGCTAAGTCACATTGTTTAAATATTTAGATGTAAATACAAAAAGAGAATACTTGGTACATATCCAAGCAAAATCTCCGGCAGAGTCAACTGACGAAGGAAAGGACTCTAACATTCCTAAGTTCTTACTTTACAAATTCAAGTGGAAGACGAGTTGCAGACATGAGAAGTGCGATTCATTTATACCGTGTAAACAACAAATGTATAGAAATGTGGATTTGTGGATATCTGGAGAAGGAGACATCTGTAAGGGTTTAGCATGGGAGCAGCCTGTGTCACGCTGTATTCTATCCTGATGAAGGGGTTATTGTCATCCCACCCAAACTCAAGCTCTTTCTTTCCTTTCCTTGGTAATTAGTTTATCGAGTGATAATATTATTATTTCACTGGCGAAAAGCCTACGTTATATTAGAGAATTTAGTGATACTCGATTGCCTAGGTAAACGTGGGTTTTAGCTGGTCGTGACAAAATCAATATTGTGCTAAAAGGTGCAGCTGGAATTATGATATGGTTCTTGTCTTCGCCGTAATGCGGGGGCTGACGTCGCTGTGGTTTGAATATTTTGAACAAGTTTGTTGACCGCTTTAATTTCCAACAATCATAATACTAGTTGTGGATAAGAATTGACTACCTCATAGCCTAGGATAGTAGGAGGAGCCCGCTTGTAAAGTGCGAGTCCAAATTCTGGCAGGTTAATTAGTTGAGAAAGAGATCGAGAAATTTAATGCCTGATGATTTTATTTGTTTGATCATCTACCCTTCCTATTTGGCCTTATATGGGGGTGGTCGCAGTTTGCCGCATAAATATCCTAAGCGGTCAAAGTTAACTGGAACCTACAGTACATTAGAAATCCATTCCACAGTCCACTGCCTTGTTTGTAGGTCCTCCCTTTCTTATGCTGTTATTATATTTCCGAAGGCAGAGGATCTGCAAATTGATCATTCTCGCCATGACTTTCGTTGGTGAGGATCGCATGAAGATCGTAGAATTAGATACAAGAATCTCGATTCCACAATAGACTGACTGGAAGAAATTTCGACAAAGGTGACACTTCAGGCAGCAAGAAATTGAGAAGTAATAATGAAATTGGTATAAGAAGTGAAAATTCCTATACCAGAGGAATGGAAGAAATATTGCCAAAGCATGAATTGGTTGAAGTATGGGGCCAAAAATGGACGATACAAGGAGAAATTGGTTGCGTGGCTAGAACCTGGCAATTTTTACCTGACCATTGTAGACCTGAGATAGGAGTATCCAAGAGAATGGACTCGGCATCTATGATTCAAAGATGATAATCTAAATATAGGAGTCTCTGTGGAACATTGTTATGAACCTATTTTCCTCATGAAGCTTGACGTTGAGAAAAAGGGGCAGGGGTAGTCGGATCGGAAAATGTGTTGATCCACAACGGGCCTGACCACCATTTTGAGCCTTTCAGGCGGAATCAGCTGCAGGGTTTCCTGCCATCTTCGAGAAGGCTCAGTGACCTCAACTTCATACCCCGGATTTCTTGGGGCGCAGAGGTGGTTGCCCAAACAATCC
Organism: Tricladium varicosporioides; assembly: GCA_021365295.1. Taxonomy (NCBI): domain Eukaryota; kingdom Fungi; phylum Ascomycota; class Leotiomycetes; order Helotiales; family Tricladiaceae; genus Tricladium; species Tricladium varicosporioides. The sequence continues at coordinate 925,622 of JAJTIW010000014.1, read as the reverse complement.
GATATACTACCTGACCCCCCTAATTTTGGGCTGTATTACTATTTCATTGGCAAAGGCCATCGAAACTACTGTCCGCCTTATCTGCACGAGCGCTGCATTATGCAGTGTGGGTGAACCTACCATTCGCCAAGTCAGCTCAGCGCAACCTATTCACTACGAACAGATGTCCCTCACTCGATCAATCACTTCAACATCCCCTCCAATACGTCTCTGCTCCTATCGCCATATCCAGTGCCCAACACACAAGGCTACCGAATTTGAGTGCTGGCATGGCAAATTCACAAGCTGGTGATGGTAAAAGGAAAGCTAGGCGCCGAGCACATAGCGAATGGGAAGATGAGAAACCGGACAAATCGCGTGGCAAGGAAAGGGTCACGCCTCATCTGGAAGAATTTGAGCCTCGTAGAAGGAGGGTAGAAAGAGTTGAGAGGAGCTTGTCTCCCCGCAGATCAGCAGCAACTCCCACGATGGCATCCGAATCGTATGCAACGCTACCAAGCCAGAAGAGTTCATCGGGTCACAGACGTAGGAGGGATCATCACCGAAGTCCAGAAGAACGGTCGCATCGCAGACGCAGAAAGTCAAGCTCAAGAGAAGAGTCACCCTCAACAACATATGTCTATGAGCCTTCCCCGAGCAAGCCTCACAAATCCCGGATTACGCTGTCAGAAGTGAAGAGACTGGAATCAGAATACGACTCGAGCGATTTTGACGATACAACAGCTGTGGAATCGAGTGGGACGAAAGAAAGACCTACAAAGAGAAAGATAAAAATTGTATATATCACCGAGGAAGACTATAACACAAAGCACAAGGAGCGTACCCCCAAAAAAGAGAAGCGTTCGCGAGATAGTCCCAGAAGAGATGACTCCCCGAAGAGGTCAAAAGCGCATCATTCTAGACGAAAGTCTACTACTGAAGTACCATCAGCTTCCCCACCCAGGTAGGCCACTTTTTCTTATCACATTACAAGAAACTAATTGATTTTGCAGAAGGGCATCTACCAGAGAACCCTCATCTGAAGCATCTCCGAGTCTTCGTAGAAGTAATACTGCATCCCATATACCCTCAGCGAAGCCCTATGCGCCATCCTCAACGACCACAGCCACAACTGCCAAACGGTCGAGCTTTCTTGGGAGTTTCTTCGGACCTCCTGCCCCACAGAATCGGGAACCTGAGCGATTGTGAGACGGTTATTCCTTTGTAAATTTGCTCGTATTGACTATGACTAGGGTTGAATGCCTGACATGCCTGTCCGACGATATACCAAGATCTAAATCTGCCAAGCTGAAATGTGGTCATCGGATGTGTCACTCCTGTCTGCGACGTATCTTCAAACTCTCGGTTACAGATCCTCAACATATGCCACCTAAATGTTGTACAGCAGATCACATACCATTGAAACATGTCGAGAGACTATTTGATATCAACTTTAAGAAGAACTGGAACAGAAAATTTCAGGAATACTCTACCAAGAATCGTGTATACTGCCCTGCCCGCCGATGTGGAGAGTGGATCCAACCCGGAAATATTCATAAAGAGGATGGCAAGAAATATGGCAAGTGTGGCCGTTGTAAGACTAAGGTTTGCGTAGCATGCAACGGAAAATGGCATGGCGCGAAGGATTGCCCGAAGGATGATGAGACGAATAGGCTTCTTGAAACGGCCAAACAGGAAGGTTGGCAACGTTGTTATAATTGCAGAACTATGGTTGAGCTAAAGGAAGGCTGTAATCACATGACCTGGTGAGTCTTGATCCTGTGCTGCTTCGATTCATCCTAACCTTTTCTAGTCGCTGCACAGCTGAGTTCTGCATGATATGTGGCCTAAAGTGGAAGTCTTGCAATTGCCCTTGGTTCAATTACGATGCTGTGGAAGCCGATCGACTTGATCATATGCAGATTCCCGAGCCAATCGAGGTTCGTGAAATACCACTCGCACCAGGGCGTCTACAACGCCCACGGCGGCCAAGACCAAACACTTATCATGAAGAAATGAATGAGCGTCGACGCCAGGAGCGACTTGATGAGGAAATGGCCCGACGTCTGCAAAGCGTCTCGATCGACGACGATGATGATTATCAAGGTGGAATCGGAGACATTCATGGAATTGGGAATGGTGCAGGACATCACTTGAACCAAGACTACATCAGAACTGCTCAAAATATTCTCTCTGGGAGATTTGATGATGCAACCGCTGCCGCCAATTATGTGATGGGTGTGGCCCAGGCACGAGGAGGTCCTCCACCACCTGGACCTCGTAGAATGGCCGGGCATTACCCCTTGCCTACTCCCCAACCGCCTCCGCCTCCCCCACCACTTACGAGGCCTATCTCTCCTCCACCACTGTTGCGAAGGCATACAACGAGAGAGCGTGCATATAATAATTCACCAAATACACGACCAGAGGAACGAGTTGTCCCAAGGAGAACCCGAACAGACTACGCAAGCGAAGCTGCTGTCCACGCCCCTCTACCAAGGGCACCTGAGGTCCCTACAACTCCCAAGGTTCGGTCACCACCTCGGGCACCCAGAGTCTCGGTTCTAGCAGGTTTGGGCTCTGGGCGGGGACATAATCGTGTGAATGCATGGAGAACGCATGTTGAACCTGGGCAACCCGAAGAGGGGGTCTTGTCGATGTGATTATTATATACCCTAAGCAACAATTACGTGGCGTTCTTGGGAGAATATTTTCATCACGGGAATTTTTTCGGAACAGTCAACAGCCAGTATTAGGAAAATTCATTTGGCGGATATTTGTCGCTCAAAATCCATTTCTCAAATTTTGTGGTATATACTGAGGGAAGGTTGAAACCAGAGGCCTGGGAATTGTTCTACATGGCTGTTTGGTGGGCCTATGTTTGAAGTTATCGACTCCTATGTAATGATGTACAAAAGAATCACTATATTCCAAGTGACCTTCCTTGTGGTCAACTAAAGACTAAATTTGCAAGGTGTTCCAAAATGTTCCCATCACACACTCGAAGGAGGCAAGGTAAATCGGATGAAGAAAACGCCAAAACCTGGGATCAGTTTATTAGCTCTAGGCATTATCCTTTAATATTTGATTTCCTCACTCTATAGTTGCTATCCATGTTTTTCCTCACTCTTGGTTGACAAGCCTAGACAACAACCTGTCAAAAGGCGTGGCTTGAGACCCCTGTTGCACAGCCACATATTACGGCGTCATAAGCACTTTTGGCGCATGCTCATGCGATGCGATCTCCAACCGGTATCTTAGCTTTTATCGCAACGGATACTGGCGGAGGCTTGTCCTGATGTTCCTTCGCACAACACGCATCGGATTTCTCGCTCTTCACGAAGCCGCCGTTTCCGAATGAAATGCTCCTAACTCAAGATGTTCTTATGACAATATCCTCAAATCTGCTCGCGTTACCTTCTGACTGCTCACCGACATAACCTCACGCCGCGAATCCGAAGCATTCACCATGCTTCTCTTGTACCAAACTGGAAGCATCAAAATAGGAGAAGTTGTAAGATATACAGTTACTTATACGCCGGCCCATGATCGCATACTCCCTTCTCCTTCAAATTTACATCTACGAATCAGAAACTCTACCGCCATCGCGCTCAGGGCGGCTTTCATCCATGGGCCATACACTTTATATTGCGCCGCCTACCCCTCGACTTTTCACCCCGACCAAAAATTCGAAAATCCGCGAACCCTTGGCGTACCAGAGTTCGAACCGAATTTGAAAGCTGGCGGAACCTTTACGACTAAGCTTGCTGTACCCGAGGATGTACGAAAGACGGCTGGAACAGCGGATAGACATGGTCGGAGTCCCGGCAGGGACGAGGAAGAAATTAAGAGTGTGAGCTGGATTATAGAAGTTTCTAGTCAGGTTATATTTTCGACGTCTGCGGCGGTTCACTATGAGATCTTGTTAAGCAGAGATGAGAAGAGCCTGACTTTGGGCTTTGCAAATCCTTTGACGGGTGGAGGGTCGCCTACACCTATACCGGGACAGGTTAGTGATCATCAACAAATTCATGGGGCGAAGGATGGACATCATAATGTGCAGAGAAAGGGCATTTATTCGAGGGCGGTTAGGTTAAGGGTGGATGATACAGCTAGTTTGTGGAATACGCCGAAGATGCCTGAGTGGGATGATACACATAGGCATATGGGGAAAGAAACGAGTAAATATGCACCGACCGAGATCGTTATAGAGGGAGAGGAGAAGGATCAAAGTCAGGGGAAGCCAAAGAGACAGAAGAACGTCCACCTGGTTGTCTTGACCCATGGGTTACATAGCAACCTAGGCGCTGATATGTTGTACATGAAAGAGAGCATAGATGCGACTGCAAGACAAGCGAAGGTAGATGCCAAAGCTCGAAGAGCCAAAAGAAGACAAGAGGAGCGAGAGAAAGCAGCAGAGTCAGGCCAGAGCCATGACAAGCACCACGATAATGAGCGCAAGAATGACGGAGGTGTGAAACACCCTACGGAACAACGAGAAGATGACCTAGACGAAGAAGAGGATGATGAAGAGATTATTGTCCGAGGGTTTTCTGGCAATGCAACACGAACAGAAAGAGGTATCAAGTATCTTGGGAAACGTCTTGCAAAGTACGTCCTGCAAATGACATATCCGGATCAGCCATACAGACCCATTACGAAGAAGACCACGACGGAGGCTATATCTCATGCTTTACGACCGAGTTATACCACCACTGCGGATCCTAGTGGACCTCAAACTCATAATCACAGCTCTATATATAAAGATCCCTATAAGAACAAAGAGTTACCATACAAGATTACAAGTATCAGCTTTATTGCACACTCGCTTGGTGGCTTGATACAGACATATGCTGTGGCATACATTCAGAAGCACTCTCCTGAGTTCTTTGATCACATCAAGCCAATCAATTTCATTGCACTAGCCTCGCCATTTTTGGGCCTAAGTAATGAAAACCCTCTTTACGTCAAGGCAGCGCTTGACTTTGGGCTTGTTGGTCGAACTGGACAGGATCTTGGTTTAACTTGGCGGGCTCCTACTATTGCTCGAAGCGGTTGGGGGGCGATCGTCGGAGGTATTGGTGAAAGCGCCCACAAGAAAATAGATGGAGAAACCCCTCCAGAGACGAAACCGCTTCTGCGTATCCTTCCGACTGGTCCGGCTCATATTGTGCTCAAGAAATTCAGAAACAGAACAGTGTACTCTAATGTTGTAAATGACGGGATCGTGCCACTACGAACTAGCTGCTTGTTGTTTCTTGACTGGCAAGGTCTAGGCCGAGTTGAAAAAGCAAGAAGAGAAAATGGTCTTGTCGGGACTGTTGCAGGCTGGGGCTGGGCTGAACTTACTGGGCAAAACACTGTCTCACCAATGGCTCGAACTTTCTCTGAAGGTAACGCATCTGCTAGCGATAACGAGAATGGTGGCGAAAATACTCCTACTCGGCAAGGACACGGTGCTGATGTGCCTCAACCTCCGCCTTCCGCTGTGGAAGACGATAATCGAAGTATAAGAAGTCTGAATCGAGAGGGACGCCCAACTTCTTCTCGCAGATCGTCAACCGGCAGTGACCCTGGTGTGTCAAAAGTACAAAATGTGAACATCGAGGGACCCTTTGCAAGCTTCGTCAAATTCTTCCAGCCTACACCCTCGCCAAATCCACATAAGTATGTTACAAAGCAGACGAGAGTCTATAGGCGAAGTCAAACACTCCGGATTGATAGCCAAGAAAGTGCAAGTGTACCCACTTCTTCTCGAAACCTCACATCTCCTGGTGGTCACCACCACAGAAAGGCCACAAATGGAGATTCTGATCATGAAGACTTCGATAAATTATCTGCCCCCCCAAAAACTACATTCTTCGAAGCCGCTGGGGATTTGTTGAAACCACCGCTTCCATCCGTGGAATTTCTCATCAGTCCTGAATCACGAGCGCGAACCATTTTCCACGATCGAGTATACCATCCGACTGACATTCCACCTCCACCTCTGAAAAAACGTCCTACAGGCTCTTTATTGGCTCGCCGAAGATCAAGCTCGGCCTTTGGCTCGAATGGCGCGACTGAGATGATGACTCCAACAGTTCCGCGTGCTGAGAGTACGCTTTCATCCCAGGATTATGACGATACCAAGAACACCAATCCTGATAAGGATCCTCGTGATGTTGTTGATGGCAGTGCTATGAAGGTCGAAGAAAAGATTGCACGTGCATATCACCGAGATTTGTCATGGCGTAAGGTTCTAGTCCGGCTAGAACCAGATGCCCATAACAATATTATAGTCCGTCGGATGTTTGCAAATGCGTATGGATGGCCAGTGGTCAAGCACTTATGCGATACACATTTTAGCGACGCAGCAGTAGCAAATATAAGAGATGAAAATGAATCGAATCAGGAACGAGCGAAGGAGGAAAACACAGCTCCGGATCAGAATGGAAGCGAAACGAAGGACAATGATTCGATCCAAATGCTTAGGCGATCGGATCGAACTGACTCTGAAGTTCTTGAAGCAACAGATGAAGTTCCTGCTCTCCACTCTACGCCAAGACCTGGGGGTCTCGGCAGAGCCCTTTCGAAGGGAATGGTGTATGAGCGGCCGAATGCGGGCAATGAGAGCGAAGGATGGAGTGAGAGAGACTGGGCAGACAGCGAGAATGATAGTGATTTTGAAGAACCAGCCTCCAAGAATTCGGTTGATACTACGAAGGAAACTAAAAGTGGTGGGTGGAATTGGACGGAAGCGATTGCGGGGAGAGGAGCAAAGAGTCCAAAGGGAACTCATAAGCATGAAATTGATAGCTTCCTCAGGAAGGGAAAGAGTCTAGTTGAGGGGCCTGCAGTGGCAGCTAGTGGTAATGCTACTAGTGCCAGAGTCTTGAGTAGTGGAAGTACTGAGGCGAATACATCAGGTGGTACGCAGTTGGGGGATGTGTCGCCGACTGATACTAGGAGGCAGACTGTAGCGGGGCCGCAGAATAGTTGAAGGCAGGTCTGCTGGGTATATCTACATATCATATACAGCCAACAAATAGGTACATAATAACATTCCAATACATTTGAAACATATCTGCATAGTGGATTTCTGTAGAAAAAGGTATGTCATGTCATGCTTTGAGTCTAAGAATCAGCGAACTCCAACGCCTCTAAAATTAAAACTCTACCAACCAGCAATTTCACTATCCTATTACAAATATCCTATCACTCCCGTAAATCTAGTACATATCAACAGCAAGACACTGGTTCGAGCTCGCTACATCATCAGTTCCACTCCCACCAAGGATATACGCCTTCTGCTGCCCAACGACACGGTTCAAATAGTCGATAGTAGCTTGATTCGGCCCCCCATTCCAGTTCCCTACCGTAGTGTCCAATGCTCTTGTCCCATCCGGTTTGTTTCTAAACGCCTCCCCAGGCGCGCCACTTAAGATCTCCTCTGAGAATCCGTTTATACGCCCGCTCCCATCTGTAGCTGCAATTGTGGCCGCACCATCACAGCCTTGCTGTAAAGAAATATCTCCATGTGCGGCAGAATCGTTATCAGCCGAAACCTGGAACTCAACCCAGGTTGCAGGGAGTTGAGTGCCGCGTTGCACTCGCCCCTTGAATGATGTAGGGAGGTCGACATAAGTTTGTTGACCTGGACTAAGGCGTACAGACTTGAGAGGGTGGTCGAAGTTTGCACCCGCAGTACCGTTGCCATTCCAGTAGTTGTCGTAGAAAAAGTACTCGCAATCGCTTCCCGACTTATTCGTCAGGACGATTCCAGGTCCTGGTCCATTGCTCATGGCCCCGGCAATTTCTACCTCTTCTTCTTTAACAGACTCCGTATTAATAACTGGGCTGGCCTCCGCAACACTCGCAGTGGCAGCAGCACCCCCATTAATCGGTTGATCAACCATCAACTTGAACATTAAATCCCTCAAACTCCCATCGGGATTCATCAACTGTGCCTCTGGACTCACAAACCCATCTGCACACTGTGCCATGCACCCAAAGAATCCATACTCAAAGATCCAGTCAGTGTCATCCATCCAGTTCGCAAGCTGTGCTGTGAAGCCTAGAACTTCGTCGTAATTACGACTGATACTTGCAATTTCGCTGACGATGATGGGGATATTGGGGTGGAGGTTGTGCTGGCTGTTGATAAAGGAGATAGCATCATCGCCATTTGTTCCATAGTAGTGCAAGCCCAGAAAATCAGGGGGGTTGCTGGAGACGAGATTCATGAACGAGGAGAGCCAGGCTTGGCCATTTTCGTCGTTGGAACAGCTGGGCGACACTAGCTTCTTTCCTTTCTCATTTCGCAAAGGCAACATCTGGTTATTCCACTTCTCTGCTGCTTGCTCTGGTGAAATACCAGCTCGTTCTGGCTCGTTGAAGAAGTGGATGATGGATTGGTCCGAATTCCAGATGTTAGACCACTCACCACCTTCCAAGTTAGGCATTTGTCGTACCATAGGGCGGAATGGGGCGCGACCATTGAGTTCGGGTGGTGTCCAGGTGTTCCAGTTTGATACTGACGAAAGAGGGCCATCGAAGTTGATAGAGTTGAGGACTTGAGGACGGTCTTTGGTGTTTGTCCAGTCCCAGAGAAGACAGCGCTTTTTAACTACCATTTTGAATTGGGGAAATATTCTGTTGGAGTCGGAAAGAAGATGGTATGAAATCGAGAAGAACAAGATGAATTGAAAACAATGCTTGAATGATGTCAGATAATTTGGGAAGGCCGAAAAGATTGTGAGTCTTCTTCTCTTATATATGAGTTGAACACTTCATGGTAACTCTTTGGAGCATGGCGTTTCGTAAACATTCGGTCACTGAAGCAAGGATAAATAGGCCCCTAGGTATCACGAATCTAGCCACAAAATTCCAAACAATACTTTGCGGCTTCAGCCCTGTGATGGCTGTGGAATAACTGATCACCTGGCCTCCATTGTATAGTACACCTTTGTGAGATCGAGGCACTGTGTTGGAATTTACCTGGACAAGTCGGAAGACAGGTACGAAGCCTGGTTTGTTGGTTGGTTAACTTGCGCAGCAAGTCTCGTGGCTTTCTCCAACAGGAGGAGCGCTTACGACAAGCGAGGTTACTGCATGGGCCATTTCAGGGGGGAGATGGGTTGGGCTTGTGCGGTGAAAATCATACGAAGGTATAGTCCCGCAAGGCTTAGTTACGCGCTCAGGCACGCAAAGAAGAAAATTGAAGCGCGTACCCCTGTTTAGGGATAGGATATAGACTCATAACTTTAAGAGTACGTACTCTTTTTGCCAACTTTGGATGACATCAGATTTTATCTACCATGATTTCAAGACACCGCCACTAATGGTTAAAGGTATAGAGTCACAAGGTGACATGCTAAAATCAGGCAATATTGTGAGATTCTTTAACCATCTCGCAGGGAGGTCCGGGTTCGACCTGGAAAGTATGCTGAAACTTAGAAAGTGTGAGGTTTGAAATGTGGCTTGTAGATTTTATCGTTTGGTTCTCCTTTCTTTCTTTTTATGAAGGTTGAATCAATCTATATTTTTGGGTGCAGAGGAATTTCGCAAATAGTCATTTAGATGCTAGGTTTTGGCGACACACAGAAGAGGAAGATAGCGACAAAACTCGTAGATTCAAGCGAGAAACATTATAGTAGACTGTATATTCCCGTTTATATCACCGCATGAGTATTGATGCTCGTAATTGACACTTTTTCGTTTTGAGTGGCAAGTGGTGTTGCATATCTACATCCCCATCGGCCTCGATAGTCACAAAGGCGCACTTTCTTTCTGGCGGCTCCACAGCAGCCATGTGCCTCGTACGGGTAGGGCTGAAGCTTACATGGATATGTTCCTTTCAGCCCCTGAAGGTTGTTAAGTATTACGCGCATGTATCTGGCAGGGGTTTTACCGCTTCGATGCCTTCGACTGGACGACAGAACCGAGTCATCCAATCATTCCACGCGTATCGCATACCGTGGGCAAAACCGTGGTTAGTTGAAAGAAGTAACATGGCTGAGGTGTTCCATATCTCGGATTAGGTATCAAATGGCGGAGTATTTCAGGACAGGCCTGTCGAAGTGAACAATGATATCGGTGACGAGTCCAACAATGTAGGCATACCATCCAGCCTCGTGTTTCTGTGGCCTTCGCAAACCCTCATGGTATTGAAGAGATGAATAGCTACGGTATTTTTTACTTAAATACAAGCCTATCTCCTCCATACTTTCTCCTCTTCATTCCATATCTCATCCCCTCAATCACAACAATATAGTTAAGCATCGTTCTATCACATTATAAGCATCCAATTTGTAGTCTCTCTATCTCTTCATCAGCAGTATGTCTCGTGCAATCAACATCCACAACAAGTCCGGTCACCCACAAGAATTTGAAGTCCACGGCTGGAACAACAACCAGAACATTACCGTCCAACCATGGCAAACTGTTCAATTCCAAGCTGCAGATGGCTCTTCAGGGGCTATCATTGCACTCCACGATGGCCATGAAGGCGAGCAAGCTGAAATCACCAAGTGTGGATTTGGAGGTAGGCTTTAGCGATTTCCTTCCCTAGAACAATACTAATATAACTTCCAGGTAACGACTTCATCGATCTCTCTAACATTGTCGGTGCCGGTGGCAACCTGACCGTCATGCAAGTCAACAACCGCGCTACCCTCAAAGGCGACCCCCGCTTCATGCAAAACATGAACGACGCCTGGCACCGTCTGAACCAAGATCAACGAAACAACCTCTCCAACTGCGTGCACACTGATGGAAACGGGAATGTCTCCCGTATTGATGCTATTAAGGATTTTCCTGCGCTAGAGGACTTTGTGAGAAGCTTTGCGGATGGAAAGACTTATATTGGGGTTGGGGCTTGGAATGGGAGCGCGGGGAATGCTAATGATAACAATCAGAGTTCGGCAGCGCAAGGAAACCAGGACATCTTAATTACCTATAGTGATGATGATGCTTCTCCTTGAGTTGACCGAGCGCCGGAGAAATGCATAGTGTAGTAGTAAATACTCGAGAGAGGCGGGGTAATAGATGGACTTTCCTTAATTTCGGGTCTTGGGTTGAGGCGTTGAATAGACATAATATAACTTCAATTGGATTTCTAAGGAATCCGCTTTTGTTTTCATTTAAGCTTGAAATATGTTTCACCCCTCAACATCAAGTTGTATCTTCCCTAAGAAATCTTAAACTCTATTCGAAAATTCCCTTATTCTATGTAGTGATTATTGATGGAGAATTGAAGCAGGTTGCTGTTGAGCTTACGCGAGTCGGCTAGCCGAATAGAGGACTACTTCGTTGGTCAAAGTCATTGGGACATGGATTTAATCCTATACTGCGAACCAATTTTTTTTTTAATTATATAAACCTTGGTTTTTATGTTGAATATTTGATCCTGATGATGGTGTTGATGACTGCTAGAAGTTTAAACACAATGCATCTTACGACGACCATAGCCTCATGTCTCAATCCAATTAGTTCTAAAACTAAAGCCCCAAGTCTCCTCTCACTAGAAACAGTAATGTGCACAGGTCACATGATTTACTAGCACAGCGGGAAGCATGCTAGAACACACACACGAGTGGGAGAACTGTTGTGAAACAGAACAGAAAGGTAATAAAGGCCCAGGTTTCTGGAGATGTGAGAAAAGGAGCACCTAAGTCAAACAAGGATGGGTCAGCGAGGAGTGTAGCAGAAACAATGTTGAGATGATGGCTTCATATCAACAGATATGTGGTGGCGCAATTTCAGGCAAAATGTCGTCCACCACACTTTGCTTAGTCAATTAGTCACGAATTAAAGCACCAGGAAGAGTTTCTTGCCTACGCTATTTCCTACTCAAGTTACTTATATACCATGTTGAATGGCTTCTAGTCTATTGTTTCTATCGGTTGTGGTTGAAGTGTTTTCATGGTAAGGTATGAAATGCAATAATATAAATCATTGCCCTTGCGGTGCGCAGGAAGATTTGGGTGCCTTTTCTGAGGCCGTGCAGTATATTTCTTAGTTTAGACTTGAACGAAACCCAGAATACATTTCCTTAGATACTGGAAGGAAACGAGGAGGGGCCAGGAGTTTTCCACCACCCTTCTAAATTTATCAACTGCCAAGACAATAGTTCAAAAGATGGATTGCACGCAACAACCTACAATCCTAGCAATTGGCGTATCGAAAATGTGCATAGGGCTTGAATTACGAACTGATCCTCGATCATGCTCCTTCCTTTTGACATCTTTGTTCATGATGAATGTGAAGTAAGGCGCACGCGACCGATTTCAATGCCGTTCCTTCCGATTCAATCCGATCTCGAGAAACACTTAATAGAATGATTGGTAAATAATTGAACCCAATCATGCCCAATGACAAAATATAGAGTGGGGTTGGGCAGATAAATATAGAGTGAGAGGATCTCTCAACAAATGGAAAATCACCTTACTTAGAAGTATTTCGCGAGCTAAAGATTGAGGCAATGAGGTTGCGCAAAAAAGCTGTTTAATGAACCAAACATATTACAGGAAAAACCGGTGAAGGTGGACAGCTGTAGTAGACTGCACAAAGAGCCCAAAGAAGGACTGTGCATAAGCCCTGTGATACGCGAGCATTTGGGCCGAAGCCTGCTCGTCCCCAACCTTAGCTACAAAGCAGCAGACATTCCCTTATCCTCCTACATGTTTAAAAGTGTTGAAGAATAGGTGTTGTATATCGGTGCCCACCAGAATGCTCTCGTTTCTGCCAAATAGCCATCGGCGAAGCTGTCTAAACCATAGGTATTGTGGGCATGATGAATTGGGCCACGCCACAAGCTACTTAGCCCTGGACGCAAGTTCTGCAAAAGAGGTAAGTTACACACATATCCTTGCCAGTCCCTGTGTCAAGAAAGGGGCTTGAAGTTTCCTAACCACTCATGATATAGTGGTCGCACAAGTTACCAAACGGGATCTGAGCCGTTATCAATTTCTTGCTACCCCACGTTTTCTTTTTATTGCCCCCATTCTTTCCATTTTAGGACCAGCCACCATACTGCTAGTATACGATCGGTACATATGCTGGGACAGCTTCCGTTGGCCAGAGTTAAGAGCGGGGTCGACTGATTCGAGGATCTGGCCCGGAGGATGTCCCGATCTTGGGCCCCTACAAATTCATTCAGTTCTCTCCGGAAGGCTTAGATCTTACTTGCAGTGAAGATTGCCAGTAACCTAACCGCGAAGCGGCCGGATCTCTTTCCGATAGGAATGGAGCAAACCCCAGGTTATGATTGATTGGGTTTGGGAAAGACGGAGATGACTCCTGTGATAAGGCCATCAAATATACAGAAGAAACAAGGTAGATTTACGTCAAGGAGAAGTATATAACCTTCTCATATCTCTCCTGTATTCGGTTTCTCTTCTACCTCTCTTCTACCTATCAATTTCCTCTAGCATTCGGCACATTTCTCTTGCGAGAGCTTCGATGCTAGTAACTCGTCCTGGCCAGAGATAATCTCTGGTGACCCCTTCTGAGAAAAAATGAACAACATTCATAGGCGTGATCGTCCTGGACGTTCAGGCAACGAGAACTCTGCTTCGAAGGTACGCCTTGTTTTTTCTTCTTTGAGAGAAGGCTTAACTGAACTGATGCAGGGAAATGCAAAGGCAGAAAGTGAGCAAGTGAACAGGGACATGGGTAGCGCAGCTCTCCCTGAACTTCCACTAGCTGCTTCTCCCACCTTGCCTATCAATTATTTAGCATCCAGAGTGAAAACCTCCAGAAATGCTCTCCAGCCAACAGCTCGCTGGCTCAACGAAAATCCCCACGAGGGTCCATGGTGCTGTATCTCTCGAATTATTTCGAGAGTCACTTATGCCAACCCACCGATTTGTTCTCCTGCGGACGACAGGGGTACAAAGCAAATTGAGGAAGATTTGCGATCCTTGAGCATGAAAGTAAAGTGTGGGAGTTCAAAAGAAATTGAACAGAGGGGTCACGGGAGAGACCCAGTTGTGGCCCCTTTAACTGAAATAGTAAGAAAGGCGCGCTGTGGTTGCAGGAAGGCGGAAGCGAGTTTGTGACTGAGGGAAAGGGGGCCGGTTAAAGTCGGGCGTATTTCATTTGTAAAGGAAACGTGTGGCGAAAGTCGGGGAAATTGTCAGGTTTTCAACAAACAAGGCGAATACAAATCAAAACTTTGAACGTTTGAGAGATGCCTAATAGCACTTAGATGCCTTACCATGAACGTGGGCGGCACGGAGTGACTAGGTTGTAACACTTGAATGAGTTGCATTAATCGATCTCGCCACACAGGAACTTCAAGCCCCATTTCGATGCAGTTCTACCTTTTCGTTCAATGATTGATTGTTGCATCCCACACCCCCTCTCTCCGGGAGGCTTGCTTTATATTGTTAAAAAATAATACCTTGTAGCTTGATCGTACTCCATTAGAAGCTCTTTATCCATCTCTTCGATTTTGAATATGCTCTGATGTCGTACATCAAGTTCATATGCATCTACCGGATAGCCCTGGTTAGTGATCATTTACCGAAGGAAGAGTACGTGAGGCCTACTTTTCATTGGAGAGGGCATAACTATACAACATATGTAACCAGCTTTCTTTGAGTTTTCTTCACCATTCGTCCCGGTAGCACCCTCGAAGCCCGAGGCAGGAGACATGACCATCACTATCGGAATGTAGACCTGCCCCGGTTTGGTTGGCTTTATCCGTATGAACATACCAGGCCTCAACCGTTCATGAAATGGCTTATTGAGTTGCTCTCGATTTTCTGGTTTATCGATCTGCTGCTTCTCATTTGATTTTGCATTGCCACGTTCAATGTTTCGAGAGTCAATGTGAAGTGCGATTAACTTTTGATAGAATGCTAATGCTTGCTCCTTCTCAACCCCTGAAGTCTTGAGACATCGTGAGATGAATTCGCTGCTGGGAAGGCGACAAATTTGTATCCCACTTTCTGTTGGTGCAAGGATCGAGGCATCAATTTGTGGAGTTCCTGACTAAATATTTTTGACACCGTTAGCATACAACTTGGTGTTGTGACGAGCGAAGTTCGTAAATTTGCAAATTGTTTCACTTACATTGCTCTCAATCCATGCTCTCAATGCAGCTGGTGTCCAAGTACTTGGAACATCATCCTTGTGCACAGGAGCCTTAAACGGAGGAACAGGAACACTCAACATCTCTGCATAGCGGAAAGTATTCTTAGCAGGCCCGGTATCCACAAAGCTTGGACTGACACATGCAATCACCGAAGTCTTCGAATGTCGCGTACTTCTAGTGTCGAATACATGTTTTAACACTTTCGTAAGGGTGCTGCTGCGGTATGGGATATAATTATGCTTCACTTGCGTCCCGAGTCTTCTTGCTTGATTTTCTTGTATATGGAATAACGAGCGACCCCGTATGCAGTCTTTCAGAATCGATAATGAGGAATTGATTTCGCGTGTCTCTTTCATTCGCTCTTGAGAATGCTCCTTTGTATCTGAAGCAGCTTCACTGCCTGCTAAGTCGATGAGAAACAGTAAGCCATCTGGTGCTTCGGGTACATCCTTGTTGACAATCTTGATCCTGCATATCGCATGGGTGCGAGAGGAACTGTCATTCTTGATTGTTAAGGCGCTTTTCCGAAAAGACATGCCACGCTCAATAAGATCAATTAGTTCTTTGGAAGATGTGATTCGAGGCTCTAAAGCTCCAACTAGCTGAGTTTCTCCGAAAGAATCTTCCAGGATACTAATTTTGTACTGATCATTTAGGAGATCTAAGTGCTGTTAATAAATTGATTCTGTCGAAATTCTAGGGGCCCCCTATTTTTAGAGGTTCGCGGCGAAGGAGCGGAAAGGGATAGGTTTCTTACCACTTGCAACATTACCCGCGAGCTCGAACAGACTGACGAAGATGTCCCTCTTTCCCTCCAGGTTTCCATCAAAAAGATTATGCGCAGCTTTCTGAGCTACTGCATCGGCAGTGTATGTTTTTCCAGACCCGGTTTGACCATAAGCAAAGAGGGTAGCCACGCCTCCTCCCCATGCCCATGGAACGAGGGGGGCAACCAGATCCTCGTAGAGGACATCAGAGGTTATCTCAGGGCCATATGTTCTATCAAATTGAAAAGCAGAGCTCTATAGCAGTAATGTTAAGAATCCGTCTATATAAGGAAGGGCTATGACTTACAGTGAAAGCTGGAGGGCCCCTGACTTTGCGTCTCAGTTCGTGAACATCTACGAAGCCACCTTGTCCACGAGTATAAACTCCTAGAATATGGCCCTCGCTTTCTTCAGGAGCGAGTAATGGTCGAATTCGTATTCCAATAAGCGTATCGGAATCCCCGGCTTGGTCTTTAACTACTGGTTCGCTCTTTTTCAGCCCCAGAGAAGGTTTGAATTGCGAAATTTGTCTTTGATAAAACTTTTTGTTTTCTGGAAGAAAAAGATCCATCGTTTGCGAATGATCTAGGTTTTAAGCTTGTTCAGAGTTTGATTGACTAGAATTATACTTCGTGTTGAAGATTTTCGAGGGAAGTGTTCATTTAAGGAGAACCAAGCGAGTATTTACTCGAGGGCGAGATGTCCATCGCCATGCCAACAGTGGCTGCCTGAAGGCAGACGTGAAATTTTAGGCTTCCAAAACGCTTTGCTGAGATAGGAGCGATCCAAAACGGGGCACATCATCGGTTTGATTTGGTCGTATTTCACACTTGATCGAAAAGAGTTCGGGTGGTGCTCGCAACTACCTGTTATGGAAAATTGAATACTTGGCATTAGGAAGCGGCAAGCGCCTCATGCTACCCCCCAAACAAGAGCCCCTTAAAAACGCCGCGAGATAGAGCAAGTGTGAAGGTTTGATACAAAGATATAAAAATTTTGTTTTTATTACCAATTTTTTTGTTGCGGATGAACAATGGCACTATTATTGCGACTTCAGTTCGAACAAATCAAAAGGATTGAATAGCTGCAGCCTAAACCTAAGTTTTAGGATTAACAACAGCTAGTCTAACGTGGCGAAAGCCATTTTAAATACTAGCGAAATATTAGAGAAATAGTCTTTTGCTTGTGGATACACAGTGAAGGTAGTGGGAGCTATGACATCATATTATTTTAATCAATAACGCTTCCTGGGTCTGGTAACCTAGAGGTCTTCGTAATGAAGATACTAACAGAATCGAGCGAATTTTATAAACATTCGTAGTTTTGTGATTGATCATATTATTGCCTTTGACCGATCTATCGAAATGAGGTGATTCGCGTGCCTCCACTTGAAAATCAATTGACCTCATCTCTGTAACAAAGCATGAATCCTCAACTACTTAAAAATGATACATGGCAGGTATTCTTACAGAACAGTGCATCAATAATCAAAATCATAAGGCACACTGTCTGTATAATTTCTATTATATACCTTGCATTCTATAGTATCAATCTCACCAGAAAAGACTCAAATCAGAGGACACTGAAATTTCTCATCAGCAAAAAATCGGAGAAAGCACCCCAAGCTCGTGATGTGGATTAGCCATCCGCGAATATACAACTACAACTACACCGGAGGAAAAGAGACGTGCATTAAAAAGAGTACAATTGAATAAAAAATTTCCTACAATTACGACTAACCTTCAAATTTCCCGGATTACCAAGAGGTTAAAGAATATCGGGTTGAGGAGTGGTAGCTAGATATGCAAAGAAATAATGGCATGGTCGAGGAGCCGGCGGGAAGAATGAGACGGTGGTTTCGGGCTAGCGATAGACTTATGGGGTGTCTGGGATCTTTGAAGTGCTTAAACCATCAAGGTCTTTCAGTAGTGGGTGGTGGAAAAAAATGGTTTCCCTTTGTTTTCTTTGTCTACGTAATTGAGTCACAAGGGACTCGAGCGAACAGCAACCCCTTCGGTAATCAATAATGAACAAAGGAAAATGAGCAATGGATGTGCTATATATGCTACAGTGATTCATCTACAAATATTTGTTGTTTAGTCAAGAGTAACTAAACGCTCAAGTATATTCCTATCGACCATTAAATATCGCACATCAAATCCAAGGCCCCTCATGTGCAAAGAGTACATAACTACCTTCGGCTGTAGCTGTAAGAATCTCGAACGATTAAATAAATGCTGGAGAGAGGACAACTTTGTTTGGTTTGGTGGTTGTACAACACTGAAAACAAAAATGCAGCACAAGAGGTATTGTGAAGTGCACACTCCTCCTATTCCCAGGAGAATCGCTCTCAAGCTGGGGCTTTCGGGTTAGAAGTAGGCGTGTTAGTCTTATCATAGGGTTGGTGGAGGTAGAATCGCATACAATTATTTCATAAAATTCTCAAATAAACTACAGATACGTTCCCAGAGATTCAGGTGAACAGTGCATGGCAACATGCGAGCACATTTACAGTCGTTGAGACGGTGCTAAATTGAAATCCGTTAATGATTGTAAATAACAAAACCTGTCATTAAGTAGGGTTACACGAAATAACTTAAATGCCAACATGGGTTTTCAGACGACACACTACATGTAAATTAAATTATTATTATCAATGGCAGCGGATGGGCAAATTATCGAAACATGGGTAAGTGCTAGCAGGAAAACTGCTAAATAAATCTTTGCAAGGTTTCTCACACAACAAGGAAACTTAAGAGAATTGTGATGCAAATCAGCCTCTGCTAATCAAGAAATTCATAATTTATCCTGTGAAGTAAATTTTGAAGCGGGTATTTAGAGCGTGAGTATGGAGGGTCGTAGACCAAGGGTTCCTGCAGGAGAACTAGTTTGAGGAATATCAACACCTTACTATGATGTTTTAAGTGTATATTTTGAAAGTGATATAATGTGAAGAAGTATTGATGTTAAAAGAACTGAGCGCGTAACTCAGGAAGAATTAATATTCCTATGGAACATAAAAACAAATCGGCCGAGTCAAGGATACTCGTATAGATTGTTGGGTGGTACACTTACATAATTCTTGGTGCGGTTTTCTTTTTCATGTTAGATAGGTGGCTCTAGAGGTCTACGATGTAGCGTCGAACCAAATTCGGAGGATGGCATGTGGGATGGGAGGTACGTTACTCGGATGTCCAGGGATAGTGCTGAGCAGGACGGGATTTTTGATAAAAAAGAGGATATTTGAAGCGTTGGGAGATATTTACTTATCATTGGTTTGTGTTGGTACAAATAATTAGCTATAGTCACATGACTTATCACATGATGTAACTAGTCCTGATTAGGTTAGTGTGGCGGGAGCCATGGAGGGGTATTCAAGCTCCTGCTCCTTCCACAACACAAAACATCAACGATTCAACCAACAAATATAAACAGCACGTCACGTACGATACGTGATTTGCTCTATATTACTGGTGAATCGACAGTTTGAGATGGGGTTTCGAGGATTGTAAATTGACTCCGGACCTATTGAAAATCACTACTTCCTTATCCACAGCTATAGAGTGACCCAAGAAAATTTATTTCATCAACCAAATCACGTATACCAAGTCGGTTCCGGAATCTGCAACACATTATTAGCACACAATCACACCTCACTACCCCTTACCAAGTACTCACCTTATCAAGCAGAGCAAACTCCCCGACCTCCCTCTCTTTATAAGCAACCGGATCGTGTAGTGAATGCGTCCTAACATCCCTCCAAAACCTATCCAACCCCACCCCTTTGCCTGTTGCCCTACTCCCCGTAACTTCAAACACCCCGCTTGTAACCCTCAAGCTTGTATCCGTGGCTACAACCTTCGCACTTGCCACCCATTCCGCTACCTCCCCTCTCTCCCTTTCTGTGATTTTCCTGTCTAAAGCGTATTTGCTGTAGATTTGAGCAATTTCGACCCCAGCACGGTCAAGCAGTGTCTCGGCGGCGCGGAGATGAGCGAAGAAAGATCCGTATTTCTGCAGGATATAAAATTCCTCTGTAGCTTTCTCTTTGTTGTCGCCTCCGTATGGCCAGGCTCTTGTATTCTTCACCGTATATCCCTTTGCAAAATCAAGACTTCCTTGCGCAATACCCACATAGAAATTTGAGAAAACAAGTTGGATTGTCGGGAGGAGGAGAGTAGCGAAAGGGATAGTGAGAATTGCTGGGTCAGGAGTTTTTGTTTCGGTGTTCCAGCCGAGAGCGTCGGTCCAGGGGACAGAAACTTGGGAAATCCGGACAGAGCCAGATTCAGTGAGGCGCAGACCGATGTTGTTCCAGTTATGCTGGTGAGGATTGTTAGTAGAGGAAGCGTATCAGGGAAAATGTGCTTACTGCGAATTGGATTCCTGGTTGGTTTGTTGGAACGATAGCGAAGATATGATTCTCGGTGCCTTCAAGGACCCCCTCGAGGACCGTTAAGTCACTCACAACACCGCCGGTATTGAAGTGTTTGAATCCGTCAAAGATCACATGATCACCATTATCCGTAATTTTCAAATCATTATCGCGAGGATTCACAGCACCTGGAATCAAACATTAGCAACCAAATCCAAATATGTGCCCTCAGAAGACAAACTCACCACCCAAGAAATAATTATTCTCAATAATCAGTTTCTGAACCCTATTTTTCTGCTCCTCACTCCCCACGACATTAGCCGTAGTACTCCAAAGCAAATGATACCCCAATAGCATCCCTAAACTTCCGTCACCCCTCGAAACCTCCCTAATAACCTTATACCCCGTTTCCCAACTCTCTCCACCTCCCCCAAACTCTTTTGGTCCAAGCAATTTTAACAGCCCAGAGCTTTTTAATAGCCTGATTTCTGCTCGAGGGGAAAAATTTTGTATATCACGAGCTGCCACATCTTGAGCGAGGATCTCGGCCACACGGCGAGCGCGTGAGAGCCAGTCTGTAGTTGTGGTGGGTTGTCCTTCGGTGAGGAATTGTTGGTGGTGGGTTTCGTAAATTGATGGATCCGAAGCTGGGTGTGCGTCTGTTACCTTTTGGGGAGCCTCTGTTATATGGGCAGGGCGGTTCGCGAGTGGATCTTCTGCAATCGATGGGGCCATGATTGTATGAAAGTTAAATGTAATATTCAACAAAGCAGAAGTAAAATGAGATATCAAGAATACTTGCTAAGGGAAGAACTTGAAAGTGACAGGAACAATACAAACAAACTTCAGTCATGGTTTATCACTCCAGAGTACAATGGCGTAAGATTCCATAATTTGGTCGCCATCTTCCCAAGTGTTGCCCATTGTTGACTTTGGAGTGGTGGGGTATTTCCCGTCCCGCATAAGGTCCACCAGCCTTGCATATGCCGATGAGGTGAGTAAAGATTTGCACGAAGGGTGGCCTTTGAGAGAGTGTGGAGAATTAGGGATGGCTGTTGAGCACGTCAGAGTTAAGATATGTGAGAAATTCGTGGCTTAGTCTGGCTTTTTGATGCCATTAAGCGAGGCCGTGGAGATCATCAATTCCACCTGGTAATCAAGTTGTTATATTCCTGAGCCCTTAGTTATCATTTCCTTGCAACCATCGTGAGTTAGTAAATGTGAAAGAAGTACGCGTTGCAACTCAAAATTAATTGTGGAATGACTGCTTAGGAACCGTCCAGAAGGCACAATAGCACTCGCGGTGCCGAAAACAGGACATCTCTATTTTAGACAATTGCTTTTATATGCTTTGTACGTTTTGGATGATACTCCCGTAGTCTTAAACAAAATTTGTAAATGGTTTCGTGAACCTCAAACTCCCCAGCTGGGTATATCATTCCTTCATCACCACTGCAACAGGAAACCTTAAGTCCTCTTCCCTTCTTCCTCATCACTTCCACCCCTCTCTTCATAAATCTTCCTTTTAATAAAAAACCGACTTGTATCCCCCATTGGAAACCCCCAAAAGAAAGCCGTCTGACACATCAAATGTGCCACCGTATAATAACCAAGAAGCCCAGCAAGAAAGGCAAAAACACCACCGGTCTTTCTCAAAGCCTCCGCTATCTTTAAATTCCCATCTGCAGTCGCAAAATATGATCCTGCTACGAGAGAAAAGGTTAATTCGACAAAGAAGAAGATGCCGATATAGACGAGGTTGATAGGGAGGGAGCCGAAGAGGAAGAAGATATTTAGGACTGCCCACATGAGGACGAAGAAGCCGAGGGCATTGTTGTGTTCTGCTGTATCTGTTCCGTACGATTCTGTGACTCCAAAAATAGGCGTAATTATGGCGCCAAAGCCACCGTAGAAGAAGCCTTTCGTAGCATATTAGCATAATATTGTGCCACAAGAATGGAGCTGAGCTTGCCGAATGCGCTTAGAGCAGTGTAGCCAAATGAGTTACCCAAGACAAGTTCCCATTGTGCTGAGATGACCATACCAACTCCCGCGACTAGTAAGTGTTAAGTTGCTGCTTTGGAGGTGGTCATGAGTAGAATGACGCACCGAAGAAGAAGTTACCAATATACACATTTGTCGTTGTAACCCCTCGCCATTCCATCAAACTAAATGACAGTGTTGTGAGAGTTGTCGCAAACGCTCCGATTGCTAAGGCAGTCTAATCATATCAATAAAAGCAGACTTTTAAGAGAACCGACATACAGGAGTTCCTAGAGTGCTTCTCACAGTACTTGGGACGAAAAATGGATATGGCTTCCCAGCAGATGACGAGAAGCCACCCTTTATGACAGTCTCATTCGTCAGGTCTGGATGGATTTCCTGGTTAACATACTTGAGACTGCTACGTCTGACGACGTTTCTTACACTGTCAGCCGAAGACATTTTTGGAGAGAAATGTAAAAACGAACAAAAGCCTGTCAGCCTAGGCGTCGAGGAAATCTATACCTCACAAATCTCGATTTGTAATGAGAGAGAATTTTACCAGTGCAGATTATCCATCGCCCAACTTACCGAACTTCTGGCCCAACTTCCAAGGAATAGGTTTCCAAGTCGCATCAATGTCAAATCAGGATGAAATCCTTGTTGTAATGAGCAGTGCAGAAGTGTATTCTGGTAATTGGTGCTGTCTTGTTGGTGTTGAATCTGCAACAAGGAAGTTGAGTAAGAAGCTTTGGATCTAAATTTGATAGATTCGCAACTACTAAACCAAGTGACAGGGGATTGTTCGGCCCCTAGCTTATACTATAGTGGGGGTAGACCGGCCCCACTTGAGCTTCAAGCAGATCTCAAATATGCAATGCATTACTGTCCTAGGTGATAGGGGCGGCGGAAGCTACTTTGGTAGAAGCAATGCGGAATATAGAATTTTTGGTGCGGGGATAGGAATCACGCAATTGAGGGTTGAAAGCACACAGGATACCCGCTGCAGGTTGTGGTAGATCACCACCCAAAATCAAGAAAAGAGGAAAAGGTGCCATAATTCGGTGGCTACCAAAATATCCAACGACTATTTTGCAGAACCCTGTGTATGCACGCTGGAAAGTAAAGGTGATCCGACGTCTGGGCGGTAATAACGGGAGCAATTTTGAGCAATTCTCACGAATGTTATAGGAAGTCCTATGTGCACCCGGCTAGGTTGAGCAAGATGACCGTTCCAACTCTGATATACGCTTCACAGCCACTTAGTCAATCGTTTACCCCTCCATTAACCCCTCTATTCGAGAAGGCATTGATACACACCTGGCCTGAACCCGAAACAGAACCAGAAAGGGAGCCGGAATTTGAGGCACCATGGGCGATCAACACGGCAGCACCCCTAACGGAACCAAATAATAGTATTCCTAGCACACGTCGACAAGAAGTACTACTTCTTCATGCGCCAAAGCAGAAATACAGACATACACGAAATCAGCCAATACCCAAGCTCGAAAACGATCGAGAAATATTGGTCCAAGTTGAAGGCATTGGCCTGAATCCCATTGATTGGAAGGCTCCGTAGGTACTAATATTCGATCTCATGTGCATGGTTGACCAAAATAGAGATTTCGGATTTGGCCTACCTGAGCTACCATGTATCAGCGGTCGAGACTTTGCTGGAAAAGTTGTGCAAACGTCCAAGAAGGAATCACGCTTCCGGGTTGGAGATCGTGTAAGCCATTGACTCATTATGGCAGTCTTTTATTTATATGATATAGGTCATGGCCGTGGCAACAGATTATCGAGACTCTCGAAAATCAGCATACCAACAATTCGCCGCAGCATCCAATTTCAATGTCTGCAAACTCCCAGCTCATATGAGCACAAACGATGCTGCTCCACTGGGAGTCGCCTTTGTGGCAGCCGTATTAGCTCTAGGGATATGTCTGGGTGTGAGATTTGATACCAGTATAACCTGTCCTCCGGGACCGGATCTGCTTCGAGTTGTGCGTACTTTGCCACCCGAACTACTGCCAGAGGATATAAGGTCCGAATGCTTTGATGGAATACCAGAACATCAAAGAGCAAAGCCTGGCGACTGGCTAGCAATATGGGGAGGTGGCCAACCAAACTCCTCCGATTTCCCTAAACCTGTATACTAACCGTGACAGGCTCTTCTGCAACGGGGTGCTGTGCTGTCCAACTCGCGAAGCTGGCTGGACTAAAAGTAATGGCAGTGATCGATGTTGCAAGGAGTGGAGAGCGAATGCTACGATATGGTGCCGACCTGCTTGTTGACCGCATTGACATCGACCGCGCGGTGTCAATCCTAAAGAGTGTAACGGGCGGCAAGTTGCGATTCGGGATTGACGCCAGAGACAAAGAGAGCGCAGCTTTACTTGCCCAAGCCATGCAAAAGCACGACAGCAATCTCGTAGGCCTCGGTGGATTGCCAACGGAAAAGATTCCTGGTGTTTTGTATCACAGTGTTCCCATCAAACTTTTTCACGAATCTCGAGATGTCGGGGAGCAATTGATGCTTTGGCTGGAGAAGCTGCTCAGAGTTGGCTTGCTAGTTACGCCTGATATTGAGCTCGCAGAGGGAGGATTGGAAGGTATAAATGCTGCGCTTGATCGGCTTCGCGATGGGACAGTTAATGGGCCTCGAATTGTTGTTCCATTGTGATGCCTAGAAGTACAGATTAGTAACAGTCAATGCCACCATAATTTGATTTGAAATTTTTGGATCCCGTATCTCTGCACTCAATGCATGTTTGCAAGATAGACGATCACTGCCTCTCGTTGAGCGAAGGTCGCGCGATGTGTTCAGCTTAACCCCTACGCGTTAGCCTTTAGCGTGCGAGGATAAGCTGACAAGTAGGCTATCATGTCTCATAAGTATCCGCCTTGTAATATGCCAAGCGTAAGGGATTCTTTGACTTATGTCGCGCTCTAGTCTCAACTTCTGCCATTCCTCTCTTGACGTCAATACACTGAGATGATGGAGAAACAGACTGTCGCGATTATTGGCGGTGGTGAGTGTCTCTCGTTTGTCAGAGCTGCTTCGTTGGTACGACTATACTAATTCTCCGATAGGCCCGGGTGGACTTACCGTTTTGAAAGCTCTGAGAGATGTGGGTTTTGATGTTACTGTCTACGAGAAAAGAGATAGCGTTGGTGGGGTTTGGGCGTACTCTGATGATCCTCATACGACGTCAACATTAAAATGTGAGTTTCCTTTTACCTATTTTTTAATAGCAACATTCTTAGTAATTTCTAAGCCACAATCTCGAATGTGAGCAAGTTCGGCGTAAGTTTTCCTCGGAATTTTTTTCAAAAAAGGCATGCTAAAAACTAAGTAGGCCTCATTCACAGACTTCCCTTATCCAGATGGTAAATCCAAACCTTATATAAAGAAGAGACAATACAGCACTTACTAACCTTGCTACAGATGCGCCGGCTCATCCTACCGCAACCCAAGTCTATGAGTACATTGCGGCATATGCAAAGCATTTCGATCTCTTGCCCCATGTCCAACTTAACACCCCCATCCAATGGGTCAAGCGCAATCCTACTGACACTCATTGGCGCGTCTGTTTCGGGTCCGGCGAGTATGAAGGAACTCGGGACTTTGACAAAGTTGTATTCTGTACTGGATTAGCTACGAAAGCTGTAACTCCTGAATTTGAGGGCATGGAGAAGTTCAAGGGCAAGATGATTCACTGTCAGGCTTTTAAGAGGTATTTAAGTTTTAAGGGTGAGATGAGAAGAAGCTGCTGACATTGGGTGAAGACCTGAGGACTTCAAGGATATGAGAGTGATTGTTTTAGGAATTGGGAACAGTGCCGCTGATACCTCAACCGGACTCGTCGGCATCGCAAAGAAAGTCTACCTCTCCCACCGCGGAGGAGTGAAAATCGTAAGTCCTCATCTCTTATCACTCTAATTATCCTAACACTTCCTGATCACTCCCAGGTCCCTCGTCGAATAAAGAACCTACCCTTAGACCTGGTAATCACCCGCCAGAAAAACGCTATCAAGTTTTTCCTCGACACCCATCTCCCTTCCCTCTCCCGCTACAGCTTCGACCAACTAATTGAGCACTACTCCACTCAATCCTTCCCCACCCCCGACTCCTCCTGGCGTCTCAAACCTGCACCTTCACTCGCCAACCATCAGCCTGTCATCTCTGACAACTTAATCTCCAGCCTCGCAGCCGGAACTATAACATCAGTCCACGGACTCCGCCAATTCATCGACGGAGAAACAGTAGAATTGGCTGATGGGACGCGGCTTGAAGTAGATGCAGTAATTTTCTGCACAGGATACGAGCCGGATTTCTCCCTCACCACCCCAGAAATCAGTCCGCTCACCTCCGCTGCACCAAAATCACCAGGTTACGATCCCAAGAACGCTCCCACAGCGCGGCTATATCAGAATATATTTCCGCCTGAGCATGCTGATTCCCTCGCCTATTTAAACTATGTTGCGTTGACCGAAGGAGCAATAACAATCGCTGATCTCGAGGCCATGGCACTTGCCGAAGTCTGGGCCGGTCACTACAAACTCCCCTCTAAGGAAGAAATGAATTCTGAGATTGACAAACATCATAAATGGGTGCAAAGTCTTGCAAAAGATGATAGTGTTTACACTGGCATTGTTCGCCCTGGGCCTTGGCTTCAATTTTTGAATGATGCAGCCGGGACTGGTGTTAACGAAAAATTGGGGTATGGAATTGAGGGGTGGAAGTTTTGGGTGACGGATATGAAGTTGTGTAATGCGATGATGAGGGGGGTTATGACGCCTTTTATGTATAGGATTTTTGAGGGGAAGAGGAAGAAGTGGGATGGAGCAAGGGAAGCAATTTTCCATGCTAATGAGTTGGCCGATCAGTATAAAAGAGGTGGAAAGGCATAGCAGGCTTCGAGCAGAGAGGACAAAGCATATAGCAGCAGCTTGCTGAAACTAGAGCAGGAACGGGACCGCAATAAATATATAGCTATAGACTAGAATCTACTAATTGAGCTTCAATAGCTGGCGAGAGCAAATGAAACTTTCCCGGCACTAATGAGAATGATTAAAGAATCCATCCAATCGTAATATTATTTGAATACAGTCCTATTCTCGCCTTCAAAATGGAATAAGTGTGGGTATAGCACTTGCCATTTCCAGCAGCATTTATTCTCGATAATTAATGAAATATAGTACGGACGGAACCTCACTCTACTCCAAACTTTAATCGTATCTTAACCCGCCTTTCTAGCACGATAAACGTCACCAGTCCTCCTAATCTCATCCTCGGCATCCTTCCCCCTCCCCTCCTTCTCCAACTTCCTCACCAGCGGTAAAATCTGCTCTCCAAAGCTCTCAATATCCTCCTCATAATGCAAAAATGCTAGTAAAACAATATCAATCCCCAAACTCTTCAGCAACAAAATTCTATCAGCAACTTGTTCTTTGGTACCAATGAGCTTCGTTTTGAAACCATCGTTATATTGCACCAAATCTTCAAATTTGCTATTCGTCCACATTCCTTTTTTCTCTCCCGTGCTAGATCCAGCTTGTTTTACTGCATCACCAAATGCTTCGACAGCGTCTTTGTCTGCCTTACCTTGGATTTCGGAGAGGAGCCGGATAGCCTCTTCTTCTGTCTCTTTGATGATGCAGAACCCATTAACCGCAAATTTGATCTTGTCACCGCGACCAAGTTTCTTAGCGCGCTCCTTTACATCAGCGATTTGTTCTTGAAGTCCCTCAAGTGTATTACCATTCATAAAATAGTAGTCGGATACACTGGCCCCGTTGTCGCGAGCATCGATGGAGTTCCCACCTTGAAATATCAGTGGATGTGGTCGGCCAGGAAGCGCGACAGGTTTGGGAGACAATGGGTAATCGTGGAACTGGTAAAAATCGCCTCTGTAGGTGAACTTCTCGGTCGTCCAAATTCCTTTTAAGCATTCGATGAATTCCCTGCTTCGCCGATATCGCTCTGCGTGTTCTAACCACCATTGTCCAATACTTGTGAACTCGGCCTTGAACCAGCCTGATACCACATTGACAGAAATGCGACCGTTCGTATAATTATCGATGCTAGCAATTTGTTTGGCAGCGATTGCGGGGTTCCAAGGGCCGGGTAGTAAAGCCGCGATAACATTCAACTTCTTAGTGTTGTGGAGTAGTGCTTGGGAAAAGGAGACAGATTCGTGTTGGTTTTCCTAGAAGTTACCATCAGCACATTTCCCTTTAGAAGGACAAAGTAGGACTCACAGCGCCATATCCTGCCATGAATCTGATCTGCGAGAGAGCAAATTCAAAGCCAACATTCTCAGCTGTTTGGGCATATCTAACGTTGGACTCATAATCCCATTTTGTCCGTTGTGGAATCTTCGAAATGACTAGGCCGCCAGAGACATTTGGAACCCAGTATGCAAATTTGACACGATCCGGTGAATCATTAATGTTTTCTGGGGCCGTATAGTGGTAGCCATTTGAAATACCATTGGTATCTCTACTTGTCACACTTTCTTTCTGTCTAAGAGGGAGCACCGCCTGCTGCACAATCGCAGATATTGCTTGAAGTTGTGCTTCTGTAAAAGCAGCATGTGATTGGGACATGCTGGGAGCTATTGATGATCGAGAGTGAAGTAAATTCTAATTATAAAGAGAAGAGAGAGCAGATACTACAAGGTTGAGAGCCATAGCAGCTCAAGAGTTATGACCTACAGAAGAAGAATGAGGCAATGGCAATGCCATGTACCTATCTCCCCACTATCCAATACCTGGACCAGCGGTATAGCAGAGACCTTCAATTCCGCAATTCCCCGGCTTTTCTTTGGATTGGTAAATAAATATGTCACAATTTTGTGGCACCGGCATATCGAGGTGTGAAAGGAACCCCTCCATGGTAAAGGTCTAGAGGATGGTGCAATAGGGCGCTAGAATTGTTGATCATCCGGCAAAGCACTACACAGTAATTGGGGTAAAACCTTGGATGATCTCGTGGGGGATACCCACAGTCAAATCATACGAGAAAGAGCGCAGAACTCTTGGTGACAGTTGGGATCATGACACCGGTCCGCCATGAATGTTGTGATTTCTGGGGAGCTGGGCGACCTTGGGGTTGAGGGCATGTCGGTGGCACGTTTCTCCGACAATAATCCGAAATTTTGAGCTATTCCCCTTTTGTTATCAGCTCCCCCGACCTCCTCTTTTGAAGTGTGCATCGAATTTCATTGATCAGATTTCCTAGGTCGATAGCCCAACTAAGGATCGAATTCCTGTTTTCCCTACCAGGTAATTGAGGAACTCGGAAACTCATCTACAGCGATCTTATCTTGTCTATAATTTTCAACCCTTAGTGCCCAGGGAGTGTTATCCTTGCCGTCATACTCCAACCATTGTTGAAAGCGCCCGATTGCCAATTGTAATGTCTGACTACTGTTCTCCAATAATAGAGTGCATCTATCTATTTGGCCTAGGTAGTGCATATTTAGAAACAGATCTCATGACTCCAAGAACTATACTAGGCGTAACATTTATCAGCTCTTCACCAAGGCGATACAATATACAACTACCTCATTGATGCAGTAGACTTGAAGGTCTAAAATCCAGAAATCCCAGATCTAGTCGAGTTATTGATAAGAAAATACACAACTCATAAGGGAAGGGAGAGTTGATTGGACATATTTTTGACTGGCCGGCTAGTAAAAGCCGTTTGATGGTCGTCAGAGAGACACTCACAAAAAGTGGAAGGTTATGGAAGTCTAAGATGTGGAATATAATGATCCTCTAAGATCCCGAAATATTCCAAAGTGTATGGAATTGCGATTGATACTGCGAGAGAAATATTTCACCAAGGATGGAAAGCAACGCTCACACTTTCATAGCCAACAGCTAAAGAACTTAACACCTTATAGCTATATGGATTTGTTTTGGGACTTAATTCCAGCCCAAAAGACCAAAAGTAAACTTATCGGTGCCTTCGATTTCCTTCTTCATCTTCTTCAGCTCATCCACATCCCAATGAGCCCAGATCATCTTCCCATTCAGAAATTTCGCTTCATCACTAACAACCCACACAATGAAGGTTCCTGGTAGATCGACTACGAACTAGGTGAGCAAGGTTTAAGATGAAAATCATAAAAGCTACCTACCTGTGTCATGAGGAAAAATCACTCCAGCAGCCTTGGTCTTGGCATCCATCGCTGTCTCAAGCACGCCCGGATGAACATTTACGACAAACAGATCAGGGTATTCATGATGCACATAATCTTCCCCTCTTATCAGCACCTGTAACACTCCAAACAATCCTGAGAGCAAAACTCACCAAAAAACTTCGAAGCAGCAAGCTTGCTCGTATGGTACGCTGAGAAGCCTGGCGCACTCGGAAGATGCGTAATTCCAGTACTAATATTAACAACCGCTGCATTTTTGGCCGCAACAGGCAAGAAAGCAGTTACGAGGTTGAAATTTCCTTTCACGTTAACTTCATATCCATTCCACCAATCATCAAAATCATTCTCTGCTTTGGCAATTGGTTGAATGTTGGGAAGATACCCAGCATTAGCTACAAGTACATTAACATTTCCGTGCGTGGCTTTGATATTTTTAAAAACTCCGACTAAGGCAGTTTTGTTTACTATGTCCACGACGTATATGGATACTTTTGTTGAGGGGTAAGAGGATTCAATCGTGGATTTCGTTTCGAGAAGTGTTCGTTCAGTTCGTCCAAGGAGGGAGATGCTTGTTGCTCCTGATTTTGCAAAGTTGGTGGCGATTACGGGGCCGATCCCTGAACCACCACCCGTTATTACGATGTTCTGACCTTTGGTTGAAAGTTGTGGCAAGGCTGGGTCAATGGCGGGATAGGTGTCCGTGTGATAGGTTTTGGTTGGTGAGGGCCAGGGGAGAGACATACTGAGGATTGTTAGATACTTTGACTTCGAATAGAGCACTAAAGAAAAAATATTGTAGGTTTATTTAGAAACTCAGTTGATTGATTCTTGTTTCTTCTCCTCCATCGTCCCTCGTTTACTTTTATATCTTTCAATTTCATTTATCATCAAATGGCGAATCACCCCGCGATTCCAAGCTTCGGTGAACACACCTTCCTATTCGCATTACAAAAACTGGTTAATTTCGGAAAGATTACAAATTTCGCCGATTTATTTTTGTTTCTACTGAAGGCCACGCATAATAACTAATGGTTTAGTCAACAAGATATTGAGGCTCTGAGTGTTTTAAGTGGGGTTACTAATCACATAAGTCGGGATCCTTTATAACTACCCCGATCAGTAGAATTCACGCCTTCACGAGGAGCAGGCACAGACTATTTGGAGATTCGTCATCTTGATTTCTCATCTATCATCTTGCACAAACTCTCTCTATAATGAAACTTAAGCCTCTTGTTATCCAGATTTATGTAAATGTCACGTGATACTCGTTCTTCCCTTGTTAACAAAAGCTTTATCCTAATACATTCTAGCCTGGATGATGATCTAAGAATGGGAAAGTCCCTTGGGGGCTACGACTTACCTAGAGACGTTGGGGCCTTTCATCAGTATATATGACGAGAGAGATAATATGGAATGAAGCGGCCAGTGGTGAGAGAAATGCCTTACAGGTTGTTGAAAATGGGCATTAGCAAGTACATTCGAAGAGACAATTAATTTAAGCAGTGGAAGATCATTAAATCTTCAAGTTATTTTATCAAACAACAGAGAAGTGTGGTTTACCTCAAAGGTTGGTGGCAAACGATCAATTGTGAGTATGGTAATTCTTAGAAGAATACCTCTGAATCAAATAGGGCCATGACTACCAGTGCAATGAATATAACGCTGTGAATCATTTAGATTTAGATAAATCTGTTAAATTTATTATTTATATATGAACTCAGAGTTAGATTTTTTCTTTTTCGGTTGTCGAACTCGCACCCTGTACCCCCCCCTTAACCACAAATATCATTTACCTCACTTATCACAACACGTTTCAATATTCCTAAATATCACAAGTAACATAATCAGCACTAAACCTAGGGGCACAATTATGTGCAAATTACACCTGTACGTCAAATATAGCAAAATAGACAATAACGGCGAACACTGCAACTGCGTTCGCCCAGAATTGAAATGGGGAAAACCATGTCATGAAGCATGGCGAACGAACAAGTATCCTTGCGACTTTCGGGTTGAAGATGATAGGCACGCACTGGAGGTTGGGGGTATGTGTGGGTGGTGCATACGGATGAGATATCTAGAGGAAGCGAGGGCAAGGATCGAGGTGAGGAGGAAGGAGGAAGAGGAAGCTAAGGAGAAGGGTGAGTAGGAGTTGGATTGAAGATGATGTATGGGTGGAAGACTTTGAATGGCCGAATGTTTCATAGAATGATAGGTATGGCGGGATCGGTTAATCAGTAAGGGTTTGGGTATTTAATAAAAACTTTATAATAGGGAGTAGTGGGCATAAGTAAGGCACTACTTCACAAAAAAGCGGATAGTGAAGTTAATCCATGAGTAGATATGTAGATTAAACTCACTCGAGAGTAATTAAGAGACGTCTAAGTTCGTATATTTCTACTTCCTGTGAAATGTATTAAATGCCTAGCACCGGTGAATAGCAAATATCAATTATATCAAGATTTCAAGTCTTCTTCTGCAATAAAGCATTGACAACCATTTATGGAAGTCAAGGCCTAGAGTACTCGCTATGTATAAATTCTTTGGGACTAGCTAGATGCCTAAGTGTTACACAACTTCCTCAGACCACAAACTCAAATCCCATTGAGCAATAATCTACCAAGCAACAACTGCAATATTGTTGAGACTTTCGTTTTAATCATTCAAATATTCACCACCCAAACCTCACATTGTAACCCGCGCCTTCCTACAACGTCATGTGTGTATGGATCTATGAATCCATTTATGATCAAAAGAGCGATCGAGGCGAACCTTGTGGCCATTTATCTAATGAGGGAGGATTTTTTTATTGCAACTGGGCAAGGGATGCCCACGAAATATTTGGTGACGAATTGAAACCTTGCAACAAAAAACTTAGGAAGCAAAAAGCGCCAACTAAGGAGAGAATCAAGACTGAAGGATGCAACAGGCTTTCTAAAGCCGGGCTGTGCCCAGCATGTAGGGGAATCAGAGAAAAAGCGTATACTCCTAGTACGAATCTGGAAGATAGTCAAAAGACGATCCGAACGAGTGGCTGGAAGGAGGATAAATTCCATCGGTGGGGATGGTTTGCGAGAAGATAGGAGTTCTATTGGCTGACTTACTGGGGAACTCAACAATTAAAACTTGAAGGGAGGCTGGCTTTATGGAGGGGCTACGGGTTTATTTGTACCAATCTACAGGCCGCCCGCGTTCCACATTCACGAGGAGAACTTGAGGCTTATTACAGGGTTCGATTCTATTACATATAACTGTTGGGCGTAAAGATTACAAGTTTGGCATCCCGTGGCTTATACTGGGATATATGGATGCTTAAATATTTGGCGAATATTTGATGTGGCTGAAGGGGAGGTGTTAACATTTGTGGAAACGTGGGCTGATTCAGTGTTTGGACCCTCAGTTTTCAAGGATGGTAGCCATTTGCTGAAGAGTTTCTAATTCAACACCTGACTTTTATACCTGTGAAGCTATCGATTCTGGAACCTATCCTCTACACAGTCTTCTCCGCAGTATTTTGAAATTCAAATTTCAAGCTATTCTCCCAGCCAATTTTTTTGCACTTCCTCACCTCAATATCCGTTAGCAATTCCCCTATCCTCCATATTCATGATGCACATGTCTACATTACCTTCAATGCGACCAGTCTCACTGTGAATTGGTTCAGCCGCCCTCAGGTAGGGACAGAGAGGAGTCTTATTAACAAAGATTTTCTGGACAATTCGCAGTGTCCCTAAATAGTAATTCAATAATAGAGATATTTAGAGTTTGAATTTTGGGAAATCAGAGCAAATATTCAGGGTAAGAAGGGTCAAATATATTTATTTTGTTTCGATCCTTGGATGCTGGATATATATTTCTTATTTACTCATTGTTGCTTGCTACTCAGAAATGAATATATTTTAGGTTTCAACTTACAGGACATGAAGTAAATGAGTACTTGATTGTATTGACAAATGACAGAAATGATGCGAGTCTCAACATTGACTAACTACGTTGGAAATTAAGAGTTGAATGATTAGATCTTACACTCACGACCCATAAGGATAATTCAAACCATGAGACTGGCATGGTAGGCAAAAGTACCCCCCCAGCTCGCTTTATTTCCTCCTGTTCTTGTGTTAGATTTTTAAATGCTTGGAGACCTTACGCTCATGACTGTCGCCAACATATCACAAGAACTCGCTCATACCATGCATTCGAGGATTAGATTAATTACATTATAAACTTGCTATTAACAACCGCACAGGACGAGTGATATACCCACAAACGATTGAATAAAATAGCTAAATACTAAATTGAAATGACACTTTTATGCTCCAACTCCATTCACATCATCTAGACCGTAAACGATGAAAAATAATAATAGATTCTTGCAAAGCAGTTAATTATACCACCTTTACATTCCATCATGTACCGTATTGCTATTGCAAGTCAGCGCATTTACACACTCGTTTTACTTAGTGTTATGCGGTTTCCGGGGATGGTGCGAGAGGACAAATGTGTATATGTGTCAATCTGCTTGTTTTAATTTCTGTAGTATTTATGTTGATTGCGGATGCTAAATACTTTTGATGTTTTTCTCCACAAAAGGACACATATTTCTCAATCATGTTGTGCAACAAAAGTGCTTCACATGTCAGCGTTTTCGTCTGGTGGAAGTTCGGGCTAAAATCCCCTTTGCGCCTCATTGCCTAATTGCAGGCGGCTATCGCAATGAAGTGTGTTGTCTTTCTTTGCTCTAAGACTGACTAAGATCATATTATTATAAAGCTCGAGGCTCGCTAGTTTATATATTTCAATGGTGATATGCAGCAAAACCTTCCCTGTTTTGGAACAGATCCTTGTTCTCGTCTAACAGCTAGCTACTAATACACGACTATACTGTGAAGAGAGCGTCACTGGCTGGGACAAGTTGATCTTCCAGGAGAAGAAATATATAAAAGCCGTACGAAGAGAACGGCTAGTAGTGTGGCTCGAATATATTTTCGAAATGTGATGTGAACAAAATTACTGGTTTTCCTAATGGGATACTTTTGTTTGAATTTGGTGGCTTAAGAAGGAATTGAGTATTGAAAGTTCAAGTTTCGCACATAGTTGAGGTGATAAAGGGTATGTCCATATCATGAGGTATATCCAACTTATCCTGCTAAAATACGAAGTCTTACAACTTGGCTCTCACCTTCTTGGCGTCTTGTTCCCCCTTGATAGCATCCTTTAATACCCTCCTCAAAATCTTCCCACTGGCACTCTTCGGAACTTCATCAACCCACCTAACCCCACCCCTAAGCTGTTTATGTCCTGCAACCCTTTCCTTCAGCCATCCACAGATAACATCTTCATTCTCTCTATTCCTATCGACCCCCTTGCTTCCCACCACACAGGCAACCGGAACCTCCGTCTCCCTCTCCCCATCATGTACCCCGATAACCGCCACATCCTCAACCATCTCATGCTCTACCAAAATCCCCTCTAACTCCGCCGGCGCAACCTGAAACCCCTTATACTTAATTAACTCCTTCACACGATCAGTGATGTACATGTTTCCCTCCTCGTCGCAGTAGCCGATATCTCCCGTTTTGAAGAACCCATCGGGTGTTAGCGAAGATTCAGTGGCAGAGGGATTATTGTGGTAGCCCTGGAAAACATTGGGGCCTTTGATCCAGACTTCACCCTCTTTCCCTGTTTCGACCTCTTTTTCATCCGGTGACATAAATTTGATTATTTGGTTGGGGAGGGGTGGGCCGTTAGAACCGAGAGCCCGGTCCCATGTTTTCTGGGGTTTATGTTAGACATATGGCTAGCAAAACTTTGGGAAGAGATACGAACCTGGATATGTGTAGCTGGACTAGTCTCGCTCAATCCATACGCCTGCTTTACGGTTGTACCGAGCCGCTTCTTTACGGCATAAATTAACTCTTTCGTGAGAGGTGCTGCCCCAGAGGTGATGGTTTTTAGACTTGAGATGTCATATTTAGAGACGATTTCATTCTTCGCAAGGTGGAGGACAATTGGAGGAGCGACGTAAACGTATGTTATTTTATGATTCTGGATGATCGATAGAAATGCTTTGAGGTCGAATCCAGGCATGACTATTGTGGTGAAACCAGCGAATGCTGGCTGATGGACAAGACATTGCAGACCTGCTTGTGTGTTAGGGGGTTCTCGATATTTCACACTACCAAGTGAAACAATATACATACCATAGATATGGTAGTAAGGTAACACAGCCAGGACCTTATCCTTATCCCAAGATATTATTTGGCCCTCCAAATAATTCACCATATGTAACCCGCTAACAACATTCAAATGACTGAGCATAACACCTTTGGGTAACCCCGTTGTCCCCGAACTGTAAACCAAGTACGCCAGGTCTTTCTTGCAATCAAGCTTCTCCCTCTCTTCCGGTCTCCCTCCCCCTACAAGCACTTCGCTAAAATGTCTACATCCTTGGTTCTCTTTCTCATCTCCAATTAACAGCACTCTCTCTTTCGGTATCCCGACCTCTTTCGCGGCTTTCAACCCGTTCCCCAATAGATGCTTCTGTGTAATCAAAACCTTCGCCCCACTATCCCTCAAATGATGCGCCAGCTCCCTCACGGTATACGCCGGATTCGCCGGACTCACAATGCCTCCTGCGAAATGCGTCCCCCAAGTCACCGCCGGCGTATCGATACAATTTTGTGCAAAAACAGCCAAGACGTCATTCTTCTTGAAATCAAAATGCCGTCTCAATCCAGAACCGAAAGCAATCGTAGCATCGCGTAGTTGCAAAAATGTATAGGAACGAGAGAGATCAGGCACTGCATAGATTACTACGGGGAAAGATTAGTTATTACATTATTATCGAGAAGGCGGGTAACACAAAATGCGGGGTATCGAACTTTGTGAGTCAGGAAAATGCTTGGACTTCCTGTCGAACAGTGTCGTCCATAGGTCTGTTTCCGGAATGTCGATCTGAGGGGCAGGAATCGGCATATTTGTGAAAGTTTCAGCAAGTACTTAGAGTTCTTTGATAGTTTCGGTAACTAAGTTACGCAAGATATCTATATTTTGACGGTTGTGGGATTGAAACTTATCAAGCTGTTATCGCAACGGTGATCATAACGATGAGAGGGAAAGCGCCGGGAGAGAAAATGGCATTCTGGTTAGGGAAGGGATATGAAAGAGAAGAGTGAGTTGCGGGTAGACATCGCATGAAGTACCCAAAGGATATCGGGAGCAGAGGCTATAGCGTTGGCTTGAATGCGGACTAGTGATGATTACAATTGCGTGCCTCGGCTTCTCCTAACTTAAATCCCAAGGATCTGGATCGGATCTGGCCGATGAAAGGCGGAGATTTTAGTTGCCGTCTACAACTTCGGTATTTGGATTGAGTCTGAAATTAGTAAAAATAAGCAGGAAACAAACTCAGGGTCCGTGGGAAGAGAATATGGAGTTGTGACGAGAAGAAGAAGACTTGGGGAGGGGAATCTCCAAGCAGCGGCATGCAGGGACTTCATGCAGGTCCATGTGAGCCTGATCTCGAAAAGCTTAACTTCACTCATGACTTGCAGGCAACCTGTAGATGAATTGATCAATCATATATAATGTTATATATAGCTATGAATCTTCAAATCCGGTACAAAAACTCGACTCAAACAAACGAAATATCAATCTCCAGTCCTGCGGCTAAACATTGGGTATATAAACAACCACCAAAAAAAAATCCAGTCTAGCCCCCTCCATAATTACATATAGTTGAATGAAATGGCAGTCAAGAATCCAACTCAAGCAGCCCTTACGCCATTAGCTAACCCTCAGTTCGTAATCATATAATATATGCAACCGCAATCTTCTCAGCGCGAATGCTTGTATATAAACAAATGAAATCCAAATCCTTGGTCGTGAGACCCCGTATATAATCCTCCTATGTGCTGCTGTTCAAATCTACGGGTAGACTTGATGACGGTGCGGTGCCTGAAAGGCTGTTGCCACTTTCTAAGTGCCTCACTCGTCAACAGCCTGTAGTCCTTCGTCCTGGACAATCTCCTTGTCCGGCCATTCAATCGGCTCCATTGGCGCAAACTTGACCCCTTCATTGTCCTCCAGTCTCTTTCTTGCGATTTCCTCGTTGATGAGCCAGATGCGCTTGAGCCTGGATTTTCTGATCCTGAAGATATTGTAGAAACTCTCCTCCTCACTAACGAAAGACTCCTCTAAGGATTCCAATTCTTCGTCCTGTTTCGACCCAAGTTTCTCCAATTCCTCTTCTTGCCGAGTAAGCAGCTGCTCCATTTGCTTTGCCTGCTTGTCACGCATGACGTTGATCTTGCTTTGGTGCAGTCGTTCCATATCATCGCGCAAATTGTATTGGTGGCCCAATTCTCTCAAATCCCGCTCCGTAACAACTCTGGCAGGGTTTGGCCCACTCGCATTTCGGCCAAGCCCATCACAATACGCTTCCATATGTCGAAGTCGAATTTTCACGCTTCTCGCAGCCTGTTTGTGGTTGGCCCTCAATTCCATCTCGGCTGCAACCTGTCGATCCTCCAAGTGGGTTGTGGTTCGAGCATGCCTCTCTTTCATTTTCGTCAATAATTCCCCATATCGATCAAGAACATCCAACTTTGATTGCCCATGTTTAGTCCACATCATCCATTTCATCTTTCTTTCAAAAGAGCAGAATCGATCTCGTTCGTTGATCTGCCTAGCCCTGAGTTCGTTTAATTCTTTACTCGATTTCGTTCGCCTTTCTGCCTCCGCATTTTCGGCTGCCTCTGCTAGCTCCCTTGCTTCTTGCTCGGCCTTCTCTTTTTCAAGCTCAGCCAAACGCGCTTCTTCTTCCAACCTCCGGCGCTCTAACTCCTCCTCTCCGTTGCAGTAATTTGGACATCCAACCATAGGATCCCAAACAGCTCCGCAGATATAACAGAACTGGGCTTTGCATCGACAGGTTATATGACTACACCCTTGCGTCAATTCAACTAATGTCCGACATTTATAGCAACGCCGCCACCCTGATTTCTCGCCCATTTGTAGCACCGCATCAAGCTCCCAGTCCGCAGGACAGTCCTGCCCAAAGGCGTGAGCAGCGCGTTTACATGTGGAGCATGCCCTAGTTCTACATTTGCGACATACAACTTCAAAAGGATGTTTGGGGTCAATCTTCGTCCGACGAGGTATAAATTCTCCACATATGAGATTTGGGCAGAATATTCGAGCTTCCCATGGTGTACTAAATTGTAAGACACTTTTCATAAAGATGGTCTGCTCCTCCCGGTTCAGTATCGACTTTATGATTGTGCTAGGGATCGGTTGTGTGCAACACCGCGGAGGCATCTTTTGTTCGTCATTCGTAGCTTGTGTGATGAGGATGCGGAGGCAGGTTTCGCAGTAGTTATGACCACAAGGCAGAGTCTGCAGTGATGAACTATGCTTGAATTCATCTCGACAACATATACATGAACTATCATATCAGCCCCAGCATTGTGTTGAGAAGAGTCTTAATACTTACGCCAGGCTCTCGATAGATGAACTATTCCTCCGGAGGCTCAATCTAGTCCTGATACCCTTCTTCAGGCTAGCATAGGATTTCCTTGTCGACACCGAGAAGAGAGACGGTGTAGGTTCGGTCGGGGCTATCGGAGGTGCCAACCCAAGGGCAGATCTCTCTTGTGCTTCTGTTTGTGCCAGGTATTTCGCATACTCAGAGAATGAGAGGCTCCTCCTCTTCCTTGATGGGGGCCAAGAAGTATCAAATTCGTTCGACGATCTAGATGTGATCCCAGTCGAGCTGCTATCGCCTGACCCTGATGAGGCGGTTCGGGCATGATGGGAAGAGACCGTGAGAGAGGAATCCGCGACATTATGTTCGGTTTTCGCTGTCGCAGGTCTGGGAAGTGTTATCCCAAGGCTCTCGGCCTCCTTCTCCAAAGCGTCTTGGATTTGGGCCTCAGTCTTTCGACCGTCAACTTGTAATACCTCTCGTAGATATTCCGTATCATTATAATCAGCGACTGCGACGTCCGTAATCTGCGTCTCGGTGACAGACCGTTTTCGGAGCACATTGGGCACAGGTGCCATCATGAGGCGAGGGAACCGTGTCGTCGCAGCATCCGCGGGGTTGATGATGATTGAGCCTTCTTATCGAGGAGATTGGCGGGATCCACGGGGGTGAACAAAGGTTTGTCAACCACCCAAGATGGCAAGGTTGAGGATCACGGACACGGAACAGCAAGAAGGTCAAGATGGAAGGCTTGCATAGACTCTGAGGCTAGCTAGCAGGCAGGTGATTTGCGTGCGGAGGATTAGCTTTTTTTCGTAGGTTTGATTTGAATCATGTAAAGCCAGCGGCTCTTGGCACACTTATCAACATCCAAGCCGAGGCGGCGACAGGAGGCCGTAGTGATCGGCGCGCATCGGGAATTTATGAACTCTATGGAAATAAGGATAGGGACAGTCGAAGGTCCTGGAAATGGAGACATCAGTATGACAGGTCTTTTCCCCTGACTTTCATGATCCGTTCTGCTCCCTCAACTGCGACCTAGGGGAGGTTGCAGTTTGCGAGAAGGGGTTTCAACCTTACTCGGACCCACCAGAGCTGGACATCAGGAAAGAAATGCATTTCTTCGTTCAATCTTTTGAGACCTCAACCTCATCCCGCCGCGACAAAAAGTAGCTCGGCGCGAACAGATCAACCAAACAGGACGCGTTGATCGTTCCGACTCCGATGAAGCGCCTTGAACACACTCCCTCCGAAAATCGTCCGGCGCATATTCCTTTGGGTCCAACAAGTCTGGTGACGCCCCAGGTGCCCAAAGACAGCAAAATCTGCAGAAGCGCCGCATTGCAGCTGATAGCGTGGTCGACGTGGTACAATCTCAGGGGACTTCCTGTCCCAAGCAATATTGATTTCTTCAAGACGGATATGGCACAAAAGGGCTGAGACTTTTTCTAATCCCCTCCGGAGTAATTGTCCGTTGACAGCTCCTCCCGTCCGCGTTTGCTGTTGTGTCAATTATCAAGACCAGTGTGGGGTTGCGCTGGAGGCAGTCCAATATTTGGGAAGAAATGGTACCACCAATGAATTTGACGACCATTGCAGATTGATAGGAGACCTTCACACGATTTGATGAACGCCCACTAGTATCCGAGCCTAGGCTCTAGGTTCAACTACTTCATGGTACGCTACTCTTCTCTAAACGACTTCTTATATCATACCTTCGAATGGAAGCTTGCGAAAGAGTGCTTCCAGTTCCTCAAAACCTCATGGCTTCAGAAGCTGTTTGAGCACGACACCAAACACTGACGATCAGACCTCGTCACCTCACTGAGGATCATAGCCTGAAGACCCACGGGGAATCCACCATGTCGTATGGCGTCAGTAACCTCTTGAATGGGTCCTAATGCAGATTGAGTTATATGTTGAAGTGTCTCGGCGATCTGCTTGCTCAGACTTTTCCCTGTGTCGGAAGGACAGATGCATGGCCGGTTCATAATAGGATGAATAAAGGTGCCTTTTTGGAGTTTCCTACTGCTGAGTAATTCAAGGCTGACCTAGGCTATCCCTTCCAACGGCAGCGGCTCGGGAATGAACTTCGGGGATTCACAGCAAACAATATTCGGGAGGGGATCAGCCACAAGTGTTGGATGTGGTCAGGCCTTTTCAGTCATCGATAATTGGATGGAACAGGGTGAAGACCATTGTTCATCTTGCAAACTTCTCGAACTCGACTCTTCACTAGATCAGACTAGGGGCATGAACAGACCTTCAGGAGGGCCAAAGGGAGGGCGATATGTGGAGGCTTGCTTCTTCATCACCTGACCTACTCTTAGTTTCCTTGGACTCCCGGATAGATTTTCCACATATTGTCTTTGTTCGCGCCTTTTTGCATTGGGCTCTTACGGATGCGGCTGCTCCTCAGAGAAATAAGCTTTTCAGCGAAATACTTCGGAAAGGAAAGTTCTCCCGAACAAGACTACAGAAGGAAGGTACGGATACAGCCGCGTCTCATTCTCTAAGCTCTGACCCCAGTCCATTTTCTATCGGCACTGTATTTTCTGTTGTTATTAAGCATTTCTCAGGAGAATTTTCAGTGACTGAAGTATTTCTACCTCCCATGCAACTGGTCCTCTCTGCGGTTCCCCTTAGGTGCGATGCACACTCGAGCTACAAATGCAAGAGTCAGTTCCAGACCAGCTTCCTTAATGTTCCATATTACTGAAAGGGAGTGGATACTCCTGCTGTCAATGCTGGTGGAAATCACCCTACACTTACGATTTACATCCAGACACTTCAAGTATGAAAGCAACAACCTTGATTCCGGCTTGGATAACCTCCTCTCATTGAACTCCTTCGGATTGCAGAAGCCATGGAGCACAACAAACTCTATCAACCTGTGTTCCCACATATCAAATAGCATTTAACCTAAGATCCTACTATGTCTTAAAATATGCCTGAGAACTTTTCACCATGTACTTATTTTGTCACCATCTCTGAATCTACGCCATTAATTACTCTGCTACAAACTCCGCCGAGAAAGAAAGGAAAAGAAAAATGACCAGGGGCCTGGGACTCTTTTAGAAGTTGTGGTAACAATGATTGTCCACCTTTGATGTCGTCCGTGCAGTGGCTTCATAGGGCAGGTCTATTTCATTGAGAATCATAACAGAATCAGTAGTATAGGAGATTCGAACTTCATTGCAATGCACCAAATGTCGTCCAGTTTCTGCTATCATTCCGGGCAACGAAGCACTCTCTCTTAGCTCTAACTCGAGATCCTGAAACGAGAAGCCTAATACCTTGCAAACAGAAT
The DNA here is from genome assembly GCA_021365295.1 of Tricladium varicosporioides. Taxonomy (NCBI): domain Eukaryota; kingdom Fungi; phylum Ascomycota; class Leotiomycetes; order Helotiales; family Tricladiaceae; genus Tricladium; species Tricladium varicosporioides. The sequence goes on along the minus strand of JAJTIW010000014.1, from coordinate 882,471 downwards.
TATCATGTATGTATATCAGCAGATCGACCAACATTACCATTCTCACCAGTTATGAAACTTCGTGTGACTGTAACTGCTCCTAGGCTCACTGCGATCCCGTATTTCCCGGCTTATCTAATTATTTAGCCTGGGTTTGATGTATTTATATACTAACCTCGACTGTGTTGTCAATCGCTGTAGTTTCTTAGCTATTAGCTAAATAGTACGTTGCTCTCGGTTCGAAGGTCATGGGAATCATGCCTCTTCTTCTGAAACTGATGACATTCGAAAGCGATGAAACTCCTCCCCTTCGTTTAGTTCGTGGCTAGTTGGACAGTGGGCTTTCTCTGTTTCGAACTCTCACTTTCAAATTTTTTCAATGACGGAATCAGATCCCTCAGGAGGGGTGACTTCATCCTTTACTTAAGGCGAGTGCTATTATGCCCAACCAGGAATCTTGGTGTCAATGTTATGAGAATAGGGTTTGGAACTACTGATTCACTTTATTCAACTCGACAAGTCTCGGTGGCCCAGGGCTGTCATCTCTCCGGGCTACGTATCACTAAAGAAAAGCTGAAGGAGAGGTTTATGAAGCTTAGGTGCCCAGAAAATATGAAAATCAAATTTGAGGCGGGCTCACGGTGAGATGAATATTGATTTATCGCACTCAAGACGGCGGTGTTTAGTTTACTTTTACAATATGCTGTTTGGAGAGAGAGGATGATACCGGGAAGGAAAACATTCAACATAAATTCTTTGTAGTATTTTTTGGAAAGATGGCACCTCCAAGGAATACTCTATTTATGGCTAGTCTCCACGGTAAATTTCAAGTTTAATATATATGCAATTTATACCTTCCCAGAGTTATGCCTACCCCATAATATTGGACCTTGAAAGGCTTCAATTTTCAACTTAGTTGACTCGATCTCTTCAAAACACATATACACTTCACCGCCATGCCAGTTATTACTACCCGGGAGAGAAGAAGGATATGGATCCTTTACTATAATTAACAACTCCGAAGCTCGCGTGCTACTCATAGACGTACTATTGAATATTTATACATTCAAATACGAACTCCCAGAGTCGAGTCCGACAACACTAGGAATTAGACAACTCAAAAAAAATTGAAACTTCTTACAAGCGTGGAACTATAATTGACAATTAGAATTAAGCATCAGACAAAAGGAGGAACAAGAAGCGTGGAGATAGCGAGCTTTGGTGATCCAAAAGTCAGAGATTATCTGATAATTTTAGCATATACTGATATAGGGCCAGCAATCATTGGTAAGCACTAACTAATCATAAACCCTGGCATTCAAAAAAACACCTAAAAACTAGGGGAGGATCATTTAGCTACCAAAAGTTACCCTAAGAACTTCTCCCCAACCATCTCCTCACTAGCCGTCCACAACTTCCTCGCCGCACCTTCGTCAAGCGCATACCCTCTCAGCCAATGAGGATCAGTGACGACCTCGCAATCGTTTAAATACACACTCTTCTTCTCCTCACCCTCCTCCCCAATCCACCTTCCCTCTTCCAACTTTGGATCGAGCGCAGCTCTTAGCGTCGTACTACACCCCTGCTGTACATTCTTCCTTTCAGGCGCCTCTCTACCATCAGCAAACCATTCCTTCATAGCCTGATCAAAAAGATCTTTCGTCATGTATTTCTGCAGCCCGCTTGCGATAGAACCAGGATGCAGCGTCCAGGATCTAACTCCCTCCCCTTCTAATCTCTTGTTTAACTCCACAGAGAACAGGATGTTAGCTGTTTTGGCCTGCGCGTAGGCCTTGAAAGGCGTATAGTCTTTCCCATCATTGAAATTGATGCTGTCGAAATTGATACCGCCCCAGAGGTGGCCGGTGGACGAGACATTCACGATTACGGCGCCGGGTCCTGCAGCCAGGATTTTTGGCATCAACAAATTCGTCAATAGGTAGTGGGACAAATGATTTGTTCCAAATTGGCTTTCAAACCCGTCTTCCGTAAGAGCATATGGACAGGCCATAATTGCAGCGTTGTTGATGACGACGTCGATCTTGGGGATACTTTCGTCTTGGAGGATGGTATTTGCTGCTTGCCTGACATTTTTGAGTGAATCGAGGGAGACCGAAACAAATTTTACGGTGATAGATGAGTTAATCTTGGTGATTGCATCAATGGTAGGTTGGATCTTTGGAAGAGATCGACCGAGGAGGAGAATGGTGGAAGGGGAGCCGTATGCAAGTGAAATGGCTGTCTCTGCACCGATTCCGCCCTCGCTTGGACCGGTGATGAGGAATGTTCTGCCTTTGACTTGAGATGCGAAATCAGAGACAATTTCGAAGCCCGTGGTGGAGAAGGAGTATTTAGACATTTTGGTTGGCTTGCTAGGTGGGATTTGGAAAGGGTGTGATAGTATAACAAAGTCAAATGTGGGTAGAGGTGTGGTCTGTAGCTTAATTCAAGATGATAGAAATCTGTTGATGCCATGCTTCAACAGTCTCACCGAGTCTTATATACTGCTTCTGAAATCTATAATATTCAGTAAGCGAAGTGCTTGACAAATTAAAGGGGAAGACACGCGGCTGCGGATGCGGGGATGCGGCCGCTGCTATGTATGCAGGCTTTCGGAGAATGGATTTAAGGGAATAAGCATCTTGATGGTTCATCCGCAATGATTAACAGAGTGCATATTTTATGTTGCATAACGTTAAAATGTAGTGGATCGTTCAATTAATACCATTCGAGAGAACAGTTTTCCTATGACATGATGTGCGGTGTTTTCTCGGGAACAAATATAGGAAGATTTGATGAAAGTAAACGGCATTTATTTTTGTTGTGCAACCATCAGAACTGAGGGATGACTGAGCAAAGATCACTTCTCGCTTTCATGACAGCGCCAACATTTTCGTAATTTGTAATAGGGTTTGGAAAAACGCGATTTTGGTTCATGTACCCCGGTGGTTTGGGGTGCTTTGAAGCTTGATGAAATCAGACGAGCCATGGAAACTCAAGATATTGAAATCTGTCTAATGGTACAGCCAAAGTGATATCAATAAAGCTTTCGGTGGGATATTATTTAACCACTATTTTCTTCCAACAATACCTAGGCGTAATTTGACTTTATACTAGATATCATCATTCTTAAGGAGAACCTCGTTAAGGCTTCACTCCCAAATCACCTTTTCACTGTGCTCCCGCCTAGTAGAAGGAACGCATCATAGCGGATGAGATACGAGGGTTTAGGGAGATGAAGCGTTCCATTTTTCTTTCCAAAAGGTATTCTGCTTCGGTTTGATAGTTTCCAACAATGATTCTTCGGATAATACGTGCTCTCCCTCTTCGTCCATTTTTCGTCCGTGATTCGTCCGTGATTCGTCCACATTGACAGCCACGAAACTCATGTATGAGAACCGGACACAAGAATTATTTCCACTGAGTTCCTGTGAGGTGCATATGTATTACAAACTTTCCTCGGGTCTAGGAGTTCCGTGTTTCTTTGTGGAAGTGTTAGGGAAGCGGTGATGGCGTTGATATAATATGCGAATTCTGTCTGATACGTTTGAGCAAAGGATAGTTCGAGGAAGTGCCTTTTTATACTCAAATATATTGTGCAGCACACAATATCATGCTGTTAGGCTTGGTATGAATGATTTAATTGTTACTATTTTGTGTTTGGGGAGATTCCATAATGGTTATTAGTTAATCTGTTGGGCAGGTTCTATACTGTGAGGGCAGCCAATATCTAACTGTACATTCCTCCGTTACTACCACCTGGATCCTCAGATTTGCTTAAAATTAGTCAATGATGTTATTTTGATATTAAGAAATGGATGAGTGACAAATCATGGAAGCGTACCAAGTGCATGACTCGGTATAAATTAGGGGACGAGGTAAGTTGCTCGAATGAAGACAAGAAGCCCAGTTGTACTTACCTGCATTTTCATGTTTCAATAACGGAGGTATGATACCACGCGGCAAACAAGTTTGTACCATTTCTGCCCTTGCGAAACGACAATAACCGACGCCACTCCGAAATCGCTTCTGAATCTGCGAATACCCTCGGGTTTGAAAACCTTCCCACAATCCTCGTAAAATAAATGAAACACACAGTCATGATATCAACGAGATTAACTCAAGTAAGAACCTTATTGGCTCACTCGAGCAGGAAATCCAATCGGGCAAACTCGGACAAATCTCGCAAACTCGAGGGATGTCACGTGTTGCTCTCTATGGATTTTCGGTTGATTTGTATAAAGTCTCCAGATTTCTGCCCTCATGAAATTCTACTTCACATGTTAGCTTGCGGATGAATTCTGTTATTGAAGTCAGTCCATACGACCAAAATGCTCAAAGCGCTGAAGAATTTCTGGAAAGCCATATCTACCGGCTGGGTTCTCGAGTATCCTGACCCAGATAACGGACCGGTTGATTTATTTGATGGGAAGGATAGGAAGCGTCAAGGATCAAAACCGAAACCGCAGGATGAGAATGCTTTAGAACGATGTTCGTATCCTGGCCCGGGGAGGATATAAAATTTGAGGTATAGGCTTGAATGGAGACAATTTTGAGGTCGGTTTTGGAGACGAGGGTTATTGGAACGAGGATGTGGCAAAAGCTGGTGAAATTGGATATATGGTTGACTTGGTGGTTGAACTTAACTTGCAAGTACCGACTATGGGAATGCTATAAAGCCCAAGAATACTAACTTAGACAGGAGCCTTTACCGCATTTCGAAGGATCATCTCTTATAAAAACTTTTGACAAGTCTTTTTCCACCGTCATTTATTCTTAAAAGGCCCTACAGCAATACGGTTATCGAACTCATATTTTCTGTGCTTCACGATGCAATCAATATCCAACCAATGAACACTACTACACAGGCTCGAGCCATTCTACCAATACATACACATAATTACTAGGAAGTCACTAAAGCTAGAAAATGAAAGCTAGATCAATTGTAGCAAGAGATCCGAGGTCTTGAGGCTAGAAAAGAAAGTCGAGGTGTTTTGGTGTGAGGTACTCACTAGATATTTGTCTCGCCAAGATATTCAACGCTTCACCATGACTCCATACAAGAATTTATTCAGGGTATACAAGGAGCCCCTCAGGGTTTAATATCGCTCATGGCCTCATTTGTGTCATTTATACACGTTCCTTAGGGGAGAACTAGTTGGTCATAGCTTGCTCGCTGCAATGAAGGCTGTTCGTCTAAGCATGTGGTCAAGCCAAAGGTAGTTAGACCTCCATCACGGCAAGTACACCTTCCATCCAAGTTTAAGGGCCATCTGCCACAACATTTCTTTTGTTTTATTGGATTTGAGCATTGATGAAGGAAAAGAATAATAGTCATCCGACTTCTGCCAAGCCATCCCACTCACAATTTTATAGGTGACATTAGCGAGACTCCTCAAGACCTTGGACAATTCAATAATTGGTATCGCCTGTCAACCCTCGCAGCACGGCACAACAAATGCAGCAGCCAAGTCACCTTTTAACGACCCATCACGGCCCGAATCGTGCGATCGGGTTCACCGCCTGATCCTCATTCCGTCACCAAAAAAATATTGACCCGCCTTCCACGAACTACTTCACTAATGGAGCCCAACCCACACATATTCCGATCTACAACCTTCGAAACTTACAAGAGCACCTCGAACATGTCAGCATCTGGCGGCTCAATCGCAATCATTGGGGCTGGCTCCGTCGGCTCCGCAGTTGCCTACTCTCTTCTCCTCCGACAAGTCGTAGCTGATATTGTGCTCATCGATATAGACCACGGTCTTTGCCAAGCGCAAGTACAAGATCTCTCCGACAGCACATTTCTCTCCAATGTGCGAATCAGACAAGGAGATTTGCGTGATGCGCAGAAAGCCGATATTATTATTATTACGGCGGGGGCGAAGCAGAAGCCGGGTGATACAAGGCTAGGGCTGATTGATAGGAATTTTAAGATCTTGAAGAGCATTTTGAAGGAGTTGCAACCGATCAGGAGTGATGCTATTTTGCTGATTGTTGCGAATCCAGTGGATATTTTAACGTTGTTTGCACAGAGGTTGTCAGGCTTGCCGAAAGGTCAGGTTTTAGGATCAGGAACGTTATTAGATTCAATTAGGTTGACCAGAATTCTGGCAAGTAAGTTGAAGGTATGTTTCAATTCAAACATGATGATGATTTATGAGGAGGGATGAGGCTAATGAGATTTAGGTCGCTGATACCTCTATCCACGCTTTTGTGATTGGCGAGCATGGTGATTCTCAATGTGTAAGTGCCTGCTCAATATCTGAGGTTGTCACAGTCGTTAAACTATTTGACAGGTTGCGTGGTCCACTGCCACAGTCCACGGAACACCACTCCTAAAAGCCCTCCCATTAACCGATACCGAACGGGATGAGATCGCCACAGCAACCCGAATGAAAGCAGAGGCTATCATTAAAGTCAAAGGTTTCACCTCATACGGGGTTGCAGCTGTGACAGCCAGAATCTGTGAAGCGATCATCTTTGACCATCGTCAAGTCCTGCCGCTTAGTCACTGGCAGAAGGATTGGGATTGTTGTTTGAGCCTGCCGGCCGTTTTAGGAAGAGATGGTATTATTTCGTCATTTCCAATCAATCTGAATGAGAAGGAGGAGTCGTTCTTGTCCGAGTCAGCTGAGAGCCTGAAGAAGGTTATTGCGGAGTATGCGGAGGATTTGTAGGCAGCTGGTTGGTAGTGGGTCGCTCCATGAGCTTTAGTCTTTGTAGGGTTAGATTTGGAGCATGTTACAAGGTTTAGGAATCTTTTTGGTTACTTTGAGAAATTAATAGGGGAAACCTTTTGCTCTTGGCCATCTCATAAATAAAGTTGGGACAATAATAAGTGTTTTATTCTACCTCTCACGTGATAGCCATTAGAAGAGCAGGAGCGTAAGTAGATAAAATCTCGTAGGCCGTGTCCATCAGGAGTATAGATGCTTGGGTTGATTGTTATGTGAGCCCTCTCCTAATCACCCCTTCCTACATATTTCCATCCTAAATCACTCTTATATCTCCCTTCCACGCATCCACCTATCAAACGGAGGGTGAAAATCCCTGCTGCTGAACCGTATACACGGGTCCGCCAGAAATCATAGATGTATACCCCGAGCTTATATTCGCTGAAGCCGCTTGTTGCGCCTGATTCATTCTTGTATCGTTGTTTATTGTTTCCACATTGATGTCTCCACTTGTGCCACCACCGTTGTCACTGGAAGACAACCCGTCAAAGCAGAGACTGCAACATAGACTACAGCAGAAGCTGCACATATTTTTAGCAGTAGAGAGAATGAATTAGAGGTGATTATGGAGAGCGCTTGGTGGGTTGGGCGAAATAGAGATCTAATAATAAATTAGCTATGTTGGAAGGAGATCATTGACGGGGTATATAATCGACCTCTAGATATTTGCTGGTTGCAGAGGCTCGAATATAGCATGCAGATGTCCAGCAGTCAGCTTAAATATTTCAACATGCGTCCCTTGGCTATTTCTTACTTTTGTTTCCTCATTAACCCCAGCCTTAGACATGCCCATTGTTATCTTTTATGTATAACTGAAGTGCATATGACTTTCCCGCAACCACACAGGAGCTCCGAGACATTTGTCTGAGTACAGCTCACAAATTACGAAGGCCCATTGGTTAATGATCGTCACGTGAACGACAATATCGCCTTGTAGGGGAAGCAATTAATAAAACGACATAAAATCTAGTACAGACATTATAATAGCAGGTTCCAAAGAAGTTGGAATTAATCAAGCAATGGATAAACGAGATACAACGAGGGGGACCTAGATTTCACCGAAATTGCGAAGATGATTGAGTTGAAAGAAAAGCAATGGTGAGACACCGATCTGAAGTTACGACGACAATTAACTTTCTTTTTGTATCAAAGGTCGATCATGATCTAGATTCCTATGCTTAAACAATGAGAGGAAACTACCTCTGGCTTTCTAATACGCCCTATAGAGAAACGCCAAACCCAGATCCGGAATAGTTATTTTCTACGTATACTACCATCAAGAAACTTGATAACGTTTGTTACGCTTTCAGGCCCGGCCTCATTTTTGCATATACAATTCCAGCTATTAGTGTATATGTAGAGACATCAGGTTGCCCCTTCATGTTTGTTGTACTCAAAATGGAGTATGTGCAAGATAGGCGAGGGAATGTCGGTAGTAATATCTCCCACAAGGATTAAAAGGTTTTTTGCTATTTAAGTGTCTATATTCAACTAGAGGTACTAAGGTACTCAGTAAAGAACATTTTTGCTAGGCAGGACGTTTTTAGAGGCGATATCTTCCCGGATCAATAGATAATCCGATACATGTCCCAGCAACTGCTTTAATTTAGTTGTATTGACGCCAGTGCGCAGTGAGGGGAAGGAATAGTGGTGCAAGATGATGAACCACAAAAGCAACGATTGTATTATCTAAGAAACAAAAACTAGAGCTTGTGCGAAATTATAAAAATATTAGACAAGGCACACTCAGCAACTCCATCAGAAAGACATTTGAAGGCGGGAGCGAAATAAAATTACTCTAGTTCCTGCAACAATGTTTTATTAAAGAGTTAGAGACGGCAGCAGGAAATGGTCTGTTTTCTGCACATACGTCTCCCCTCAGCGCTGTAATAGATATAAGGTCTACCGAAAGTAGAGGTAATCCTCTGGATTTCGAAGTCGAAAGGCTAGGAGAGTAGTGTAGAAAGTTGTTGTTTACTCCTCCATATCTGGCGGTGGTAAAGGGGTTTTAAGAGAGGCTCTTCTTGTAGCAGCCATCCTTTCTAAACTAAAAGTTGCTGTTAGGAGGAACATAACTCTCTTATGCAGAAAATAGAAAAGTAAAAGCATATGTAGATCTCTTGGCTCTCCTCACAGGGTTATATCAGGCGGTGAAATGATTAGAGGGGTTTCAAATAGTCCTTTGACAGCTAAAGCTGTTTCAACATACGCTTATTACTTTTCGTTGTATTAGAGGGCTCACCTAGCTCTTCCCAATGCTTGCCGGTTCTGAGAGACCACCGTGTTGGGACTAGCGGTGGTGGTTGTTCGGCAATAACCTCGCTTAGCAACTAGCTACCGTCGCACCTTCCCATTGTTTACAACTTCTTCTTTTTCTCTACAAAAATATTAAATTGCTTAACTCCTCAAGTTGGTAAACTTTGTCTCCCATCCTCTGGTTTAGGTAAACTAACTAAAGCCGCCCTCTTCTACCCGCACCCCGCAAAGTAAGTTGCTACCTTCACAATCTCGTTCTTACAACGCGCCGTGATCTGGGGTTAGTCCACTTCAGAACTCATCAAAAGCAGCCTGGGAGTATTTATCCTGATCGTTTTTCTCTCAAATCACCGATGAAAAGCCTATAAGAAGTATCTGGCTAACTGAATCCTCTACAGAGTTAATACGCATTCATCTCTTTGCAATTTCGTGGCTGGCACGATTTTACTGCAGTGAGTTCTCATTTCCACCCTGCCCAGCAACCTTAAAGGCCATTCCTGAATATCCATCAACTTTACTATCTCCTCTAATCCTTAGCCTGGCAATCGTGCTATGCGGAAATGAGGGTGTGACACGATAGCCATCCTCCTCCCTTCATTTTATATCTACACAAGATCGCTAATTGATATCGTGCCTCTATAGATGCTTGAGCAATCAAGCCACTACAACACTGTCCAGGTAAGTTGTACTCGGTCCCTTCTTCAGAGCGTACCTTTTCTACTGACAACATCACCCTTTATCGTATCCTTATCACATTCATTACGCAAGATTCACTTTCATCTGTTTCGAAAAACTAATTCTTCACCCGTTCGATCTCGATCCATGCAATCTGCACTTGCATTGCCCCACCTATCTTTCATGGTTCTAGCTAACAACATTCGCTAGCACGCTCAATCTCTCAAGATGTCAAATACCTGGGGAACTGCAAATGCCACTGCTCCACCACCAGGTACTAAGGCTTCTGGTAGCTGGATTGCTGCTTCGGCTGAACTTGCTGCCCTAGCAGCTCCTACCAAGACCCCCCAGGAGCACGGCTGGGTCCAGAAGAAAGGTTACGACTATGCGGTTTTTAATAAGACCAACAAAGAAATTGCTGATGAGAAGGAAGCACATGCAGTTGCTGGGGGTGAGGAGGGCGCTGTCGCTACTCCCAATCCTCCCACTGCAGAAGACCAAGGCGCCGTTGGAGGTATTGAAGTCGGAGAATGGGCTGGCAACGCCGCCGTTTATGAGTGGAAGGAGGAATTTGGTGATGTTGGACCAGAGTTCCCAGAACTTGAGAAGCAGCTCTTCGGCTCTGAGTTTCATGTTAAGGCCGGTATCAATTTTCAAGGGTGAGAGATGACCATGGTTACTTAGCACAATCAAATATCTAATTCACTTTTATAGCATCACCGAACTAGATGTTACTCAAGAGGGGCCCGTTCGCCTTGAGCCAATCCGCAAATTCGAGGACGCTGGTCTACACCCCGTCATGCTTCGAAATGTCCAACTAGCCGGTTACGATATTCCAACACCAATCCAGCAGTATTGTCTCCCGGCTGTTTTCGAGGGCCGTGACATCACTGCTTGCGCACAAACTGGTAAGTTTACTTGGCCGTTGAGTGGTTTCATGCTGAAATATATACCCACCAGGATCTGGCAAGACTGCCGCGTTCCTGATCCCAATCCTTTCTAAACTCATGGGAAAGGCCAAGAAGCTTGCAGCACCTCGCCCTAACCCAGCTCTTTTCCAGCCTGGAGTCTCGAACATGGTTAAGGCTGAACCACTTGTTCTCATTGTATGCCCCAGCCGTGAGCTTGCTACGCAGATATTTGATGAAGCTCGCCGCTTTTGTTATCGTACCATGCTTCGGCCATGTGTCGTTTATGGTGGTGGACCACTTGTGGAGCAGTTAAACCAAATTGGAAAGGGTTGCGATGTTCTCATTGGCACCCCAGGTCGTCTTGTTGACTTCATCAACCGTCCTCATTGCTTGACACTGAAACGCCTCCGGTATATAGTTATTGATGAAGCTGATGAGATGTTGCAATCCGATTGGGAAACTGAGCTGAAGCAAATCATGTCTGGTGGTGGTAAGTTTATTCCTAGTGTCGTGATTTGTGCTGAACAGCCATTCAGATCAAGAAGAGGGAAGCATCAAGTACATGATGTTTTCTGCCACCTTCCCAAAAATTGCTCGTGAGCTCGCGAAGCAGCATTTGGCCAATGACCATGTACGCATCCGAGTTGGTCGTGCTGGCAGTTCTCACAGGAATATCCAACAGGATGTCATCTTCGTTGATCGCGAGAGGAAGTTGGGTGCCTTATTTGATCTACTCATGTCACTTCCACCTGCACGTACTATCATCTTCGTCAACAGCAAGCGTGCTGCTGATGAGGTTGATGATTATCTTTTCAACCTTCATATTCCATGCACCTCAATTCACGGTGATCGTACTCAACGTGAACGTGAGGATTCGATTCGTGCATTCCGTGTTGGCAAGGCTCCGGTCCTGATTGCCACAGGTGTCTCTGCCCGTGGTCTTGATATTCATAATGTTGCTCACGTTATTAACTTCGACCTCCCGTCTCCTCAATTTGGTGGAATTGAAGAGTACACTCATCGTATTGGCAAGTTCTATGGAAACCCAGCAGCTTTGACGAGTCTAACTTTTATCAGGTCGAACTGGTCGTATCGGTAACAGAGGCTTGGCCACTTCTTTTTACAACGATAGAGATGCAGATCTGGCTCCTGTTCTTGTTAAGACTCTTTTAGAGACTGCGCAAGCTATCCCTGATTTCCTTGTGGAGCACGTTCCCGAGAATTATGAAGCTGGTAAGAGTCAACTTGACTTTGAAGATAAGTCGGATGATGGCAATGGCGATGAAGAGGTTGCTGCCGGTGGCACGTGGGGTACCAACGAGGGAGTCGCAGCTGCGCCGGCTACTAATGGATGGGGTGGTGAGGTGTCCACTGAGACTGCCAGGGCTGCACCAAAGGCTGCTCCACATGGTGGTGGCTGGGGTGTACCAACTGGTAATGATGCTTGGGGCGCTAACTCTGGTGGTGGTGGTTGGTCTTGAGGGTTTTTTAAATCTGGCACTTATCATGCTCTTTGCTTTCGTTTCAGGTGGCACTTGATTTGATTCCTAGGAAGAACGAGGTCTAAGACGTGATTGTTAGATCTGGTACTTGAGGATTTCTTTTCATGTGAACGCCATTATGGAAGGGTGTAAGGCCAAAGCAATGGAATTGGGTCTCCCGACCGCTATGATGAGGCTTTTATGGCAGGTAAATGGAATGAAAGTACACAGTACAAAAATGCCGTAGATGAAATAGATATTACAGGTTCTGCACTCGAGTTACGAAATTCAGATAGGAGCTGATGCGAGATCCGAGGAAGAACGAAGATGTGGAAAGCGAAGCTTAAAGAAATGTGACAGAAAGATTATTTTCTAGGCAAAAGAGGATGAAATTGTTAGATATGTTGACGAGCTCGTTTTTCTTTTATTATTTTTAGAGCTTCACTTTCGTTAAGTTGGATTGCTTAAAAGCAAGTTTGTTGAAGTAAGGTTGTGTTTTAAGGGAAAGCGATGGGTCGGTTCTTGATGTGGTGATGTGAGCTAATCTAAAGAATAGTTTCTTAAGGCTCTTATTGATAACGCAGAAAAGGCCGTTATATATTAAGGATTGTTTGTCTGTCTATCCTACCTTTATCCTTTCCACTGTTAACCTAAACCCTCAAACCCGACCACTGCCCCACCCCCTCTTCTCCTCCCAATTCCAACTCACCACCAACCCTGAATTAACATAAACCAACACACAGGCCAGCACAACTCCTGCAAGCATCCAAATCCCCATATCACTCAGAATTATCGCCCCATCCCTCCTCACAGTATCCAACTCCCCCGTTCCTTTTCCTTGCTTCACGCCCTTATCCCGAATCACATCCTCCTTTCCCTCCCACGGGGCTCTCATGCCAAGATCTTGTAAGATCTGCTCACTTGTAATCTTAGCACCCGCAAGGACAATTGGTACACCGGTTCCTGGGTGGGTGGAAGCACCAACGAAGTAGGCGTTTTTTACGCCTTTGGCGCGAGTTGAGGGGCGAAAGGCCAGAACGTTGAAGAATGAGTGGGAGAGGCCTAGGATAGAACCTTTGTCGAGGTTGAATCTTTCCTCCCAACTCAATGGATCATTAACGATTTCGTTGGTGATGAGCGAAGCGAGAGGTTTGCAATTTGTGCGAGATTGTATAGTAGAGAGGATTTGTTGCCGAGTTGAGGAGATGATAGATGGCCAGTCGAGTTCCTTTTGTGGGGGGTCTTTACCTGTCGATACTGATGGGGAGCGAGATGATGAATTCAGACTTTCCCCATTCGATTTTGACAATGGTGTTGAGGAGCTGAGGAGGTGGCCAACGGGAACGAGGACGACAAGAGAGTCTTTTCCTTCCGGTGCTGCAGTGGGATCTATTCTTGAAGGAACATTAACATAGAAACTCGGTTCATTGGGAATGGATTGCCGTTCGAAGATTGAATCGAAAGATTCGCGGTATTCGTCTGCGAGGAAGATGTTATGTGTCGTTAATTCGGGGACTTTCTGCGCGAGAGACCAGTAGAAGGAAATGGAGGAGCAGGATCCGGCTCGCTTGATGAGTGAAGAGGCGTAGGATTTGGTCGTTTGGGGCGTTGACGAGGGAAAGAGGTTACTGTAGGCGTAAACCAGGTCGGCGTTGATAATGATAATGTCTGCCATGACATTCTCTCCTGAATTTGTTTGAATACCTGTTGCCGTCTTCCCATCTAATGTTGTAAGGATAGTGGATACTGGTGTATTAAGCCGTATGTCAACGCCCAGCCTCTCACAAACCCCCACTAATGCTTGAACAATCGCATGGAATCCTCCAACTGGATACCAAATCCCCTCCGCCAACTCTGTATACTGCAATAAACTATACGTCCCTGGTGCATCAAAAGGACTCATCCCCATATACATACTCCCAAACGTGAAAACCCGCCTCAACCTTTCCGTCCAAAAATACTTCGCAGCTCGCGAATAAATACTTTCAAACGGATGCAGTCTGAACAACTCAACCAAAAAACTCAGTCGGAGAAGATTGAAGATAGAAGTAAAATTCTTATGCAAAACCTCTCTGACACTAATCTCATAATGCCTATGCGCCTCCCCCAACCACTCGAGGTATCTCTCAAATCCCTCCTTCCCCTCCCACTTTTCAATCTCCCTCTTCATTACCGCCGTATCACTGCTCAACTCAAATTTCTCTCCATCCCCAAACCACAAGTTGTAATTCGGTTCGCATTTCAGGAGGCGCACACCTTCGGCGGAGAGGGAGGTGTCAAGATGGTTGAAGGTCTCAGCAAAGAGCTTCGGGAGGAGGAGTAGAGAGGGTCCTTGGTCGAAACGATGCCCATTGTGTTCAAGCAGACTACATCTTCCACCGGTGAAGTCGTTTTTCTCGAAGACTGTGACCTTAAGTCCAGCTTTTGCTAGCCGTGCAGCTATTGCGATCCCACCTACTCCTGCACCTAGCAATTGTCAGCCAACGGAACGGAGGGAGGGGTGCGGCGGGGTATCCGGGTAGCATACCAACAACGATCGCAGTCTTCTGGGGAAATTTGGATGCCATTAGGAGCTGTAGGAAAGTATTCGACTGCCGCAGCAGGAAGATGAAGGTTTATTTTTCACATGTTTGACGCAAGGGAAGCTATAGAATGTGAATCTGACGGAGAAAAGTCACGGAGTTAGCTCCCGGCTCGATTGGCGAATCATGACGTGCTAATCGAGAGTCACGCAGGCTAGGCAGGGGTACAGAACTCCATGTCCTGATCATCAGTCGTGTTGCATTTATGCTTGCCCATATTTCTTAAGATATATAGATATTTTCATGTACGATGCAAGGGGGATTTATCTGTTGTCAAATAAAGGTTTATCATCCAAATCGCATCAGAAGTGGTATTGTCATACAAAATCTACTGCAAACCCTCTACCCCTCGTTCAACGCCTTCCATGCAACCCTCAACCTACGTAACTTTGGCACGGTGGCTTTCCCTTCTTCTACCTCGTATTCCGTCTCTCGTAACACTCTACCGATCTCCATGTAACTTTCCACAGCAACTCTCATGGGTGCTCTCACATCATCTGGCAGCTGAGCAATGGCAAGTTGAGCATCCTCGTACACGCTAAAAGCTTTCGCTAGCAACCTCATGCGTAAATTCTCAATGGCTGGATGCTTGGGATTCTTCAAAGCATCCTTGACTGTGAGGCCTTCTTCTTTCAACCAAGAGGATGGAAGGTAGACGCGACCAATTGCGGCGTCTGTAGCAACATCTCGAGCAATATTGACATATTGAAGAGCAATTCCCATGTGACTACCAGAATGAACGAGGCGCGATCGCTGGCGAGATGTAAGTTTTGAGTAACTATGGTAGAACACCAATTCTAGGATTAGCTCAGCTACAGTACCAGCAACTCGAGCACTATAAATCTCCAAATCGTGCTCAGTTTTAATGGGAAAGTCTTTGCTATTATCGGAGGTCTTATAAAATTCCAAATCTGTTTTGAAGCCTTCCAGAAGATCGTACAATGGTCCAAATGGCAGAAGATTTGTCGGAAGTAGACACAAGGCAGATTGAGCGGATTCTGGAAACTCGTTCCTTATGTAAGAATGGAGGTTGGGTTGCTTGGAGGTGATGCGAGCTTCCTTGGATGCATATGCCAAGTCGAGGTAGTGTGTAATCTTCTTAATCCAGCCATACGCAATTTCCTCATCCGCAGCATTATCAACCAGGTCGTCAACGACTCGACAGAAAGAGTATCTCGTAAAATGTCAGCTATAATTCCAAGTAGAGATTCTGTACTCACAAAAGAATCAAATCAATTCGAAGCCGTCCTGAAAAAGTGGAGCTAGCAAGATAGAAACTCCTGCTCTTTTTCTGTAGTCTTGCGACAGCTTGTTGAATCCCATTAACTCTTTCTTGATCGTACTTTGCAGTGTCCATGAGAAGAGCTTTGACAAGTAAAACAGGGGAAGGAAGCTCCGGAACTTGGGGAAACAATTGTGGAAAAGTCAGCAGTATCGCCAAGGCATGATCAAATACGACAAGACCAAACACAATCAGTGTATTGGTAGCCAGAAAGAAGATTGCCTCCTCAATTTCCAAACTGTCCCAAAGATATATCCCAAGCTTTGTTCCGGATTCGATGCTCCAGGTTCCCCTCTTCAGTGCTAAAGTATCGACTATCCACAGATATATAGTCGGCAATACGATTGGCACAAGAGTACTTATTCGAGGAAGAGCGATTAAGAATTGGGATGAAAGAGCCCATAGAAGAAGCGCAAACGGCCCTGCCCACCCTAATATTAAGCCAAAATATGTACTTTCACCACCTCTCCAAAATAAAATTCCACCTCCAACAATACATATTGTAAGAATCGCCTGCCCCAGTTTTTGAGACCTGATTTGATTTGGTTCAGTCTTCTGAACGAGGTAGGTTGGATGAAATAATATTTTGCTCAATATAAGGTAGATTAACGATGTATTATATGTCTGTATTACGAAAAAGAAGACTTCTTCAGCGGGTATCGAGAACAGTCGAGGGCCAAAGATCACACCTGGGGGATATGTCCATATTTTGCGCCGAATAAGATATGAATCCCAAGGTATAGTCGAAACAACGGCGATAGTAGCCAAAAATAGAATCTTGTATATATCAATTCGATGGAGTAGTGGCTGATAAAGCAAGGTCAAAACAATTGCGGGAGGTATGGTGTACTGCAAATGTCTGCTGCCAATCAGCATTTGCCTTTACACATTCAAATGTTGCAAAACTTACACAAACGCATAATCGTAACCCATATTTGCTTCCGGTTTTCAATTTTAGGTGAATCAAGACATGAAGACAGGTCGTTGTGGTAAAGCAATAAAGTGCAGTCTAGAGACTATAAGACTGGAATTCGCTCAAGTTCGGAATAACGATGGTTTGCAAGCAGACTGCGAGGCTCATATATTCTCTTGTCCCTCGGCTGTGGCCAATCACGTTGTGAAGTGACTGGAATAATGTTAAGCAGTAACGTGACAATTGGTCAACAACTATAAAGAGTAAGTAGAAGTACCAACTCAGAATAATTATGGCCCAGGCCAAATATTCCCTCAAGAGGTGAATGCCATTGAGAGAAATTGCGCCCTCGGTGTGGATATAGCAGCAGGACCTTACTTTTTCTATGCTTCTCCATATTGGATAAACATGGCGATTAGAATCCTTGGATATGAACGATCGCAGAAATCGCGTGGCTTGACAAATGTGCAGGGTTGTCACGGACAAAGGATTCCTGCATATTCCCAGCTGCCACGCGACAAGGATCAACGCACCATCACTTCACTTTTTAAACCTATCACATCCCCATGAACTATCACACTACACAACTGTCGTCATAACCAACAACATAGCCAACATAATCCAACATAGCCAACATGTTCAATGCAAGGAGGAGCAGCCCTGGATGCTACCTAGTACGCGCCCCTTGCAGCTCGAAAGAAGCTTCCTTCATGGGCTCTCTAATTGGTTACTATACGTTTGGTAGAGACCTCGAGAATGGCTTCAGAATAAAGCTCCCCAATACCCAAAAGCGAATCGGTCACTTACTAGGGTTTCATCATAGCCTTTCTGACTATGTTTGTACGACGGTAAAGTTCGTATTTTCTCTTACATCTCTACTCACTATATCATTGAACACCTCACATGTGTATGCTTCAACAACATTAATAGTACTTCGTCCTGTTACACTCATGAAGTTTGTCTATGAGAAGCTGAAAAAGCTGGAGAAGCTGGAGAAACCACATCCCTACCTCCATGGAAACTTTGCGCCCATACACCAAGCCCAACCACTTACACCTTGCTCATACACAGGGACAATACCAAGGGAACTCGCCGGTGGTGAATATGTACGAAATGGAGGCAATCCAGTTACCAATGAGGATCTTGGAAGAGATGCACATTGGTTTGATGGCGATGGAATGCTCAGTGGGGTGGTATTCCAAATAAACATGGACGGTTCAATCAGACCTGAGTTTGTAAATCAGTATATCCTCACGGACACATATATCTCGGCCGTTACCACCTCAGCACTTCGGTCACCAATTCTGCCAAGTATTTCAATAATTGTCAACCCCGCCTCTACCTTGCTCCAGATCATACTAAAGATTTTCCGAACAATCTTTTTGGTCATTTTCTCAAATCTACCAGGATCAGAACAAGCCATAAGAAAACTTAGTGTTGCAAATACGAATATCTTGTACCACGACGGTAGAGCACTAGCAACATGCGAGAGTGGACCACCAATTCGAGTTTCTCTGCCAGGATTAGAAACTGTTGGCTGGTTCGATGGCTGTAAAGCAGAAGGGGAACCAACAACAGAGGAAATATCTGGTACAGGGTTTGGAGGAGAGGGACTCATGAGCTTCATGAAAGAGTGGACAACCGCACATCCTCGAGTCGACCCTATCACTAAAGAGCTTATTTTATTCCATTCAACATTTTTTGCACCATTTATAAATTATTCGATCATACCCAGCACACAGAATGCTAGTACCGCGCAACCTCGATTGGTTAATGTCGGCGTTCCTGGCATTCAGTCTGCAAAGATGATGCATGATTTTGGCGTTTCTTTTACGCACACTGTAATTATGGACCTCCCTCTATCACTCGATCCTCGAAATTTGGCTAAGAATCAGCCTGTGCTGTCATTCAATCCTTCTGGTCGCTCAAGATTTGGCGTCTTTCCAAGATGGAACCCTCAGGCTATTCGCTGGTTTGAGACGAACCCTTGTTGTATTTTCCATACGGCAAACACTTGGGATGATACTGAATACGACCCATATACACAGCAGGTCAATACTGCAGCGGTCAACATGCTAGCCTGCCGGTTGACAAGTGCTTCTTTGATATTTAGTGCAGGCGATATTGCTGCACCAGTCCCACTTTCAACAGCAAAATCTATCTACCCACCGGAAGAAGAGCAATGTCGACTCTATTATTATCGCTTCTCCTTAAAAGATGATATCAACAGGATAACCGACCAATTCGCACTTACATCCATCCCATTTGAATTTCCTTGTCTTCGAGGCGACACTTCAATGAGCGCTGCCCGGTATATCTACGGCTGCTCTGTATCCAACTCATCATTTGGTGCTGCTCTTGGTCGAGCTGTCAAAATCGATTCTCTTGTCAAAGTCGATATCAAAGCTCTAATCGCTCGCGCAAAGTCCGATCCTCCAACTCCTATCACTGGCTGTGTCGACAATCGCACAGTTGCTGAGATTCTGAGAAGCAATGATCAAAATGATCCGATCAAAATTTTTAAGTTGCCACCAGGTTTCTACGCTCAAGAATCGCGGTTCGTGCCGAGAAATGATGGCAAAAGCGAGGACGACGGTTGGGCCTTGAGTTATGTATTTGATGAGAGTCAGCTCGATGCTAACGGCAATGCTCCGAGTTGGGCGAAAAGTGAGTTATGGGTTATCGATGCAAAGGATATGAAGAAAGTGGTCTGTCGGGTAATGTTGCCTCAACGAATACCGTACGGCTTTCATGGAAATTGGTTTAGCGAAGAAGAGATTTTGGGACAAAGAGAAGTTCAAAATATTCGCTGCTTGCCGAGTCCAGAGCCAAAATCTCGACCAAACACTCGAAAAGAAAGCTTGAGCATGGACGTCTGGATAGGTGTGAGGAGGTGGATTCTCACCACTATTGGTTAACCATTCTCCATTATCCATTATCAGACAGAATAAACAATTGTAAAGCATTTATATATTATTCTATAGTATTTACCTGGCATTGGGGATTGGGATGGCTACCCCTTCGTACAGCATACCCTTTTTCAAAATTTAGTTGGATTCATCATTACCAGATCCGTGGAGTGAGTGGGGTGGATTCGATACTACTATCATCATGCGATGAGTGGAGGTAAACGGAATTTTGGGGTATATGTCAAGGGGAAAATGGTAGCCGTCACAATCAAGACGATGACGCCCTTGTTTAATATATAATCTCCTCAACCAGAGTGAATCTCTCCATTTGTCTCTTTCCTTTTTTGCCTGAACATGTCCATCGTAAAATCGTGCTCGTATTCGGTCAGATGATAGAGGTGTGTGGAAACGGCAATAAGGATTCCGGTTGCTGCTGCCAAATGATCCCGCCACACACTTCCCCTCAAGTCCGTAGTTCTTTCCACTCGCTATAATTATCCTTCACTATTCTTCAAGTATCCAGACGTCACGCAATAATTGTCACATGATCACCGTCCCATCGCTTCTAATCTTTTCTTTCCCCATCGCACAACCCTCTCGCCCTCATCCATCGCCTCCACCTTTCTTCCCACCCCACCAATCACCACTCTCTCCACCACCGATCAAAACTTTTGTTGCACATCGCAAAAGGGCGTTCACGCCCTTTCGCCCTCGTCGCTCTCACCTTCACCCTTTTTCGGGTTCTTGCAGGACCCTAAAATTACCGAGCTGGGAATAAACGCTCCGCTTGGTAGTTGGAAGCAAATGGGGAGAGTGTTTGGTTGGTAAAGTTTGAGGATGTGAGTAAAGTTGTGGGCCACGATGTTTCCACGGTTTCACGGCTGGGTGATCGATATTCGGTCATCAAGCTTGAAGATACTAACCTTATATAACTTAGATTTTACCTCCCATAGTTTTCGTCACTTTTCTGTTCTTGGTATCTGGGTTTGCGATTATTTTATTTATTTGAAGTGTTGCCGCCATTTCACGAGCTGTGCATCCATACAGTCATGATTTTTAAGTTACAGCGACGTAGTGACACACCAAAACATTTCATTACGTACAAGTCCGAATCATAACAGCTTGACTAGCGAGCATACCTCCACTAGTATCAATGGTTCGGCGATGTATGCTCAGTTCTAGCGCTATTGTCCGAAACCTTGTTCCAAACAATGATTATTCGTGCAGAAATTATCCTTCTCGGCTGTGCCAGCAACTCATGGTGCCCTCATCTTCATAACACATTCAATCTCTTCTCGAATCTCTCTATGCTTTCTCTTCAATTTCAGAATTCGCTCCTCTGCTTCGATCTCTTCCACCAATGTTCTAGCCTTCTCTAATTTCTCCAATGTGTCACCGTCGCCGACCTCGCCACTTATAGCATCACGTAATGTCGCCTGAGCTGGTATATTCATTTCGACAATTTGAAGAGGTTCGGATAAAGCATTAATATTAAGCATGCTTGCTGCCTCGGAAAGTGCTGTCTTTGGAGAAGGGTGAAGTACATGCTTGTACCGCATGACAGAGCTGACATGCGGAGGGAAATATTTACTGATGTATTGCTCACGAGGTTTCGAGTGTTGGTGACGAGGTAGGATGCTTCTACGTGTAGTACTAGATGATCTAGGATGTACATTAGGGGCTCCTATAGTATTTCGAGTGCTGGACCCGTTGCTAGACCATATATTGTGAGGGTCGGGGGAATCTTGGCCATTCCGAGTCCTCGATTTATCTCTCCACCATAAGCTACGCTTGGGAGACCCCGATTCACCCCGATAATCTACATTTGTAGGACGCCATTCGTCTCGTCGTTCTTCAAAGGTCAAATTTCGTAGAGCTAGCGGCAGTTCTCGAAGGGTCAGCAGTCTATTTGGGCGAGACTCTGAGTGCTTCAACGAGCTTCGACGAACTGGTATAGGTGGTAGAAATAGGGTGCGACGTTGACATTGCCCTGAGTCAAGCAGCCACTGTGCTTGCAAAGGGCTGGATAAGGCATGATCGCGAGCAGTCGCTGGTGATTGAGAATGTGCAAAATGAGGACGCTCAGAAGTCTTCTGGTATGTAAATTTTCGGGAAAAGTGTTTGATTCTTCCCATCTCCACGCTCAGTTCCTGTAGCCGGCTCATCGATCTTTGGACACCAGTAGAGGAGCGAGATTGCAATAAAAATGTACGATTCGGTTTCTTCTTAGGTGAGCGCGACCTCAAAAATCTGCCCTCTCTGCTTTCAACCTCCTCCGCCTTCCTCTTAGATTGAGTTCTCAATCTTCCTCTGTCACTATCCTGAGGAGACTGTGCATCGTATAGGACATGACGATTAATTTTTGGGTGTATTCGAGTTGGTTCTCGTGTTGATGGTCTGGATTGCGCTCGTGGGGGGATTTGGGGAGGCTCTAAAGGACGATCACCGGACCATACCCTTACGTTCTTTCCTTTTGTTTTGGCTTGGATGTATTCGCGTGGTGGGAGTTCTACCCATTTTCCGTCTGATTTGACGAGTGTGTAGTTCCGATTTCTTGAAACTGATTTCTGCTGGCCGCAGTCAGAGTATATTAAAGAAGGATTTGGAGTAAATATCTCTGTTTTCCCGTCTGCCATGGTTTCTTAACGGGGCCGAGTAACCTCGCATCTCGCTAGTGAAATGCCAATAACACGTAAAATATTAGACAGCCAACATATGAAAACAGCCCAGGTAGTAGCGCTAGAAATATTTTGGTGATCCTCGACCCTTGTTATCGCATTTCAATTGCTTTGGAGTTGAAAGAGAGTTGGACTTGATGCATGTCCAAATATACGAAGAAGTCGCGTCCTACAACACTTCATGAAAAGGGGAGGAACACTAGAGACCTCAGGCCCTGAGGGTGCTAAGCGAGAAAAGGGGACCTCCCGGAAATGAAGCCGGCTCAAGGATTTTCCCTCTTGTCCTCGTATGCTGTTGTCGCATGGCTGCCAATTGGTTACAGTCAAAATAATAGGGAATTGAAAGTGGTTGAGGCTCGAAGAGTCGGCTTGGGTTTTGGTGCATTGTGTAGGTAACAAAGGCCCTCGCATATGACTCGGCAAAAGTACAGGGGGAAATCTGTATAGTCGAGCTGGAGTATGATGGTTCCGCTTGGACGGCTAATAGCGATTATAGTTGTACTGTGTTATAATTTACGATTCACGGTTTTACCCTTTTACTGGTTTAATGGTTTACTTGGACAACTCTATAACCACTTTATAATAATTAGTCATTTGTCATGAGCCAACCATAAGTTGGATGATTGAACTTACAAGGGGCAGCATACGGAAGTGAGGTCATTGAAGTGATAATCTCTTTGCGCCTTCCAAAACGATGAAACTGGATGGCCCACCCTTCCGCTACGATACAGAGCTAGGGAGCAGTATTGCTGGGGTTGATCTAGTATATTGGCTGGGGCCCCATGTTTCAAGGTCATCGTAGCTGTCACAATTCTAGTGATTGACAGTAGAAAATTTCTTTCCGCCAGCCAGATTACATTAGTAGAATGCATTTCTTAGCCAATGTGTGCTAGCCTAGCATCACGGAGGCGATCACAGAGTTATGAGTGGCCCCAAATTTGAGATCCTCGAAGAGTACCCCGATTCCATGAGTGTTGAGATAGATGGGTCTATTTGTACAAGTTGCCTAGGATATATCTCAACTAAAGACACTCGTGCTTTAATGGAAATTTTCAATGTAGTAGAGAGTTAAGTTAGGAATGAGAGCTGAAGCTGCCTTTTCTGTAGGGATGATGCTCCGATTCGCTATAAACAATCAGCCTATGTGGACATATTAGCCCTCCACAATGTATAATGTAAACAGGCACAAATGAGAAATTTTTGGCGACATTGGGGTGAATAGGGAGGACTTCAATGTGTTACGCAAATGCAATTCCAAATAAGACTATTTTTGGCCCCAAAATTATCGCAATCATAAATATGAATACATTGAAGTTTATACAATTCCATATAGTTGTATCGCCTACTTCTCTCTTAGTCAGGCCGACCTAGGACATATGCCATGTGCCTCTACCATCCCGCACGACCATTTACAAAAGGAAAAGTCCTCCAGCATGAGATATCCTCGCTAACCAAAAGCACTAAATGAAAATGATAAAGTCCATACGCAAAATTTACAAGATCATTCCAAGTATCACTGCACCAAGAATAACCATGACCGATGATCCTCCCACTCTGCTTCCCGCACCGCTGAATTGGGAAGGAACTGCTGAAGCAGCGGCAGTAGTGACAGCAGCTGGCGTGGTAACAGCTGCAACACCGTTGTTCGCGCTAGCACTGACTGGTACAGGGCTGACCTCGACCTTCTTAACGCTGACAATCAAGCTTGGAGCACTACCAGTGCCGGATGGTTTTGGGTACACCGCCGTGCCAGTACCAATGTGCTTGTGCTTCTTAGATGAGGCTGGACCTGTTGGGTAAGGCGCTTCAGTGCTCACCGGAACTGGGACAACTGTCATCGTGGATGGGATAAGGGACACCTTAACAGTAACGTAGTTGGTGTGCGTGTTGTGCCTGGTAATGGTTGATGTAGTTGTTGGTTGAGGGTTGCTACCAATAGGGCAAACAGTTGTATACAGAGGAATAATCTCCGTGGTGATGGAGCCGGTCTTCTCTGCACAATTGACACCAGATGCACACTTCGTGATGGTGTATACCTTGGTAGTGTAGACGGTCGATGTCGTGTATCCTGGCGGTGGTGCAACCGAGGTTGCGGATCCTCCATTCTTTCCTCCAACTGGGCAAACTGTAGTATATAGAGGGATGATCTCAGTTGTAACAGAGCCTTTACCTGGGCAGTTTGGCACATTGGCGGCGCACTTTGTGACAGTATAGATGGAAGTAGTGTAGACAGTTGAAGTTGTGTACGCTGGTGGAGCTGGTGTAGTTACGGCACCTCCATTACCTGATTCTGTCACAGGGCAAACAGTTGTATAGAGGGCGATTGTCTCAGTCGTGACAGACCCTAATTTTCCGGGGCAATTAGTAACTTCTGGCGCACAGCTCGTGACAGTGTAGACTGATGTTGTATACACGGTTGAGGTCGTGGATGAAACCTCCGTTGTAGAGGATGGAACGCTTGTAGTGACACCGCTATTCGAAGAGGTTGTTGATCCAGATGAAGTCAGGGTGGTGCTGCTTGGGCCTGAGGGTGTGATTGACGATGAAACACTCGAGGTCAAAGAGACTGTGCTTGAAGTAGTATCAGTTGAGAAAGAACTGGTTGAGGTTGTCTTGGTTGAGTTCTGGAAAGGTGGCAGAGTTGGGTAGCTTGACGTGCTTGAGCTCGATGTTACTGGAACTGAGCTGGAAGTCGAAGAGGTCAAGTCACTGCTAGAGGATGATGTGCTACTTGTCACCGGTGCCGAGGTTGAAGATGACAAGACACTGCTCGAGGTTGTAGAGCTGGACGAAGATGTAACGGTGGAACTATCTGTGCTAGACGCGCTGCTTGAAGACGAGGCGCTAGATGAGGGTGTCACAGTGCTAGAAGCGCTCGAGGAAGATGTAATGGTGGTAGAGCTATCTGTGCTAGACGCGCTACTTGAAGATGAGGCGCTCGAGGAAGATGTAATGGTAGTAGAGCTATCTGTGCTAGATGCGCTGCTTGAAGATGAGGCGCTGGATGAGGGTGTCACTGTGCTAGAAGTGCTCGAGGAAGATGTAGTGGTGGTAGAGCTATCTGTGCTAGACGCGCTGCTTGAAGACGAGGCGCTGGAGGAGGGTGTCACTGTACTGGAAGCGCTGCTAGAGGTTAAGCTAGACGAAGTTGTCACAGTGCTGCTCTCCGTGCTGGACGAACTGGCTACACTTGTAGATGAAGAGCTGCTGGATGGTGTGACACTTGCTGAAGAGCTTGAGCTGCTTGATGCTGGTTTCGAGGTGGTGGAAACCGAGCTGCTGGAGCTTGTTGAGCTAGAGGTAGCTACCTTAGAGGTCGAGGTGCTCGAAACTGAGCTGCTGGAGCTTGTTGAGCTAGAGGTAGTCACCTTAGAGGTCGAGGTGCTGGACGAGCTAGACGAGCATCCCTTTCCGTAACATTTGCTAGTTGAGGTACTAGAAGAGCTTGAGCTAGTCGAGGTCTTGGAGGTTGTTGTTGGCTTGATGGTGCTGGAAGAACTTGAGCTTGAACTCTTCGATGTTGATGTTGGTGTGGATGACGTGCTAGAAACCTTGGAGGTGCTCGATGAGGAGGTAGTGGTTACCTTTGTGGTCGAAGAGCTGGAAGAAGATGAAGACGACGTTGGTTTTGACGTGGTTGATGATACAGTCGACGAGATTACACACTTGGATGGAAGTGCTGGTGGAGTAACACCATTAAGAGCTGTCTTAACAACATCGTAGTATGGACCACACTCGCAAGGGTTGTTGATGGCATAGGTAGCATCCCATAGCATGACACCACCGAATTGGGGGCGCTTTTGGTATGCGGAAATCAAGTTCTTGACCTCTGAACCGTTGATATAATTGGTTCCAACGTCTGCAGGCGTGCAAAGCCCGGATCGTGGCATAGCCTCAAGTCCAATATAGATTTTGGCAGCGGAGCTCTTTCCTCCTGGGAGAATAGTATTTACCCACGTATCATAGTTGAGAGACTCGACTGGATACTCTACCCCAGTTTTGGCATACTTCGGGTTGTTGTTGGCCCAAGTTCTAGCACTGCATGAAGGATTGTTGTAGAATTGGATCCAAAGAATATCAAATTTGGCGGCATTAATCATCGCACCCATATTGGCCTCGGGGAGGTAGCATTGAGGGGCACCCGAGATGTAACGATCCTTTCCTCCAAAATGGGCCTTGTGGTAATCCATCAGTGATCGAAGCTCATTGATCAAGGCAATGTATCCAACATTGTTATCTGAAGACAGTTAACACTCATTCCTACCTATTAGTTAGAGCACAAACCTGTTGATGGATGTTCAATATCGAAATCAAAGCCATCAATATCAATAGTATCGGAAGTGGTGTTGGAATATCCACGGTCAAGGGGTCGAATACCACTGTAAGATGCGTTTTTTGGTCCATACGCATTCCACAGAAAATTGGCAAAATACTTTCCCTCAGCTTCAGTAGACACATCATAACCCGTTGATTCACCTCCCAGTGAGAGCAGGATTTTTTTGCCGATGCTCTGGCAGTACGGAATATCCTCCTGGACCGTTGGGCATTGTGTCACAAGCTTGTCGTTGGCATGGTTAGAGCCAGGTCCATAATAGTAACTTCCTCCCCAGCACGCATTCCCAAAGTTCTCTTCTGGAAAACCATTGCCCTGTTGCGGAAAGAGTGTCAAGAATCCGATTGGGATGATGTCAATGCTTGTTGCGTCGCAAAAGGTTCGGAGACGCTGCTGATTGGATCCTTGTCCCTATTCAAAAATCAACATAAATTATAAACCGAAAGATCTTCAAACCATACCCAGTACACAGCAACATTTGAATTCCCTGTGGGATTGAAAGTTGCCGTAGCAGAAGAGGTGGCGACTAAAGAAATTGCAGCTGTTGCTGCAACAAAAGAACTAGTGGAAAACATTATAGAATAATAAGCGCAAATATAACCTGAAAAGATCGTGGTAGGGCCGAGGCCGGTAAAGAGTGTATGATGACCTGATTGTCAACGAAAGGACGCAAACAAACGTTTGCACAGCACAATAGCCGTTAGGAAGGAGCGACAAGTAGAACTTGATGATGTCGGTGGGAGGAGGAGAGAAAGAAAAGAAGAAGAGAGCGAGAAGCCATGTCTTGATGTATTAAGACTAGGCTTACTAGATTGGTCAAGCTGAACAAGCCATCACATTTTGGATCCATTCTGGTACCTGGCTAAGAAACTGAGGGCTGCCAAAACTGAGGCTAAGATGAGACGAACGGCCGGAAGCGAAAATGAAGTATCTTGATAGGACTCGTTAAGGGGTCGACAACGCCATTCTATGCAGCCCAAGTAAGGCACACGGGGCGGCGTCCGTGGCATATCCTCGAACACGATCAATTATTGAAAAAGCATCAAAAGGCCCTGAGACGGACCACTCATATAGCTTGAAACTTGGCATGGATAATCATGCGTTCACTGGTAAGGAGGTGAAGCCAGGCACATTTTCAATGCTTACTCCTCCAATCCCCACAATTCCTCGAGTCTTTGCTGCTGATTCGGTAGAACGATATTCGGAGCCTAACTCCGAATGTTTTCTTCAAACTCGCTGTGCTCAGTAAGATCGGACGAAAGTCAACCCAGGACGGAAATAAAACCCTTAGCAATTTTGGAATCACCTCCCGCTCATCAGCCTTGTAGTAGACCACTTTCCGACAACAGCAGCTGGTTGTGGACCCGCCTGCTTTGTTTTTACGGGCCGCAAGTCGATGAACAAGATATGTTGACGCTCTCTTCGCGCTCAATCTCTAATAGTCACTTGGGCAATGAATGAAGCTCGGAGAAGTGTGCCCGGCGCGTACTATATCTTACGTATACTTTGGCGAGTCGTTTTTGGACAGAAAGAGATTACAAGCGTTAAATCAGAGATGCTGAGTTGAGAGAGAAATTAGAAGGGGGAAGCCGACAGCCGAGGACGTGCATCTACGGCGTGTTCCTGACTAGACCACTCTAGGAAAGTCAAGAGGCTGTTCCGGTCTTCAGGGGCGAAACTCCGTCACACTTCACTTTGAAAAGCCCCTCATTAATTGCCCCCTCATTGCCCCCCTCACTGTGTACAATCACTCGCCTCTCAAACTCACAAGATTCGGAATATCTTTGACGTACGCAACATTTCCATCCCATCCACAATTAGGCCGCACGAGGTCCGACAACTCTACAACATAGTTTTAGATGGCCCCACAGGAAGGATCAGCACAGCTCACCATGTGGACTGGAACTACTTTATCGCGAATTGCTGACCGTTCTTGGCGTACCGAAGAAACGGAACCATCGCTGGAGCGATCACTGTTGAGATCAGATCAGCGACACCACCCTAACTAGTGTGTCATTTGAGTTTGAACCCAATTTCAAGGTTATTTTACCTACTTAAAGCCATTATAAATATCTAAAGTGTCTAACAGAACATTCGTCTATTAATGAATAAAATAGGTTGAGGTGTTGGCGTGCGGCTTTCTATATTATTCAATCGACACTTCAAATCTGCAGAGAGATCCATTACTTTTAATCTATGGAAATTATAGAATTCGTTCCTCGCAAATCTCCAGTAGAACACGTGGCAGTACCGAAATTCTATCCAATATCTGAAGTAAATGTTACCTTTAGAAATCACTATGCCTGGACAGGAATGCAAGACTCTGTTCAATCCATTGAATGGCGATTAGTCAATGCACTGTTTTAGACTAAACAACTATTTCGTCAGCTCGTTGCACCTTTTTGGTAATACAACAAAATGATACTCTTGGAACTAAAACCTTGAAGACTTGAAATCTTTCAATTGAGCTTAGTATTTTGCATAAACAGGCACGCTCGCTTATGCATCTCTGGTTTACTTTGACTGATGTAAAATATCCACATCATGACTCAAAACGCTCATAATTTGCTCCTCAGTAACAAAAGTCCCCCATCTGGTGATGAGGATTTAGGTGTGCGTTCCACATTGATTCACGCAACCATTACAACAAAAGTCCAAATGTTTGATACATGCTCTACATGTGTCCCACAAACATCTATTCCTTCGGGATGTTTCTCAGTGTCCGATCTCGTCCAATCTGCTCCTAAGGGCTGTAGAACATGTAGTGTGATGCTATCTGGGCTGAGAACACTTGTTGCTCATCTTGAGGATCTATCGCTGTTCGAGTTCGCAATCGAACATGCCTCGTTCAGAGAATATCAAGACCCATTATTTCTAAGAATCCACATGTACAGTCTCGAAAACAACAAATCCTTGAGCCAAGGAATCTTGGAAATTTACACAAGACCAGGTATGCTACTTTTAATGAAATATCTTACATCGTTACGAAGGAAAGATAGCTTCTGACCTTCTCAGGAACCCCTCCATCGTCGCTTTGTCACGAAGCTCGCAACGTCACTCCCGATTTGAGCCTGGACACAGCAGTCGCCCAGATCACTGAATGGATGACCGCTTGCCGTGCAAATCACAACGCTTGCAACAAACGGTTACCAATTCTTCCGTCACGTATCCTTGATGTCGCTTCTGTAGACAAAACCGGCGAGATCTATTTAGTCAACTCTAGTGGGAAGCGTTCTGAGTATGTCACACTAAGCCACTGTTGGGGCAAGAACCCGAATATCATCACGACCACGACTCACAATATTGCCCAAATGGAATCAGGCATTGCGCTCCCCGAACTATCGCAAACCTTTCAAGATGCTATTCGGATTACTAACGCGCTGAAGATTCGATATATCTGGATTGACTCGCTCTGTATTCTTCAAGATTGCAAAACTGACTGGGAACGACATTCTTCACAGATGGCAGATATATACTCAAATTCCATTCTGAATATTGCGGCTACCTCATCGCCTAACGGCGAAGGTGGTCTCTTTAACCAGAGGTGGACACCAGGCAATAGTTCCCAGCATTCGATTCAGTCATTCGAAGTACCCGGCTCTCAGGACTTCGGCTCTCTACACTATATACGATATTCTCTCATTCGAGCTCATCAAGACTTGGCTTTCAATCAAGTATACAACTTTGCTTGTGACACTGTTACTTCCGCACCGCTTTTGACCCGGGGTTGGGTCTTACAGGAGCGCCTTCTATCACCTCGAACTGTTAATTTTCACACTAGTGAAATGACCTGGGACTGCGAATCTCAATTCACATGTGAGTGTGGAGTGTTCGAGATTGACCCTTGCTTGCCCCGAACGCATCTTGGAAAACACCAGTGGCTATCCAAACGCTCTCTTACCGAAGCAGCAGCCACTAAAGCTGTCCAGCGGATTATGTACAGATGGCACCAATTAATAGAGCAATACTCCACACTCCATCTGACAAAAGATACTGATGTGCTTCCTGCATTTTCTGGGGTAGCAAGCCACTTTGGAAAACTTCTCGAGTCTGCGGAGAAGCATTGTGATTACGGCAGCAAAAGCCCTTCCTGGCTGACATATCAGAAGACTAGAATGGAGGCAAAACCTCCACCTCAGTACTTAGCAGGTCTGTGGCGGGAGTGCCTCTGGCGAAATCTCCTGTGGTACGTACATGCGACTGAAACAACAAAGAGGACAGACTTTTATCGAGCACCAACATGGTCCTGGGCCAGCATCGACTTCCACTCCAGCCTTTTGGGGCCTCAGGGGGGTTGTAGCGAGGAACACGATGCTTCAATTAAATACATCCACGGTAGCTTTGACGAAGAGCCTCATTTTCAAGTCATCTACGCAGAGTGTTCAGTTCCGGGTAACAATAAATTTGGTGAGGTTTCAGGAGGCTCCCTCCACGTCCGTGGTTGGATTCTAGAGGTCCCTATGATTTGGGATCGAAATTCAAGCACTATCGAATTTTCCCAAGAGCCGGTAAACACCGGTTTCAAGTTTCATGCACGGGATTGTATCTTACTCGATTCAAAAACCCCGAGCTTTCCTCACTCTGAAGAATTCTTACTCCCAGTTTTAGTCCTGGGCATCTCATCGAACCCAGATAAACCGTTCCGAGGGATCGTTCTTCAACGAACAGATGCACCTGGAGAGCAGTATACACGGATAGGGTGTTACATGATTGGAAATGACCCTGATGCTGCAACGTTCCAGATACAGGCTACCAAGAGCGAGGTAAGAGAAATCGAGGTTATATAAGGATTAAACCGCGGGTTTTATTTTAGGAATTATAGATCGTTATCGCTACTCCCGTCAACTGTTACTTTGTCCTAGATTAAGACATGCCAATAGTTCAAATCTCTAGAGCGCTGAATATGAGTCCCCAACACTACCAAATCAGGTTACGCACACAAGTTGTGCTCAAAATGAAGAATTTTATCAGCCCTTCAAGCATAACATATATAATAGTCAAACTCTAAAGCACTACTTGTTTACCTATAACCTATTAAACGCTTTGAGGATGGTCATAATTTAAAGGCCCTCTCTCCTACATAATCAATCGTGATGTTTGCAACTCGGAATCTAATTCAGACCAGGTTTCCGGACCTAAAGATAGATCAAGCAAATTGAAAAATGGGTTAAAGATAGCGATGTGCAACAGACTAGTATTTGCTGAAGAAGTCCGTGTGCCCGGCACTATATTGGTGTTAGTGTTGGGGCTAGAGTGAAGTTCCGGTTCCACGGGCTTGGAAAGCCCTCTCCTCGTGGGAGTAAGAGCTTAATCATGGGATGTAAGGTTAGGTGAAGTTGTTATGTCGGAGATCGGAAACCTGCAGATTTCTGCATGCCAAAAGGTGTATGCAACTACCAAGCATTTGAGGTTATGATACACGAGACTGGCGAATAGAGTTCCAGCACACTAGAAATATGTTTGCCGTGAACTGAATTATGGACTTGAATTGGGAATTATAGAAGATACTGTAATCCGGTTCTAGTTACGATAGTTAACAGGCTAGGAAGTGTATACGCCATCTACTGTCAGACATCCAACATAGCCCCTCTTCAAGGCATCTTCTACCACTGAGTCTACACCATATCATTGGAACTAAACAACTGGTCTCTGGGCAGGAGCACCAACTGAAACTTCTAGAGCAACTGCCACATTTGGATGACTCGGGCACACTTACTGGGGTCTCCTCATTGTCGCCCAGACTTTTTACATTCACATAGTGATCAGGTTTATCTCCGAATTTTCCCTCTCATAGCTATGTTTCTAAGCGTGTCCAAATAAAAGCCGATAAAGTATATTGGCGGGCCATGATCCAAGAGATATAACCAAGTTCATCGGGTTCACCACAATATGCATACTGCATATCTCCTATACTCTTTCACGAAACATCCGCGAGATGGTTGGCAGGCAGTGGCTGAGGTTGATGTCCTTGGCAATTGGAGATCATGACAGCCCATTCTCCATTTATATTTCGTTGTGTAAAATACGATGGCGAGTCAATGCTTGATTTGGTAAGGCATACGCAGGAGCTGTTTATAGTGTGTTGATCCATTCAAGATCAAGTATCAGAGACCAAGGCTTGGGCAGAGCCTCCCAGATGGCGATTTGCAGTCCAGTAGGAATTATATCTCTTCATAATTTTCCAAGTAGCTTTTTGAGACAGTTTGCGTGGGAATGAAATAGGTAGTGGAGAGAATCGCGGTTTGAGGGTAACGTCTTTCTCAACAATGGCATATTTTCAAGATACGAAGGTTGCGTAATAAGTAGTTAATACGAGGAGATATAGTGATATACTTGAACACGGAACTGTGGAATGTTGTATTGACTTCAAAGCAAAATAATTATATTCCTTGTGATGCTCTCTTGAATATATTGACACCCTGTACCTGAAAGTTGTATATCTTACTTATTTTACAACGTAATTACTTCTTAATGGGGTTAATTTAAAGCTCTTCTATAATACCCTACATAGCTACCCTTTGATTTAATTACTAATCGCCCCACTTGATTATAAGATCTTCTTTACCTTCCAATTCTCTTCTTGACATACTTTAGGAGGTAATGATAGTTTTATTTATTTCAAACTACTGGCTTCTCGGTAGGAACCTAAGCCGACTATCAAAAATCTTTTCCGCACTAATGATCCGTTGACATAACTCAACCAATGTTTTCTCGCCGTTACTATGTTGCTCAGCAAGGAATTGGATGGTAATGGAACAATACCCATTTCTGTATTCTTGGGCAAAAAGTGCTAAGCGACTCAAGTCTCAGAACTCGGAAACAAGCAACAAAAAGCAAGGAACGTAACCTGACATTCGCTAGGCGACCTTGTTGGAATTGAACATAGGCTGCCTATCGTTGTTTTGTATGATATAATGTGTAGGATTGGTAGTAAGGTTTCGAATGCTATGCCTAGTAAAGCGATTACATCTAAATACATTCCGTGATTCCTCGCAAGTGGAAAGTGTTCCTAATGGTCATAAAGGGCAGATGTTATTTTAGTATGACGATTTCATTTTTACGATACCTAACGACGTCCTTGTGGATTTGAAGACGAGGGAGGTGTTGGTGCCGATTTGCACACCATGTCGCGCAGCTCTGGCAGATCTGGTGGAATGTCTCTCATTAGAAACCGGCCATTTCTAAATCGAGGACATCATCTCTGATTCGGATGTCGATTATGTTGCGCTTGCTGCTGGGGTTGATATATTTCCGACAAATCCCTCTTGGATGAGATCTACTGATATTCTATTCGCCATATTCAAACATGCTGGAGAGATGCGAGATCTAAGAAGGTTTATTGTAGTTGTGAAAGGTGAAGCCTTAATGATCTAGTGCACGGTTCAAGTTCTGGGCTGGCGCCTCATATGTAGCTGCTGGTCAATCACTAACTCCGTGTCTTAAGAGAGGTAAACCTTGGGATTCTTTTTTCGAGGCGCCAAGCTTTTGCATCCATGAATTATCCACAGGAGCTTGGGGATTATTGAGCTAAAGTGAGCTTAAGTACAATTCATTTCGTAAACTCTCAAGATTCTTGAGTAGCTACGAAGCTTCGCACGTGCACTAAGAGGACCCTGAATCTCTTACCATTGTTTGGGTATGACACTATTTCCTTGAACTTCACATTAGAATGCTCTCCTTCGATTTGGGGTGACGATTAAACTTCTAGAAACCTGTCATGTGTTCTGGGAGGACCAAGTTGAAGGTAACGGGGAAATGGAAACAGTGCCGTCAATATCCACAACAACAGACCTTGAAAACAAGCCGAAGATGCATGCCATCTCCAATGTGGTCAGGTTCCAACGCCTCCAACAGTAGAGATAGTTTTCACAAATCAACGGAATCGGATCATGTAAGAGTAAATGCAATTACTTTATCGCGATATTGGGTTGATTTTCCCGCCCGAGGTGCCATCCTCCACGGTGGAAATAAGACATGCAGGGACGATGAGATTGCCTTGGTGAAACCAACACAGAGTGAAACCAAACGTTGAACGAGCATTACCTTGACGCGTGACATAAAAAACACTTTCTCAACGTACTCTCACCCACGTCCAGATCTAACGTGGGAAGGATGGCTTAGGATGGCTCAGGATGGCTTAGGACAGCAGTCAACCACGAGAATTCCATAAACATCACGATTTAATTAATGCAGTAATTCCTATTTATATTAAAAGTTTCCCCTTTTTGCCCCTGCATCCTCCACTCCTCGCATCCTCGCGATGTGATGGAGTGACCAACGAATAGATGAGCTCACACCGAACAGGGAACCCGACCGGGAGAATCCCCATGGCTTCCAAATTTCCCTCGAGTAGCACCACCCAAATTCAATGTCACTCACCCATCGCGAGCGTCTGACCAATCGTGGGGCCAAACACTAGGGTACCGCGCTAAACATTTCTCCCGGTAACTCCATTTTCTGGCCCCAGATGCCGATCAACATTGACATTGAGTATCTGACTGAGTTATCAGACCATGTTGATTGTTTACTATGATGATTTACAAGAGGGGGGAGGAGGAGCTTGCAGAAGATATGGGGTTATTTCCTGGGGTTCGAAAGGGGAAAATAGATCAATTGTCCTCCAATGCGAGCTCGGAAAGTCAATTTCTGAAGGGGGTTCAAAAAGCAGCCATTGAACGGATATTGATGGCGGTGCCCAGAAACCATGGGAGGGTGTGGTTGCTAGGATGGCACCAGCCTGAAGAGAGTTGCACCCCAATAACAAGCTTCCAAGCGGACCACTCAACGTAGGTTATTAACTCGACTAAGCCTATTTAGTTCGGTGTATCTTACTTCACTGCAGGGGGATGCTTAGCCCCCGCAATAAACTTGAAGCTGAAAGGAAGCTCTTGCTTCTGGATCACGTTGAAAGTGGCTTCTGGCTCTGTACAAAAACCAGCTCACCCCCGTTTGTCAGACCTTCTGCCCGAAATTCCCTCACCTGAAG
Organism: Tricladium varicosporioides; assembly: GCA_021365295.1. NCBI lineage: Eukaryota > Fungi > Ascomycota > Leotiomycetes > Helotiales > Tricladiaceae > Tricladium > Tricladium varicosporioides. Next base: position 846,746 of record JAJTIW010000014.1, on the reverse strand, counting down.
CTCCAAGACCTGTCGCTATCTACTTGATATCAATTCCTCTGTACAATACCTGTTACCTTTCCACTATCGTTCTCCAATCGTAAATATGAAGACCGCATTCATCACTCTGGCCGTTGTCAGCTTGGTCGCTGCACAAAATCTGGTGGGCCAACCACCATGTGCGGTATGTATTTCATCCATTGAGAGTTGGTTGCATGAGATACACGTATTCGACAATGAGTGGAATCTAGAACAAGGCTGATTAGACAATAGGCTACCTGCCTTAAACCCGCCATCCTAAAGAACTGTGCCGCCGAAGACGTCGGATGCCAGTGTGGAAGTGGAAAGGCTGCTATTCAAGCAGACTCGACAACTTGCTTGGTCGCTGCATGCAGTGGCGCTGACCTGGCAAGCGCTCTCTCGGTCGGTAATGCTCTCTGCTCTAGCTACTCTGCCACAGCAGGAGCTACGGGAGGCGCGACCAAATCCTCAACCCCAGCTTCCACAACTGCCGCACCAACTGTCACAGGCACTGCAAGCAATGGGACAACAAAGAGCAACGGAACTACCGCTCTGTCAACGAGTGCTAAACCAACCGCAGCTTCATCGAGCGCTGGTTCAGCTACCACAAAGTCTTCTTCTGCCGGCGCCGCACCAACTCTAATTGCATCAATCGGTGGACTGGTTGCTCTTGTCGGTGGAATGGTTGCCGCGTTGTAATAAGGGGTGGTGGGGTAATGGAAAGCGATGAAAATTGATGATCAGGATACGACGAAATGGATAAGGGAAGGACAAAATACCTCGCGATTTTTATAATCTGGTTGTGAATCCGGCCTGTAAGCTGTGGAAGATGAAGAGGTGTAATAATGCCAATCCAATTAGCGGTTGCAAGATAATTCAAAAGTCATTGTATTGATAATCTTCGTTGCTTTCGTGCCTTGTTTCATACATCCATCTACCATGGTAGTTGTAATGGAGTAGGCAACCCCGTACCTATGGTGACATCTGCAGTCCCAATATCCCCTAAGATGGTGAGCAGTTGGATCGAATTCGTACAAAACATACTTACTCGGTCCTCTTGGCGCCCAATACTGTCCTGTCTTGTCAAGATCAAGCTTCTCAGTCCATTCGATCAAACTCTTTGCGGCTTCATCCGGTGTGACAGCTCCACCATCGTCCCAATATTTGTCAAAACCGACCCCCTTCGTCATTTCCGTCCGCATAAAACCAGGATGCAGAATGCTGACAATAATCCCCTTTTCCTTCAAATCGAGACTCAACAGTTTTCCAACCATATTGAGTGCCGCTTTGCTTGCGTGGTGCCCATAGTTTCCACCACCTTCCTTCTCATGTCGGAGAGTTATCGAGCCGGATTCGGAGGATATGAGGAGGATCTTGGAACCTTTGAATAGGTATCGAGCTCGGCAGAGGGACCGGACGAGGAATGGTGGAGATATCGCTGACGTGGTGTACATTTTTAACTCCTCTTCCCACTTTGGGCCATTGACGAAGTCTTCGGTTGCAAAGTAACCTGCAGTGATGATCTTCGCCAATAATCAGTTAAAGATTCTTCAATTTGCCTGCTATTAAGCCACTCCTGTTCTCTATGAATTTGCAGAGCCAACTTACAACGATATCAAACCCTCGAACTTCTCCTTCCCCTTCAACCATCCCGCCAGCAACACCAAGCAAGGCCAGCTGGTTCACTAACCTCGATCCAGCACCTTCATCACTAACATCAATGTTTGGGACCCAAGCTATCTTTTTGTTTAGTCCTTGCGGACCTGCTGTGGAGCGAGTTGTTCCGAAGACGGTTGTGTTTGCTTGGGAGGCATATGCATTTGCGAGAGAGGCTCCAAGGCCTCGAGTTGCACCTATAATCAGAACGTTAGGCATTGTGATATGAAATAGCACTTTTGTTAATCGAGAAACAGGTTATGGGTGAGGTGTGAAAAGTATGAGAAGTATGGCTAATGCTTGCCCCCAAATGACGTTTGCGGCAGAAAGCTTATCGTGAGCTTATCGCAACCTACCAGGAAGCTTCAGGGGTGAGGTCCCTAAAACCAACCACACTTTCGCCTTGTGACTTGAACAATATCACTACACACAGAGTAATGAACCATGAAGTACCTTAGGAGTGCCTTCCTTTGAGACTAGGGGTTCAAATGTTTATTCGTAAAACTATTTGGCATTCAGTAACTAATTGATCTTAAAGCTCGCGCTCTCACCTTAAGCTATTTGCCTCGAGCTCAGCCAAGAACTCGTCTGTCAAGGTCATCGTGACCTGTCGGATCGCATGGCTCCTTGCACCTCCAATCTACATTTTTCCGTCTCAGGGGTAATGTTGAAATTGAAAAACGTTTATCCAGAGGGGTGTATTTGTTTGCTCGTAAGATCTTACAGGCTGTTCTGCAGAATCCTTTCATCGGCTAACATATTCTCCCAGGAACATTGACATGAATGCTTTGATGAAAGGAAACAGCCGAATCACAAGACTCGCCAATACCAATATCGTGGAACTCATCCCATTCCAAATATCCAAAGATACCTTCGGGTGGGAATAAGCCTTTGTTCCCCAGGTACCCCGCAATCCGTTTGATTGCAGCTCTCTGTAGGTACATATACAGCTCCTAGGTCGCATTTTCTTGGAGCACGTTGCTCAAATTGGTTTCTTCAATTGTGTTTCTGTTCATCTCAAGTCTTCAGTCAAAATGAAGTCGGTCTTTTCCCTCCTTGCTCTGCCTTTGTTGGCTGCAGCTTATCCCCCAAAACATGACGCTCCCCATCCTGGACCAGACGGAAAATTTACTCTGAAAGCTCCTGGAATCACCGCAAAATTCATTGCCTACTCCGCAGCCATCACTAATCTTGTTGTGCTTGATCGCAATGGCGTTGAGCGAGACATTATCCTCGGATACGACAATGCTTCATTATACCCGGTTGATCCCAATCATCCTGATTACGGAGCTGTCCCAGGAAGATACACCAATCGTATTGCGAACCACAACTATGTTTTAGATGGCGAGCGATACTATACCGAGGCAAACGATGGTAACGGAACGCTTCACAGCGGGTTGAATGGCTGGTCGCGACGGACTTGGAATGTTACAAGGATGACTGAGAACAGCATCACTTTCTCGATCCGTGATGAGAGCAACTCGTCAATGGGCATGCCAGGTCTGGTCATTGGAACTGTCACGCACACACTTGACGCCAAGTCATGGAGCACCAGGCTCGAAGGTGTTGCTGTCACTCACAAGACTCCAATTATGCTTACCACCCACCCATACTGGAATCTCGATGCCTTCAACAACCCTAAGACCGATCTTATTCTGAACCACACTCTTAGTCTTCCATTCGGAAAGCGCATGATTGGTATTGACCCAACCACTCAATCTACTGGGAGTCTCCCATCTGTTCCAAAAGGAAGTGTCAATGATTTCTGGTCCGCCCCAAAGCAATTGGGTGCTAGCAGTGGAGATGCTGCTTGGGTTGGAAACTGTGGTAGCGCATTTGGATGCAGTGGATACAACAACCAATGGATTGTTGACCGTGAGGCTGCTGATGCTGACAAACCTGTTGCTACGCTATCTAGTGATTTCACTGGTATCAAGTGGGATTTGTATACTGACCAGGCTGGTGTTGTTGTTTATTCTTGCCATTGGATGGGAGGTAAGTTTTAAGCATCTCCTTTCTAATTAATTTAAAATACTGACATGCTGCAACAGGCTCCAACGAACTCAAGGCCAGCCAGAAAGGCCCAGCCACAAATGGCTTCGTTCGAAGCAATGGTTGCGTTGCTGTTGAGCCACATGACTGGATTGATGGTATCAATCACCCAGAGTGGAATAGAACGAGCAAGCAAATATTCGGTCCCGATACAAAGCCATTTGTTAGCAACATCCAGTACAAGTTTAGTACCTTCTGAGGAAAGAGCCATGACTGAATGGAGGGTGGGGTAAAAAAAAAATGTATATAGTCTACGCGGTTATATAAGTATATAAAATGAAGCGAACATCTTCGTACGTCTCTCACTGCTTCCAACAATTGCGCGAAGTGCATCTATTTCCAATTGTACTTAAGATCTTCTGTGTTCAGTGTCTCAGAATGAAGCATTGATTATCTCTGTTTGTAATATGGCCTTGTCCGAACTTTAAACGGATTTGAAACTTGAAATTCAGAATCATGACTTTTACACATCTCTAAATTAAAGTTAGTAAAAGCAAGTGCCTACATGTCGTGTTCTCAGAAATATCTTGTTAGCAGCCCAAACCATATCTAGATGCGGGTGTTAATCTCCTCATAAAACAGAACTAACTTTACCAAAGTCCAATCGCACGAGAATTCCTTTTCTACATGCCCCCCTTGATCATCTGCTGAGGGGTAATCCTCTTCAAAGCCTGCATGAAGACTCGGCTACCTGTGTAAGGGGCAACACAAGGTGCACGTCTACTCCTCTCGCGTGAAGATTTGCCGCGTCAAGTTTGCCATCTTGTCAGTTCTTTGTTCGTCAATTGCGAGATGCAAAGATCCTCACACCACCCGCGAAGACGAAATCTCCTGATATCTCTAGTTGAGTGCCGGCTTAGTGATGGTTGCGTGGTTTTCATGCCACCCGGTTGAAGCAGTTTGATGGAAATGTGCTGATTGAGACCCTGAATTCCATTCAAGTGTCATGCGGTTGCAACATGCGATTCGCGAATAATAAATAATGGAACAGAACACCAGAGCGATCTGATCATCTTAGAGACCTGTTGCACCTACAAACTACTGCATCGATTGAGTACTTACTCTTGTGAATAGGATCCCCTTCATAAGTATCAAATTCGGTAGAATGGATGTTTCTCCGGTTCAAGATCTCCTTCGAGAGAACGTGGAGGTTCTTCCACTAGTTTCGGACCCGTCGTTCGCAACCCATTTCCACCAGCTAGGAAAGTACAAGATTGTGCTTCTCGGCGATGGAAGTCATGGAACTTCTGAATTTTACGAAGCCCGCGCAAAGATCACTCAGCATCTTATAGAACATCACGGGTTTAATATCGTTGCAGTTGAAGCTGACTGGCCAGATGCAGAAGCTATTGATCGCTATGTCCGGCGCCGACCTGGTCCTACTTCACATGTTGTGGTGAATGAAGATGAGGCTGCGTTCAAGCGCTTTCCAAGATGGATGTGGAGGAACCATGAAGTTCATGATTTTGTCGAATGGCTTCGCGAGCACAACAAGGGCTTGGGCAGGGAGAAGAAGGCAGGTTTCTATGGCCTTGATCTTTATAGCATGGGCACTTCAATCCAGGCTGTGATCAAGTATCTCGACCATATCGATCCAAAGATGGCTATGGTTGCGAGGAAGAGGTATGGTTCGCTCCAACCTTGGGCTGAGAATCCACATGAATATGGCCTTGGCGCCTTAGTTGGGGCCTTCAAGAGTTGCGAGGAAGATGTGTTGAAGATGTTGAAACAACTTCTTGGCCAGAGACTAGAGTATTCGTCACATCCACAGGATGGTGAGGAGTTTCATAGCAGTGAGCAGAATGCACGAGTAATTGCTGGTAAGGTTCTTCCCATATGTCTAGTGTTAAAATGGACATTGATCCTTATTGACAGATGCCGAGAGATACTACAAGGCTATGTATTACAGCAATGCTCAATCATGGAACTTGCGAGACACCCATATGTTTGAGACGTTGAATAGACTTCTCGAGCAGAAAGGCAAGAGCGCCAAAGCCGTGGTATGGGCCCACAACAGCCACCTGGGTGATGCAAGGGGGACAAGTATGGGCTGGAATCGCCAAGAGCTAAATATTGGACAGCTCTTGAAGCAGAAATTTGGTAATAATGTGGTCAGTTTGGGCTGTGGCACACACGCGGGTACCGTAGCAGCAGCAGATGAGTGGGATTCAGACATGAGAATCATGGAAGTCAATCCGAGTTTACCAGACAGCTACGAAATGTTGGCGCATCAGACTGGAATTCCCAGATTCTTCTTGGATCTGAGGAAAGAGCATTGCAATCCAGACCTTCGGGCGGAGTTGATGAAGAAGCGTTTGGAGCGTTTTATTGGAGTCATTTATCGCCCAAGTACGGAACGCCAGTCGCATTACTCGCAAGCTATACTTCCTCAGCAATTCGATGGATACATTTGGTTCGATGAAACAAAGGCTGTTAAGGCTTTGGAAGTTCACCAACCCAAAACCCCACTCGAGCTCGACGAGACATACCCATTTGGTTTGTAGTCAATTTGGAGCTTGGAAGGGTACATGATTTAAAGGAATTGAGTATAAGGAAAGTTCAAATGAAGGTTTTAGGTCAATAGGGGAGCTCGGGATAAGGGAAAATAGGCAATAGGTAAACAACTAGTGCTAATAATGAAATTTTCAAAGAGTGCAGAAGACCGATTTCATGTGAAGTTTGATATTATCGCTAGGTTATGTAAGCGCGGATAATCATTTTTCCGAAGAATTTCAGTCAGAAATAATTTACTCAGCCTTGTGCTAAAAATTCCTCTACACATGCCTAGACTATTTTTCTTCCAATACGCATGCTCCTACTTCGCACAACTATTGGGAGGCTCGCCCGAAATTATGTGACATATACGACTTATTTTGATCCAGCGAGACGGCTTCCTAACCACACAATGGCTCCTACACTTCCAGATATCTCGACGACTCCAGCACCAGATCAGCACATCACATATGATGGTAAGGATTATACAACTATAAAAGAAGGATTGGCGCACATCCTGATTCCTATCACGGCCTCGAAAGTCCCACAGACTTCCCCGCAAGGTGAAAACCAAGCACAATCTGTTTTCTACAATCCGATCCAGCAATTCAATCGAGATTTGAGCGTTTTAGCGATCAAGGCATATGGAGAAGAGGTATTAGAGCGGAAAAAGCAGTCTATTTTAAGGAATAGGGAAAAGCTGGCTGCGAAGAGGAAAGAGAAAAAGAGGAAGCGGGAAAACGATGGCCTTAGTGAAGGAGCAAGAAAAGCTGGGAAACTGGATGGTGATGCTCAACCGGCAGGCAGCAAGGTTCCAGAAAAGAATGTAAATCAAAGCGCGGATGCTACGCTTCGGCAAGAAACTGAGAAAGGAGAATATGGCGACCAACAACAAACGTTTGTGGAGGATCCAGTACCAACTGGTTTGCAGGAATCATCGAGTGCTACAGCGCCTGCAGATGTCCAAGATACATCCACGACAAACCCAGAACCAATCTCGAAAGCACCCTCAGTTGTAAATTCACCATTCACGATTCTCGATGCTTTATCCGCTACGGGCCTACGGGCTCTACGATATGTCCAGGAGATACCATTCACAACCTCTGTAACCGCGAACGACCTCCTCCCTGCTGCTACAAAGACAATTAAAATGAACATTAAGCATAATGGGCTAGACGAAAAAATTGAAGCACTTACAGGAAATGCAACAACACACATGTACAATGTATCTTTTGGCGTATCCAAGGGCTTCGAGGATGCTACAAAGCCAAGACCCAAGTATGATGTTATAGACCTCGATCCCTATGGAACTGTCGTGCCCTTCCTTGATGCTGCTGTACAAGCAGTGCGAGACGATGGCGGATTACTATGTGTCACATGTACTGATGCAGGAGTTTGGGCTTCAAATGGCTACCCTGAGAAATCATTCTCGCTCTATGGTGGCGTTCCTATTAAGGGTCAACACTCCCACGAAGGAGGTCTACGCCTCATTCTTAATGCCATTGCAACCTCAGCTGCTCGCTATGGTCTCGCCATGGAACCTCTACTTTCGCTGTCTATTGACTTCTACGCTCGGGTATTTGTAAAAATCCACAAATCCCCAGCAGATGTAAAGTTCTTAGCTGGTAAGACTATGGTTGTTTATAATTGCGATCAAGGCTGTGGTGCATGGACGACTCAAATGGTCGCAAAGAACAAGCTAGCTAAAAATAAGAATGGCAACGGATACTTCTGGAAACATGTTTTTGGCATGGCACCAACTGCAAGTGAAGACTGCAAACACTGTGGTATGAAGACTCACATGGCGGGTCCAATGTATGCAGGGCCGTTGCACTCTCCCACATTTATCAAGAGAATCCTGGACGACCTACCAAATATTTCCAAGGACACATATCAAACCTTTGATAGGATTGAAGGCATGCTCACGGTGGCACTTGAGGAGACTTTGCCACCTTTGGAGGAAGATGCGAACTCACCCACTCTAAGCTCAAAGACTGGAAGGTGGGACCCTGCCGCAATTGATCCATACCCCTTCTTCTTCATACCTTCCATGCTATCAAAAGTCATACACTGCATAACCCCAGTGGAAAATGCCTTTCGGGGAGCATTAAGACATCTTGGATACAGAGTAACAAGAAGTCATTGTAAGCCAGGGACCATCAAAACCGACGCGCCATGGGAGGTTGTATGGGAGGTGATGAGAGAATGGGTGAAGCAGAAACAGCCTATCAGAGAAGGTGCAGTGAAGAGGAATACTGCGGGCTATAATATATTGAAGCTTGATGAAAAAGACGGAAGCGATCCTGTCAAGAGTGTTGCGGAAACAAATAACGGAAACCCATCTAATGGTTCTACAGTGAATCCGAAACTGGATGTTGTGTTTGACGAATCATTAGGAAAGGAGCCGGAAACAAAGAAACTTGTTCGGTATCAATTGAACCCGAGGGAGAATTGGGGACCTATGAATCGTGCCAAAGGTTGAGATGGTACCGGTATCGCCCTCCTGCTCTCTATTGATCTCACTGCAAATATCTCTAGTTGTTCCCTTCTTCTAGAAGAACCCCACAGAGAAGCTCAATTTCGGCAGCTTTGCCGTCGCAACTTGAGGTTTCAATTGTAACGAGAGCCATGGTGCTGAATTCTCAGACAATTCAATAGGATTCAAATTTGATCTCCGCAAGCCACTGTTGTGCATTTTGTTGCTCAAATACCTTTTTACATCTTTGCCACCACGTGTTTGTATTTTGATTGCCGGAGAACAACATAACGAGGCTTACCTGAATAAAATTATGTCTCACTATAAATATTGATTTTTGCTTCTTTCGATTGCGTTTTGGCGAGCTTAACGAGAGACATGCAGCAGACTACCGTAGTGACTCGACTCCTGGCTTCAGCCGCATGTTTTTGGGGAAGATTGATGTTGCACAGTTAGGTAAGCTTGAGAAAAAAGGTGGAATTACAGATATCTGAGTGGTCCATAGCACCAGAGCACCCCAAGATCGATTCAAATCGAGGACCTGAGCACTGTGCTACCCCTTGCTTCTCCTGGGAAGGGCTTGAGATTCTAATGATATAGCCTATGAGAAGCTGCCAACTTCTTTCCTTACTTAGCCCACTAAGAGACCTTCGAGCCGAATCACTGTTGTGGCAGACACACCTCGTTCCTGGTAAGACCTGTTGTAATTATTTACTTTGTGAAAGACTTCGATTAATGCACGTGTTCGTCCCCCAATTTCTTTGAGTCCACCCCTATTCCTTATATAGTTATTAGCCCTACCTTGACTATTCAAATCATCACCCCTCCCTTAACCCTCATCGCATATACACACACTTCAAGCTCAGAACATTTGTTCAATTCCATTCATTATGTACACAACATCACTCTCGTTTGCCTCCATGGCACTGCTTGCTTCCAACGCCGTTCTATCTTCGGCATCTACCCTTGCACCACGAGTCGGAGCTGGGAAGATCAACGGCATGACTTATATCTCATGCCAGTCGGATTCCAGCATTCATGGTTTTAATGCGAGAAGCTATGGATTTGCTACAAAGGAGAGTACACCATCCATGAATGCCAGATTATGCACAGCTATCTGCACAGTCAACCCAGGGATTTATAACTATGCGGCTGTTCGTGACGAGTGAGGATTTATCTCTCTTCTATACTCTATTACCTAATTCTAACAGTTCCTAGTGCTTGCGAATGTGGTGTGAACTTCGGCGCATGGTCCAGCATTGATGATGATAAATGCAACCTCCCCTGCCCAGGGAACAACGGTATCTCCTCTTCAGAGACATGCGGCGGACTCGACAGCACAAGTGCTCAGTGGTGGTCCCTATACGCCCTCGACTCAGTACTATCAAGCCCAACTGCACCTAAAACCTTGAGCACATCTACCAGCTCTGTTCCCGTCGCATCGCCTTCCTCTTCCACCAAGCCAGCCGGGAATGCTACCTCCACAGCTGCCCCAGAGATGACCACCTCCACTGTCTACAGTACTAGGGTCTTCACTGTCACTTCTTGTGCACCAACTATTACCAACTGCCCTGCTACCGTTAAGACCGAGATTATTAGCCTGTACACTACCGTTTGCCCTGTTGCCACTACCTCAGCTTCCGTCTCTTCACTAAAACCATCTTCCTCCACCACCCCAGCAACCGTTACACCTAAATCTACCAACTCAACCACTATCCCAACCATCCCAGTAGTCCCAGCTACTACCCCCGTCGTACCAAAGCAATCGACCTCTACTTCGATTGCAACAATCAAGACTACTAGCCTTTCTATCTCTGCAAACAGCACGACAAAGGCTACTGGGTCTGTAGTTACGCCTTCTACTGTTCCTTTCAAGGGCGCCGCTGAGAACTTGAGTGTGGAGAGGTTTGGGCTGGCAGGATTGCTTTTGGGATTAGTTGCTTTTGTGTTGTAAACTTGAGTGGATAGGAGTTTAATGTTAATGTGTAATATGTAAATTGATTGAAGATAGGTTTGGGACGTGTAGCAGAGGAACTAGGGAGACTGAGGATATTAGTTTAATTCTGCCTTCTTAAATAGTCCGCTATTTGCATGTCGGCTCAAAAAACGGATATGTCACAATCACATCAACCCTGAGACTATCTTTGCATTGTTGCGTGTTTTCATCCACGTTTCTTAGTGGCCAAGCCTCGACTTGCTCGAAGGAAAACGTGTTAGATTTCGAGTCTACGAGGCAGTGGCTGGTAAAATTCCTACGGTATTCTAAATTTCGGATACTCTCACTAAATTTCAAGCAATCGCTCTTTGAGCGCCCACAAATTTTTACCCCGCATGTTCATGGCTCTTTTATATTTTAAAATTTACCGAAAGGCAGATCTAAAAAGAGTAATAGCATTGAATCAAGGTTCTATATATATTCTTTATGTGATAATACATTTTCACTTTACAATTAGACTGCGACCATTTCGGGGCCACTAACCAGATAAAATTCAAGGATTGTCATCAACACTTCAATCTGAAAATTTTGAGTAAGCAAAAGAACAGCCACAACTTGAAGAATAACTTTCTAGACCTCGAGGTTAAGAACCAACTGCTGAATACTTAGCTTTTCTATTTTCAGTCAGCCGTTGTTGAAATCTTACAACGAAAATTTATGCCTACCTCCCATTCTAAGCTCGAGGGGAAATATACTGTACAGGAAAGTGTGTTCTTCCCTAAATTTGGTTGAGGCAATATAATTTCACCATGTCACCTAATCCTAGCAGGTAGGAAAGTTCAAATTTGGTCAAAAAATATGAATTTGACCAAGGATAACCTAAATAAAATGCAGTCTATAATAACAAAAACCAGAACCAAATGCAAGCACCCTTTTTCTAGACCAACCAATAGCATGCAACGTTAACTTCCCAAGTAATGCAAAGAACATAATACAAACACCCTATCTTATCTTTCAAGCACCAATGAAGGTTTCAAAAGAATCAATGGCAAGCGCAGAAACTCAAGCCTCGACCTCCTCGGCAACTGCCTCGACACTCTCCACTGTCTCAGCCTCAACATCGCGAGCCTCAATAGACTCATCAACAACCATCTCACTATCTTCAACATCGCGAGCCTCGACAATCTCCTCGCCAACCATCTCGGCCTCTTCGTTGTCACGAGTCTCGAGGGCCTCTTCAGCATTCTCGACGATCTCAGCAGCAAAATCACGAGCCATGAGTTGATCGACAACATCCTCAGCAATCACAACATCGCCAGTGACTTCCTCAAAATCGCGGGTCTCAAGCATCTCATCGGCCTCCTCGAGATCGCGAGTCTCGATCTCTGAACCCTCAATGATATCTTCCCACTCGGCCTCTGCGCTGGCATCGCGCTCTTCAAATATTTGCTCAACCACATCCATATTTGACTCCACGACCTCGAATTCTCGGACAGCAAGAGTATGGATAGGCTTGTAGTAATCCATAGTCTTGGTTGGCTTGTAAACGGGCTTGCTGTACGAAACCTTTGTGTGGTAGACAGGTGGGTTGTATGCTGGTTGGTTGTAGCCTCGCTTCTCATAAGCAGGCTTAGTATAGGTAGGTGGGTTGTAAGCTGGTTGAGTGTACTTGGGTGGGTATGGAGCATATGTTGGCTTTGGCTCGTAGGTTGGCTTGTAGGGCTGTTTGGTGTGATAACCGCCTCGCTTGATGTATGCTGGCTTGGTGTACTTTGGTGGGTATGAAGCGTAGGTTGGCTTTGGAGCGTATCCGCCATAAGTTGTCTTTGGCTCATAGGTTGGCTTTGGCTCGTAGGTTGGCTTGTAGGGCTGTTTGGTGTGATAGCCGCCTCGCTTGACGTATGCTGGCTTGGTGTACTTTGGTGGGTATGAAGCGTAGGTTGGCTTTGGAGCGTATCCGCCATAAGTTGGCTTTGGCTCATAGGTTGGCTTTGGCTCGTAGGTTGGCTTGTAGGGTTGTTTGGTGTGGTAGCCACCGCGCTTCTCATACGCGGGCTTGGTGTACTTTGGTGGGTAGGCAGGCTGGGTGTACTTGGGTGGGTATGGAGCGTATGTTGGCTTCGGTGCGTATGTTGGCTTCGGTGCGTACCCTCCATAGGTCGTCTTTGGCTCGTAGGTTGGTTTGGTGTGGTAGTTGCCACGCTTGGTAAAAGTAGGGCGAGTGATAGTACGAGGGAAGGTCACGGTAGGCTTGTTCGCCTTGCTCTTTGCGATCGGTTCACGCTTCTCGTATGCGGACTTGCTATATGCCGGTTGTGTGTACGCAGGAGGATTTGGTTCATAGGTTGGTTTGGTGTATCCTGGTTTGGTGTAGGTGGCCATTGTGGTCTTGTGGTGCTTGCCGCCGCCATAGCCATGCTTCTCACCATAAGCGGGCTTGGTGTATGTGGGTGGTGCTGGCTCAGTTGAGTACTTGTTGTAGTTTCCTGGCTCAGCTTCAGCAGCAGCCAAAGAGGCAATTAGGGCAAATGCCACACTTGGAAGGATGTTGAATTGCATGGTTCTGGCTGTTTTGTGATTGAAAAGTGCGAAGGGAAGTAAAGTGCTGTGAAAATATAAGGAGTGATGAATTGAAGAAGGAAATTGAAAGATATGAAAGATGCTGTAAAGAGAAGATGAAGATGGAAGTGAACTGAATGAGATGCTCTTTACTAGAAGCCATTTTGATTCCTTTTGTACAAATTCTTGACTTGTTATCGCCAGGAAGAAATCCACAATGAGTGCCTAAAATACACAAATATCACCTGCTGATGTCAAATATCAGCAGTACAATGAAGGGGAAACAATACTAACAGCACTGCCATCGCCACTTTTGAGTCTCAAATCATGATACTCTAAAAGTAGGTGTAATTCCACGTACAAAACGCTGGGCATCGATGTTGTCACACTTGTGAATGCCAACCTCGTGACAAAGATTCGTTTCAAACACATGGAATTGACTGCTGCAAGCGAGGTCTCTCCTCAGCCAATCTTGAAGGAATACTCTGATGGAGTACGCCGATGGAGCTGTGCTGGGTTTTGACCGGTGGCCCCAAATCATCGGGTCAAGATCACGATCGCTTGACTAGCGGACCTCTCACATTTAGGCTTGCGGCGCAGAACGTAAATAATTGCTGAAACTCGAAACAAAAACATATTTGGGTAAGATTGTGCATAAATGCTGACATGTCCCCCACATTGGATAAATATGCTAGCGAGAGGAGCAAGATGCTACTTTAGTGCAGAGATGACGTTGGAACACGTGAATAAAGTATACCGTGGGTGGGCAGGATAACACAACTCAAATGCTGTCAGCACCACCTCCATTAATACCAAAATAGATGCATCCAACAATCAGGCACAAAACGAGAAAGAGGAGCATTTAAATACAAAAAACTTAGCAATGGCATCCATTCCATATGATTCGATCGCTATAAGCGCTTCATCCTGCCATTCATCAAACTCTTTGACTATAAAATTACAAATGCCCATGGATTGCAAAGAGGATCTACGATACTTAATGGGCGCAGTCAGGATGTTGATTATATCCAACAGGTGGAAGCTATGATAGCTGTTAGTGGATAACTTTCACTGCGAGGATATCGTGCTATCTATTCATCGTAGGGGCTGAAGAAGGGGCATCAAGAAAGGATTTACTCACACAAAAGGTCTTCTGCGGCGGAGGTGAACTCGAAGGTGGAGGGATAGTGGCGGTTGGTCGGGGTGGTTCGCTAACAATGGTTGGAGGGGGTGCTACAATGGCGGTTGGGGTTGGTAATTCTGTTTTGGGTGGTGGAGGCTCTATAGTAGTCTTTGACTCAGACGACGCTGTTGTGATTGGTGATGGCCCTGAAGTTTTTGAAATAGGTGGTAAGCCGGAGGTGAGACAGTTAAGAAGCCCTTTACAACCACCATCAACGGAATTTATCGTTGTTAGTACTGCTGTCGTAGGCTTTTGTGTTTCCGTAGATTGAAAACATGTAAGAGAGCCACCGCAGTACTTAGAGTCAAAAGTTGTCGGTGCTGCAGAAGTGCTACATTTGATGGGGCCCCCACATCGAGGATCAGCGCTGTTTGAGGGCATAGGTGTTGAAGGCTTTAGGGTTTCGGTGGAACTATAGCATGTGATGGAGCCACCACAGTATTTAGAGTCAAAAGTTGTCGGCGCTGCAGAAGTGCTACATTTGATGAGACCACCACATCGAGGGTCAGCACCACTTGAGATTGCCGGTACTGGTGTGGAATTGATCCCCGAAGGTGTGGTTAATGAAAGTGAAGGTGTGATTGAGGAGGTAGATGTGGTTATCGAAACTCTTGAAAAGCTACCAAATGAGGATATGGAGCTTGCATCCGAAGGCAACTGGGACGAAGTTGAGAGTGAGCTTGCCAGTGAGGAAACCGAAGGCGTGATAGGTGAGGTAGTTGTAAGACTGCAAGCAGGCTTTGCGGGAAAATGTTAGCCACATGAGTAGATATATGACAAGTAATCATCTCCAATGCTATCGCAAACCTATGCAGATGATGGTAACCACTTACCATAGGATAAGAAGCGCTTGGGACAATTTCTCCTCGTACCACAACAGGAGACAACCCAAAATCGTTGTATTGTTTCTTCAGGTCTTCTAAGTCCCGTCGCCATAGTGTTGAACCTCGAACCGCTCGACACAGCCTATCGGCTGCACCATTGTAGGCTACATTGTACATTTCCAAGGGGTATAGTTGATCAATCTGTTCGCTTCTACTGTATGAACTTTCGACGATATAATCTTTGACTGCCTGTGCTACTTTCCCCTTGATGTGCAAGTCTGGACCAAGTTCGTCTGGAGCTTTAATGCGAACACCAAGTGATTCACGGGGTAAGGAAAGATAATAAGCGACCAGCCCAGCTACAGCCGGGGCCGCCATTGAGGTACCTACTTGTGTGACGTAGGCGGGAGAGGTATTACTGGCGCACCGTGCTTCGGCCTTAGCCCACACTGTGATAGAGCCAGCAATAGCTGTCTGACGCTGAGTGCCTATCCATCGAGTACCGTCAAGGTTGACAGCCCCAACAGTAATTAGAGGATTGTCAGGTCTTCCTAGGCATGCAGGAGTGTTATGACTCAAGTCTTTGCCGAGTTCTCCATCATTTCCTGCTCCGATTACTGTGACTATGACCTTTGTGGTAAGTGTGTGAAATTTCAAATGCGGGATCAACAGTGCCCACCTATGTCATTCTTCCAGCATTCCTCCAACAACCCTAAAATTACATCATTCCTCGTGCCAAATAAATCATCATTTTGAAGGATATCTCGGGAATAACCTATATTTCATTAGAGAAAGAGGGCTTAGTTTAGGAACACACTTCTTACCAGCCGACAAAGTAACGACAGCCCAGCCTATGGAGTGCGTTAGTGTATGACTATGAAGACAGTGATTGATTGTCTCTTCCTAGGTCATCGTTGGTGATAGCCTTGATGGTTTCGAAAAGCTAGATTGGAAGATCTCGCTTACCAGGAAGTGGAGGTTGTGGATCTAAATTTCGAGCTTTGACTCTATTTATTACATAAATCCATGCAGCAGTTATAGCGGCATTTCTAGCTTGACTTCGGTAATTCTTGTACTTAATTGGAACAAGGCGAGCTTTCTTAGCCACGCCGGCTTTCCTGCCTGCTGCAATAGATGCAACACAAGTTCCATGATCGAACCTGTCAACCATGAGATTGTCAGGATCAGGCGGTATAAAAGTATGACCTGGAATTTCGACTTCGGGGCGGAACGGCCCGGTCAGCTCACCAGGAACAATGTACCAATCACCCTGATCCATGGACTTCGAAAATTCCTGGAAACCAATCTGTCAGTCATGCCTTACCACTTAGAAAAATCTACGCAACCTACGGGATGAGAAGGTTCGATGCCTGTATCAATCACAAATATGGTTGTGCCCTCGCCAGCTTTCCGATCCAGTAGGTATTCTGGAATGAGAGGCCTTGATTCAGGAGTCAGACTCAGACGCCGCATGCGAGCATTATCCTCAGACTGTGAAAGTATATTAAGGTGGTCTGGACTCTCGTTTTGCTGATACTGGTCCAAGTACGGATTCGGAATTAGGGGAGGTGCCCGAGCAGATAGCTTCGGTCCGGGTTTTCGAGGAATAGCGCTGTACGTATCATCTTTCCATTCATCTACTAGTACTGCTAGAATGAAAGGAGACTTTTCGGCTAATTTTCTGACAGCATCCTTCTCTGATGGCTTGATCATGGTTGTGTACGAGTAAATCGTCACATGTGGGAAGGCAACGAGATTTCCAGTCCCACGATCTGGTAAAAGCTTTGTAAACTCCTTGAACTCGTCGAGGTTTGTGTTCGACTTGCTGGTGACGCAGTATCGAATAGGAGTCTCCGAAGCACTGGCAGAGGACGAAGTAGAGGCCGTGGTCGTAGACTTGGTCTCAGATGCCGTTTTCGTTGGAACACTTGACACAGTCCCCGGATTTACAAGATATTCTAATTTGGGTCTCCAGTCTGAGAGTTGCTTAAGCCGCTTCGCAACCGCAGTTGTAACACCTCCACCGGCACAAAGTTTCAAGATAAGCTTAGCATTTGCCATGTTGAGCTTCGACTTAACTAGGGGCTCAAACTTTTTGACGAGTTCTCCAATTTCAAATATTCTTGTCTTCGTCTCATCAATCGCTTCGATGATTTTGCCTGATTGATCAAGAGTAGCAAGCTCAGTGCCAATCTCTTCGAGAGTTTGTCCAATTTTCGTTGCGGCTACACCATACTTAGCTACGCATCTGAGGGGAGCTGAGGGGGAGTATATATACTTACAAGTGAATGCATTACTGAAGACGTCGAATAGGCCAGATGCTGCGGAGGCGGCACCCCCCTCAGTTGCACCAGCATCATTGACAGCATGACTTAGTGTATCAATAGCATTCGTGGCTAGCTGGAAAATGTTTGCAGTATCTTTCATATGCGGTATGAGGGCATCAAAAATACTCAAGAGATTAGGCCTTGGTTTCGGTTTCGAACCAGCATTGGTGGTGGTTGCAGGAGACTTCCATGGCAAGTTACCCAGTAGATGGAATGAATATGTGATACCCACAGCAGTGACAGTTCCTGACTCGATAGTTGGAACCCATGTTGGATCAGGGGATTCAATACTAGAAGGATTAATCGTTGTGGCAAATGAGGGAGATCCAGTAGGAGTAAGTGAGAGTTGCAAGGAACTTTCGAGACTTTTTGTAAAGCTTGAAAAAGAAGGTGGTGGTAGAGTAAAATTGGTGGATACACTGGGTGAAGTAGTGGGTAAGGGTAGCGAACCGGGAGATCCACGACCTGGTGTAGTTGTCGAGCTTGTGGTACTAGTACCTGGTGTTGACTGGCCTGGACTTTGCATCTGGATGGTACTAGTAGACCGTAGTGATTTGATCGTGGTAGGCAATGTGTTCTGCTGTGGAGTCTGCTCGGACAATCCAGACCGTGAGGTTGAAATTGGGGTACCTGAACTTGAAGTGGAGAACGGACCGTGGCTAATTGGGAGAGGCAGGCGGAAACCCGAAGAGGCGAGTGATGAGGGCCCCTTGGTTGAGCTTGTCCTATTTAGATAGATACCAGTCTGAAAGGTAGAAGAGGAGGGAAGTTTGGTCCCCTCAGATGGAGCGGTATTGATGGGTACAGTATTGAGGGGGTTTTGGGAGTTCCCCAGGGCCAGAAAAGTGGCTAAGCACAGGAAGTAAGCCCCAAGCATTGTGAAAGTTAGGAGTAACCTACTAGAGATTTCGGCTTGAATGATCCACACAGGTATGTGAATCTATATAGGACTGAAATGAAAGCAGACTTCATAACATATTTTCTGAGACAACAATATAACAACGGGGTCAGTCTTTTTGGGGGCACAATAGTTGAGCAATATAAAAGTTTGTTGTCTTATGATCCTTTAGTGGATAAAGACTAACATCAAGGATTCGAGGCAGTGTATCGTGTACTGGGTTGTCTTAAGACTTTTTGCTAGATTGAATGAGGATATCATGTCTCTAGTTAGCAAAGAGTCCTAGTCAGACCTTTAGCATAAAGTGCACCTTTGTATCATAACCAATGATTAAAATAGAAACCCTGTGCTCCTTACTGACATGCGTACTCGCAACAAAATAATTATCTTTCGTACAGTTGTCTAGAAATCGTTAAGTGCAGCAAGTATGCATGGAGGCCTGAATAAAAGTACCAACATGAGATACGGACAAGTTGTGGCCGCGCAAATGTAGCCCAGAAAATTTTAGGGGCGGCGCACTCGAATCCTCACGAGCTGTTGCAAAATCATTAGCAGAACATGAGGGTAGTTACAGAGCGACAACTTCTTAGTCGTGTTAACTATAGTTATTGATTTTTTGGTACTGTGTTAATAGTGGTTATTTTAAGTTGTTGTGAAAAGATCAAAAGTTGTTACCCCGTTGCGAAGTAAAAGTGTGCACTTGACTGTTGGCTAACACGGTACTTTTAGAAGTCAATTTCTGCGGGCGGAGAATTGTGGTGATGATTTAGTCCTGTTAAGCGCTTGGAATGATCTGTCCAACACGATCTGCAGCACGGTCAGTTATATCAATGAAGGATTCAAGGCAAATTGTGAATGTGGCTAGGTACCAGCATAATTCTAAGGCTTGGCTTAAAAGCTATGGCAGTGTTTGTGTTGCACACAGTGAATAACCAACAACTAGCAGCGTTGGTGTCTGCATGTTTCAGGTTGACAACTTTGTGCGTAGATTTTGCCTGTTCTTGGTCCACTACTGAAGAAGACTGCTTCTCAATTTCCAATTGAGCGAGATGACGACATATCGCGAAGTGCAACAACAGGATGAACTCGTATTGCACATGTTTCGCATTGGCGATGGATGTATAAAAAAACAGGAGCAAGTTGTTGGAATCTGGTGATATAATATACGCGGTACAGCTGTAGTTTATATCCTGAATGTAGAGAAGGTTTCACCCTGCCACAGTGTCAATCAAGCCGTCAACCTCTATCGAAAAGTGCAATACAAGTCATTCATTTGAATATCACATGCTTCGGAATCAGGTGGGTTTCTAACCAAGACAAAACCAGGGTCTCTGCCCAATTGAATTAAATAATAATATGCGTAGTGCGCGGTAGTAGCATAAGTATCAAGGCCATATTGACTTTCCGTGCGTTGGTTTCACTAAATAGTTTCTATTGACCGGCTGATTTAAGCAATAATATATGGAATTTGCCAGTCACATAGATAGGAATAGTGGAGATGACACAACCTAGCACATGGCTTTACTAGAGAAGCTGTCTAAACACAAAAACACCTCCTTCGTGGCATTCCAGAACTTTCCGCTTCTACAAACTTCCTTTTAGTCTCCTAAAATCATCATCGACACTAGCCAATTTATTGGTAAACTAGTAAAATTATGTGACGTGCAGGTTGTTAATGGTCTTTCACTGCGCAGAGATATATATCCATTATATTGTTGGATCAGAGGGTTCTTCTACAATTGATGCAATTGATGCAATTGGACCTTGTGCCAGTACTGAATATATTGGAATAACTAATAATAAGGAGTGGAGTTGAGAGATGGTAATCTCTCCAGCTGTTCTACGCTAAACTACAATAGGTAAGGCGTCATACCCTGAACTGACACACCCCCCCAGATCTGGGAATAATGAAGCTATTCCCATTATTAACGGATCTGCACCTATTGCTAAGGAAATATAATGAAATAATAGTGTTGTTAAGCCGAAAAAGGAAATATAAAAATGATTGGCATGCCCGCTCGCACTTAAGGCCACCTATTGGCCACCTATTGGCATTATATGTGAATGTCGCTGTCGCCTTGATGGTCCGTGCACCGATTGGGGTCGACCTCAATCCGCTTAACACTCCTGATTAGGAAAAAGTGAAGCCATTCACAGCCATGGCGCGATTTTTGAGCCTTATCTTCCCATTTCGTCGATTTTTGACTTGACGTCCACCATATTAAGCTGTTTAAGGAAATTTTGGTGTTTCTGACTAGTGAGCGCCTTCGTCAGGCCGTCCGCTGATTGGTTGTTTGTTGATATCCACTTAATATCAATTCTTTTCTCTTCCACTTGCTCTCTGAGCCAGTGTTGGTGGATATCCACATGCTTGAGCTTCGTAACTAGCTTTGGCGACTCCTTGATCACTAGGCGTACAGTTTGAAGGTTATCACAGTAGATCGTCTTGTCATTGTTGATCTGTAGCTTGATATTTTCAAAGAATCTCCTGTATTATAGTAGCTAGTCTGCTACACTTGATAGAGCCAGTAGCTCAGCTTCCGTGGTTGATTTAGTAACTGACTTTTGCTTTGTAACCTTCCAATTAGTTGTGCCCTTGAATAAGTCGAATTTGATACCTTGAGTACTCCTTCTAAAGCTTATATTATTAGCAAAGGAAGCGTCTGAGTAACCTTTGAAGTCTAGATCCTCTAGTATTAGCTTTTCTAGTACTTCTACTCCTGACTCAAGTTTACAAATAAAGTCAGAGATACTACTATATTCTAGTACCAAATCCTTTGTATTATTTATATATAAAATAGCTCGATTAACTACCTTCTAGTAGACTGGCCCTGGATTTAGCAGATACTCTAAGAGCTTTTATAATATATATATAATATTAAGTCTTGATAATACTATGCTATAGTTGATAAAACTAACCTTATACTAGTAGACTCTCTTTTGGTATTGTTTTATTACTCCTTTGTATTTTAGAAGTAGCTCTGTCGATATAGGCGTCGGCGCTGTTGTTTCTGAGAGATAGAATTGCTTCGTGATCTTGGAGATATATAAGTCTTGAACTAGCTATATTTTTTTCTGATTAGTGTTGCAAATAACTCGTATTTCTAGAAATTACTTGAGATTTTCTAGGTTGGTCATTTCGTATTCTGATATGAGAGAATAGTGGAAACTCTTATATGTAACTATATCTAAAGGGTAATAGAGGATGATAATGTTGTCGACAAAGAAGAATACTATAAGCTTCTCACTTGTGAAGAGGCAAGTATACTCTAATATAGGCTTTAATCTAAGCTTTTTTATCTTGCTTGATAATTTGTTGAATTATAGAAGTGGTGATCTTGGAAGGCTATATAGAGCTCGTGATAGTCGTAAACATTAGTCTGGCATCTCTGACCCTGGCGGCAGCTCTGTATATATTAGCTTATCAAGGAAGGTATTTGTAAACGCGTTGACGGTGTCTAATTGCTTTATTTCTAGGCCAAAGTATACTGCTATTGTTATTAATGATCTGAAAACTCTAGCCGCTAGTGTAGCTATATATGTCTCCAATTCGTTATTGATCTATAGATCTCCTCTTATTACTAGTCTTGCTTTATATTTGACTAGGAATCTATCTTCGTCAAACTTATATTTCTATACTTATATCAAGGGTAGTATATTGGTTGGTATATCTTTTCGAGGAACTATTTTTTAGGTGCCGCGGTCTTCTAGTATATTATATTCTATTCTTATTGCTCTCTCGAATTTTAATCGGTGTGGATGAGAGAGATATTGTTTTCAAGTTTCAGGTTTTTTAGGTAGAGTACTATAGTAAGGCTATAGCTTGAGCTTTGGTTGGAGTGATATTTGTGTAGTAGTTATGAAGATACTGAAGTAGAATGACTTCTAGTTAATATTGTTTATCTGTATAGTGAAGTTATGTCTTTTTCTGAACCTTTTGCCTTCTATTATGTTCCTTTCGCTGACATCTCCGATAATTTCCTTTCTTGGCTCCTTCTTTTCTGTTAATTCCTTCTGAGTGTTTGATCTTGAGGATAATAGTATATTCTGGCCTTCGCTGCTCGTGGGCGAAGTGCTAGTGGCTTGGCGGTCTATAGTTGTCGTTGTCGATGATTCTAGTATTTCCTTTTTTATTGTAGGTATTGTTGACTCTGTCTGTGGCTATAATAGTTCTGGGGTTTCCTCAGGAGTTATTATTCCTGTTTCTTGTAGTATTGAAGGGGTCGATATTATTAACTCCTTTTTTACTTCTTCTCTTGTTTGGTCAATGTTATCAATATCTTCTATATTAACAATAATAGTGTCGTTTATATTGTCAATTGATATTTCTTATCTAGGAGCAAATAATTCTATTTGCTCTATTTGAAGTATATTTGCCTTCTTGTTAGAGAGTAGGATTGGCTTATCTTCTTGAGAATAGTACTTTGTGATATCAAATATAATATCTCTTATAGCTATTATTCTTTTTAATAATAGTACCTAGATTCTCTAGATATTTGTTAATTTATAACTAACAAGGTAGCTAATATAAGCTTTTTCTGCTAGCTTATCAAGTATTGGTCGATTATGAATAAAGGTATAAGCTCGACATTTATATAGTTTTAGATAGTGGTACTTCTATCTCTACTTTTTGCCTTGGAGCTTATATAGCTTTGCTAGTAGTAATAGCTATCTTAGTTTCTTGTTTGGAGTTCTGTTTTGAAGGTACGCTACCGCGAAGTAGATTTCTGGCCAGAGCTCCTCTAGAAGCTTCCCTTCAAGCTTTATCTTTGTTACTCGTAAATCTAGTACTCTACCTACTTGTTCTGTTACTTTATTCTACTCGTAAATATATAACACTAACACTTCAAATTCTATACTAGTTTTCGCCTTTAGCTCCAAGTATTCTTTGCTTTCTATGAGAGCTTGGTTGTTATCAATTACTATTTTAGCGACCCTGATATTATACTTGCTCTTGATATATATAAGAGTATATTTGATAGTCTAGATAATATTGGTTATGCTTCCTGAATAGAGTATATATACGAAGTAAAATAAGAGGTAGAGGTAATATAAATAAGATATCTTTGTTCTTATATTATTATCCTTATACTAGCTTATATTATTTTAGTATAGAGTATAGAATAGCTTTTTAATATAGCTTCGTGATACTCTTGATATTTGCCTTTTTGTATTTGCTAGTTAATATACCTTATAGC
This sequence comes from Tricladium varicosporioides, assembly GCA_021365295.1. Classification (NCBI taxonomy): domain Eukaryota; kingdom Fungi; phylum Ascomycota; class Leotiomycetes; order Helotiales; family Tricladiaceae; genus Tricladium; species Tricladium varicosporioides. The sequence goes on along the minus strand of JAJTIW010000014.1, from coordinate 823,144 downwards.
TTGATTTATAGATTTTGTCTATAATATAAATACTAGAATATAAGCCTTCTAGATACTTTATTGCTTTTGGATTGATGTACCCAAAGATCTTATAAGTAGTTTGGATATTGATATTTGTTGTTTTCGGTGACTTTATACTCTTTTTGGCTATGAAAGTACTTGAGGCTTCTCTTTGGGAGAGAGGTTGATATTCTAGAGTCTATATTCTTTTATGCTTAAGGGTTTGATATAGCTTTATATTTTTGTATAATATTTACTAGTCGTTGATTTGCTAGTTTTATCCCTTGGCTTGGAGAATATAATAGAAGATTATACTTGTGTAGAAAAAAGGAATATATACTACTCCTGTGATTGTAACTTGGCGATAGTTTGTTGATAGTCCCTTATATTTAGTATTAATACTAATTGATTCTTATCCTTTTATTACTAGGTATTCGGTACTAGTAGCGATGTATTCAACTTCTGTGGCTTCCTTGAAATCAATAAATCGATCTTTATTATTGTATATATAACTATTAGTACCTGTGTCAAGAATGAAGCTGTCCCTGAGAGATATATGATATTGCTTCGCTGAGTGTACTATTATTTTGTGAGTTATAAAGACGCTTCGAGTACTCTCTAATATTATATTTATTGTTGTTTTGATAGCTGTGATATTCTTGTTTCGTTAATTGAAGTTATTGACAGCCTGCTTAATCTTAGCTTTAAGTGATAGCTTGCTATTAAGCTCCTCTTTGATTTTCTTTGTTATATTCTCTGCTAAAGTCTATTAATATAATCTACGCTCCTTATTAAAATAATAACAGAATTGTTATTTATGTTTTTTGCTATAGAGGCACTTCTTCCTCTCTGTGAGTAGGCTTGGAGTTGTTGGAGTTATATTATTTGTGTCTCTTTTATTAAGTATAATAAAGGTACTATAAGTTACTCTAGCTAACTTTCTGACTATAGAAAAGTACCTGATATTCCTGTAGAGTTATACTAGACTAGAGAACTCTATATCTTTTGAAAAAATATTATTTGTTTTATTATATATAATCTTGGTATTTTATTTATTGTAGAATTCAGAAGAAATGTCTCTAATATAGTTAAGGAAATCTATCGACGGATATATATTTACTAACAGTAAGATCTTCCTTTGTTAGCAATTATTAAAGATTAATTCTAGGTTCAATAACTAATTATTAATATTGTTATCCTTCTTGACTATTCTAGTAAGTTGCTTCTATTCTAAAATTAGCTATATATTAATAGTATTATTATTTGGCTTCAGGTTATTCTATAATACCAATAGTATCTTATATATATTCTCTTTCTGAAAGGTCAATTATAGAAAACATAAGTCTATTAATTCTTGAATCTTTATATACAACTCTCTATATACCTGCTCTATAGCTTCAAACTCCTTGCTCTCCACATTGTAAATAGTAACCAATTCTCGGTACTCAAATCTATCCTGCTTAGTTATAAGATCTAAGAGCTTTGTTGGAGTCCTTTCTTCTTGTAGTTTCAGAGCTTCACTCTTATCCTTATTGCATACGAGTGTTGATTTATCCTTTATATCGCTAGGTCTAGGCTATATTGGTTTTACAAGTCTATACCCTTCTTTATTGGGGTCGACATGTTCCCAGGCTCCAGGAACCTTTCTCAATATTGTTCTCTTTATTTCCAACTAGTTCTCCTAGTCCGCTAGGTCCCTAAGCATCCTAGCTCCAGAGCTTTTGCTGCTGACTTCGTTGTTGGCCGGCATTTTGCTTTCTGGGCTATGTTCACTTCACTTTCGAATTCTATGCCTATAACCACTTCTTTGGGTTCTTCTTTTTGGCAGTCGATAGGTAAAGTATCTGGGTACTTGGGATTTGTTTTGCAGATGATTTGGATGTGTGGTTGATTTTATCTTTTACTTCGAAGTTTTGTGTCGAAGGAATTATTCGTGTTTTCAGGATTTTCTTGGCGCAGCTCTGATCTTATTGGTGCAGATGGAAGATTTTTGGTTGCAGACCGGGCTCATAACTGTTGGATCAGAGGGTTCTTCTACAATTGATGCAATTGATGCAATTGGACCTTGTGCCAGTACTGAATATATTGGAATAACTAATAATAAGGAGTGGAGTTGAGAGATGGTAATCTCTCCAGCTGTTCTACGCTAAACTACAATAGGTAAGGCGTCATACCCTGAACTGACATATATATGCTTTCCATAAATCATAACGTAAACCTAATGCTCCATTCTATCCCCTGATATAATAATCGTATAAAAGTGGAAACCTTGATTTCCACTTTACTGTTATGAGTGATCCACGGCGCTATACATAGTGATTGAATTGAAAGTGCGGAAAGTAGTGGGACCTGAAATTTAATGCACGGAACACTTCTTATTACTAAAAAGAAGACATTAACAATTTGGGAAATACACGGTACGTTTTTTGAATTCTTTACCCTCTCTCTGTAGAAAAAGTATTCACTTCAGTAAAAAATTATAAATAACTGCTACGTAAAGTAAAAAAATAATCGCTGTTTACATGGTGTGGAATCATGTGATCATCAGAGCCACTTTCTCCGAGCCACTTTGGCTCGTATTCGGATAGCTCTCCTATCACCTTCCTATTCTTTGGCAGCCAAGTCACACCGCATTTCCACAGTGCATTCATGGCGTTGCAATGCACTCAACATTAAAATAGAGGCCACAGCCTTGCGGTGCAGACTATAACTAGTCAATACAGTGATTGCTGCTTTGAATTTTAGTTTCTTGAATCATTTCAACAGCGCCATGTCGATCGCGCCCTTCGTAACAGCTATTGTGATAGCGCTGATATCCTGGCAATGCTTCAAGACCTTCAACAATTACCTTAAGGCTCGAAATATTGGCCTTCCCATCATAGTCACCCCTGTGGAGCCCATCAACGCATTTTGGGCACTTGCAACGCCAATACTAAGCCCAATCTGCAATAGGCTACCATACAGGCTCGGGGACTTTCTCCATCATGGGAATTTTGGATGGCATTTTCGTTCTCAGAATTATCTTCTTGATCGCTATGGTCCTGCCTTCGTGGTCGTGAACCCTGGTGGAATTCACCTCAATCTCTCCGACGGCCTTGCGATTGAAGAGCTCTTGAATCGAAGAAAGGATTTTATTAAACCCAACTCTTTCTATCGCATTATTGAGCTCTTTGGCAAGAACGTTGACACCGTTAATGGGGAGGATTGGCAAAGGCACAGGAAGATCACTGCGCCGCCATTCAATGAAAGAAATGTAAGTACCATTCCAACTACCCAACAACATCCTTTTTGCTCTTGGACATTCGTTCTTGTATCTTTGTGTAGCATGGTCCGAACTCTTACGTCATCCCTGGAACCGTTTCTAATTCTTCGCTCGATTTGAAAGCTACTAATCCAAATCCAACAGAGTGCTCTAGTCTGGAAAGAGTCTATATCTCAATCCGAAGGAATGCTGAAGTCGTGGATGACAGCAGGCGAAGCAGGAACTGTAAAAACCTCTGACGACACAATGACATTAGCTTTGCATGTTATTACGGGAGCTGGGTTCGGAAGATTCTTCCCCTTTCATGGTGGGGTTACGGCGCTCACAAATGGTCATACAATGTCATTCAAGGATTCCCTGTCGATCGTTCTGCATCAGTTCTTAGCTGTACTCTTCACCAATGCAATTCCATTTTCGAAATTCTTGCCGAAAAGATTCTCAACCATCCGGATAGCAGTAATAGAATTTAAGCGGTATCTTCTCGAGTTTGTTAAGGAAGAGAGGTCAGCTATTCACGGAGACTCCGAGAAAGACAACCTCATGAGTGCAATGTTACGCGCGTCAGACCGGCGAGAATCTAAAGGAGCAGGAAAAGATACTTTAACTGACGACGAAATATTTGGCAATTTGTTTGTTTTCACATTTGCTGGTCATGAATCGACAGCCAACACGCTAGCATATGCTATCACTCTTTTGGCGGCAGATCTCGACCTGCAATACTGGGTCAAAGATGAGGTGCAGTCAGTCTTGAAGGATATGAATGATCATGGAACCTGGGACTACGAAAAAGTGTTTCCACAGCTCAAGAGGTGTCTTGCAGTCATGGTAAGTCAAACTTTGAGTCGGATTTAGACCATGTCTCACTAATTCCATCTCTTCTTCCCCTCTACTTATTCTGCTTATAGTTCGAAACACTACGCCTGTTTGGGCCTGTCGTCTCTTTCCCACGAGCCACAAATAACCTGCACCAAACTCTCTCGATCAAAGGAAAATCCTACGTAATTCCGCCTGACACCTTGATCTATGGAAACCTGTCAGCTGTTCATGCTTCTGACTACTGGTTGAACGATGATCCATATGTCTGGCGTCCGAAGCGGTGGATTCTCAACAACGAAAACAAGGGCTTCCTAGGAAAAGAGGACTTACTCCAACCGCCCTCTCATGCATTCATGGCATGGTCTTCCGGTCCTCGGCTCTGTCCAGGAAAGAAATTTGCACAGGTGGAGTTTGTCGCTACTATGGCCCGTCTGCTCCATCGCCACAATGTAAAACCAGCACTTGAAGTGGGAGAAACTTCACTCCAAGCATCTCAACGCCTCCACAAGGCAGTTGTGAATTCTGAGTTACTTCTGACGCTGAAGATGGCTCATCCTGAAAGCGTCTCTCTGATATGGGCCGATGATTCTTGATCTACTGCTCGTCCTCTTTTTGATTCATTTTAGTAGGAGGTATCCTGGAAAATTATTTACGATACATGATTTCTCTTATTAATTTGACGAAGTTGATTGTTTGGAGAGTGTAATTGGAAGTATATTGAGCTGTAAAGGGTGCGAATGGTATAAGTTTTGGGGAGTGTCGACTTGCACCAGCGCCTTTCCCCCTAGATCTTGAACCTGAGCTAATGGGTACTTCATATTCTTTTGAAAGTGTGGTCATCTAACGCACTAGATCTAGAATAAATTTTTTCGGCTCCCAAAGTAAACCAATTCTCAGTAGAGTAATCACTCATTCAGGAAAGCCGTGCTGGCAAGCCAATTCGCGATCTACTACGGAGTGTCATATTTCTCCCATACCCACCGAAGGGTTTCGTTTATCATGGCTTTTGTCCAGCCATTCTTTCTGCACGATGACTTATCAAGGAATTGTCATCGTGGTGGATTATACATGTCGCGATTCAAACCTTCACGCTTCGCATGTTACCTAGGCTGGAATTTCACAAGCACTTCGCACTCCCTCCTCTTCTGTTAACATCCCGACAAGAAACTCTAACTCCATTCAATGGTTTGCTGAAGCTTTTGGATTGGTGATGGTTAAAATAGCAGCATAAGTGCTTGTAGGTGAAGTATACTATCCTTTGATGTTTGGAATGAAGTCTCGCAACGCCCTCCAAGATTTAGAATAATTTCTTCTCTCAAGCCAGCAAATATCCGACCCAAAAGTACTTTTACGACGGATTTGTATCAGGTAGCGTAGTTGAGATCAATACACTCGGCTCACCACGGAAGGGGTCTATGACATTTCGGCTATAGCAATTGTTTCGTTAATTTGTCGCGACCAACACACTCAAGCATGGCTAGAAGAAATTTACACTCCAGCTTAGCACCCCTGGTCAAAATCATTGAGACGGATCGGGTCCTTTTCTCCATATTTTCTAACAGGCCACCTGCTGAGTCACCAATCTCTTGGAACGTATGTCAAAATCAGTACCAACTGAACAAGTCTTAACTCCAGTTCTTGGAAGTCCCAACTTTGGTAGGTGGCAAGCTTTTCCAAGAAGCCACTACAACTCAAGGTGGAGCAGGAACTCACACGTAATTGTAAGGTTAACTTTCGCCAAAAGACTGCTGCCAAGGCCAAGAAGTCATGAACGACACCTCTTCTCTCTTTAATTCAACAGTCAATATTTGATCAAATAACCACGTTTTCAATAACCCAAAAATTGCAGCATTCTACAAGAAGGGATGGGTTCTTTGGATCTGGGCAAGCCGCTCGTCTGCAACCACCGGATTGTGATGATCGATCATCTAACGTCCTGGTATTAATGCTCGCATATACCTCCACATTGTCCACAATATAAAGCAGCGCCGTTGACGTCGTGGATATTGATAAGGAGTAGATTGCTCACCTCTTGACCTGAGCCCAATTCCAGCGAATTACAAACCCTATTCGCCCCCCTTCCAAAGTGCTGATCGTCTCAGTGACCCTCTTCTTTCATACTTGGCGCTTGGCACGTCTCTTGGCTACGTTAGCCGCCCCCTCGCCTCTCCTCGTTTCTTCCAGTCATTTAAGGTATGGATATCCAAGGTCTTGGTAATTTCTTAGCAAATGCAGCTTTCAATTGTCGTTTATACTTGGCGATGGGAGCTCCTTCTTCTTTTGTTCTGAGATTTTTCTATGGAACGGGATCGATGACCTCGGTGGTAGCTCAGTAGTTACTTGTTTTCGCCTTCAACGGGACCGAGAAGAATGTGCTTGTCGCCGGGAGAGGAAAGTTTGTCTTTCCAATTGATGTGGCAATAGATATCAGGAGGCTGCTTGGCCTCCTGTTTAGGCAGGAGATAAGAGGTTGAAACACGAACATGTTGGGCTAAGAAGAGGGGCAGGAAGTTTTATCCATTACAGCATATCAAGGTATATAGGTTGGATGATCTTTTCTGCGGCCACCAGTCAAGCTCAATTCTTCGCGTCCAACCTTTGAACCGTAGAACACCACCAAAATGAACGCAGCAAGTGATCTCGAGACCATGGAAATGGCCAAGGGCTACGAACCCAGGGTGCCTTCGACTGCCGAGAAAGGTAGTATTGAGTCGCCAAATGAATATGCACAATCAGACGAGATGATACACCCAACAGAGGAGGAGCTCCACACTCTTCGTCGAGTTTCTGGCAAGATCCCTTGGACAGCATACACTGTTGCCTTTGTAGAGTTGTGCGAGCGATTCTCGTACTATGGAACAACTGCAGTTTGTAGGTGTCACAATAAATCATGGCCATATGGGTTTTTGACAATTATGCAGTTGTTAACTTCATCCAACAACCTCTTCCCGAGGGTAGCAACACTGGTGCAGGATTCTCTGGACAATCTGGAGCCTTGGATATGGGTCAGCGTGCCTCTACCGGATTGACAACATTCAATCAATTCTGGGCTTATAGTGGGTTGTCTGTTTCCATGCCATGTACTGTAGATACTAATTATTTCAGTTATGCCACTTCTCGGTGCCTACATGGCAGATCAATACTGGGGCCGATTCAAGACGATTCAAATCTCTATCGCGATTGCACTCGTTGGCCACGTGATTCTTATCATTTCCGCTATTCCACCAGTTATTGTTCATCCTACCGGGGCTATTACTGCTTTCTCTATTGGTATCGTCATTATGGGTATTGGTGTGGGAGGTTTCAAGTCAAACATTTCACCCTTGATTGCCGAGCAGTGTGAGTCAATTTATTATGGAACTACCGCCCAAAAGCTAATGCCATCAAGGTACCGAAACACAAATGCGAATCAAGATCACAAATAAAGGCGAGCGCGTTATCATGGACCCCGCAGTCACCATTTCTCGAGTCTACCTCTACTTTTACCTGATGATCAATGTCGGCTCCTTGACTGGATCGATTGGTATGGTCTATGCTGAAAAATATGTTGGATTTTGGTTGTCTTTCCTCCTTCCAACACTTATGCTTTGTAAGTTATGACCAGACATAAATTTCTATTTGTGCTAATGATTGCAGGTATTTGCCCAATGGTTATTATATACTGCAAGAAGAGATATATTCTTAATCCTCCGGATGGATCAGTTCTTGCTAAGGCATGGAAGTTGTGGTTGATGGCAGTGAAGAAGCGTGGAGTCTTGTAAGAAATCCTAAACCTCAATCTCGGCGTCATAGTAATATCAATGAAATTAAATCTAATATCAAGCAGCACTAAGAACAAGAACTCGCGTGTTTTCTGGGAAGAAGTCAAGCCATCTACTCTCGGCACTGCCAAACCTGTATGGATGACATTCGATGACAAATGGGTTGATGAAGTCCGAAGAGGCCTGATTGCATGCAAAGTCTTTCTTTGGTACCCCCTCTACTGTAAGCACCCGCCACCTCCCCTCATCTCTCCGTCCGCCAGTTAACCCTCTCATCACAGGGCTCGCATATGGTCAAATGACCAACAATCTAACCTCGCAAGCCGCAACCATGAACCTTGGCTCTGTCCCCAATGACATCGTCTCTAACCTCAACCCCATTTTCATCGTAATCCTCATACCGATAATGGACGGCCTAATATACCCCGGCCTTCGTAAACTTGGCTTTAAATACACGCCAATAAAACGAATCACCACCGGCTTCTTCCTCGCTTCATGCGCTATGATTTCAGCGACTGTGACACAGCATTATATTTATAAGATGAATCCGTGTGGGAAATATGCAAATGGATGTGAGGATGCAGAGGGCAATACCTTATATGCGGATATTAGTGTTTGGGTGCAAATTTTGCCCTATGGGCTTATTGGGTTCTCGGAAATCATGGCATCGGTCACATCACTTGAGTATGCATTCACTAAAGCTCCAGAGAACATGCGCAGTACCGTCCAAGCCATTGCACTCTTCATGAATGCCATCTCTGCTGCCATCTCTCAGGCACTTGTCGCCTTGTCTGAGGATCCATTACTGGTTATTAATTATGGTGTTGTGGCTGGTTTGGCCGCACTAGGCGGTGTGTTGTTCTGGTTCACTAATGCGAAGGTGGATAAGGAAGAGGATAGGCTCAACCTCCTGCCGCATGCGCAGTTCCAAGCAAAGGTCGAGGGAACAGGAAGCAGTGATCTTGAGAAGGGTACTATGGCGACGGGGAGTGAGAAGATATAAAGTAGTATACTAGGGAAGTGTGAGATGTATAATTAAAAGTTGTGTGAGGTAGTATTGTGATATATGTTAAACTCGTTCAGGTCTTTTATGCTCTTTTCTTGCTTGATATCTCAAGGTTAGCAATTATGATGTGGACGAACTCACAAACCAACTGGTCGCAACACAATAAAATGCTGAGTAGGGAAGTCAGCATTAGGTATGACCAGCATATCTTACATCCCTACAATGTGATAGATCCTTAGGTTACCAATTCCTGTTTTTGCTGCTGCCCTCCCCACAGTTGAACACTTCTCTCGAAGCGGCAAACAAGATAGCTTGCCGCGAAAAGCATGGGACCCTCGCTCTTTCCTTCTCCCACATTATCTTCGCAAGCCCTTTTTTAGTTTCGCACTGTTGGCCCGTTGGTTCAAGTTGATTGATAACGCAATACTATATCGTAATGGATTAGGCCTTTACTTTCACCACTTCCACCAACCAAATTCCCTATATCGAAAGTACAGGCTATTTTGAATCACGTGATTGGCGCCTCAGGGTTCTCTGGATTCTACCTCTTCAGCGCGTATTGCAAGTAAGTAGGTAATCAATAAGCATTTAAGGATCTCCTTAGTCTCAAACTCTATCCACTATGCACATGCTCACAGGCCCTTAGTCTCGCAAGACCTGAAACACATCGCATCGCTTCCTCAAAAAGGGGGATTAAGCGAGGATTTCTCTACCTTATTTAGGCCTTTCAACCGAATTCACAGGAGCTTTTCATATGCTTTCGAAGAAGAAAGTGAGGGAAGTTATGGTAAGCCCACCGATTGGATGCCTTATGCAGGCGTTTCTGGCTAGTGATTTCCAAAGTGTCTGGCTTTGGTCACGGTTGGTTGCTCTTGCCTCGTGCTGATATATTATTACTGTACTCGCATGCATCGTAAGCTTTTTGAATGATGCAACCCAATATTCAACTAATCCATGGTAGTTTCTTCATTCTGCCCTCCAGGATTAAACAAGAGGCGAAGTGAGGCTTAGATATCAAATGCTAGATGCGACTGGACGGCACATCCCCCAAATCAGCGTATTCGCGATGTCCTATAAATTATTCTTTGCGTATTCGTTATTCGCAACGAAATACTCCTCGGCACGGCATACCAAACAGGAAACAAGTAAACATTTGACCAATGTATTTTTCCGAAGTGACGTGGTCAAGGAATAATAGTTCAGATGAAACCCACCCCAACGCACAATTTCGCAGCTGAGAATTGAGTGATAGGCGATGTATGATCGCTGTCAAGATCATGGCATCATCTGAACATCATACGGGTTGGTAAAACAGGTGCGCTGTCAAGTCCCTGCTTGCGAGGATCGAATGGAAAGGTAACATGATGTCAAGGGTTAATATCCCCTATCATTGATATGCATTCTATGGTCTATATATTACACAGTCTTCTTTCATATGCAGGTATCATTCATAACAGCATACCAAAGTTAGTAGACGGCTAAAACAACAAGTTTTAATATATTTTCAGCCATTAACGATTTCCTTAACTTTAGACATGAAGTTCCTTCTCCTCCTACCACTCGCCCTACCCATCCTCTCCAACCCGATACCCGACATCCAAGTCACCTCCTCAGACAACACAACAACCCAGTCCAGTGGAACCACAACTCTCACCACAACAACCACAAACCTAACCTCAATACAATCACAATCTCTCTCAGCCAGTACCACCTCAGGAATTAACAGCCTCCTCGCAGCAGTTGGCAAACTTCCCCTCGTAGGCCTAACAGTCAATGCTCTCTCTGGCGTCATTACGGCCGCACAAGCAACACTAGCAAAAACTCTTCGAATAGATACTACCGAAGCTAGTACTGTAAATAGCTGCGCGGCAATGACTGTGGTATTTGCGAGAGGAACGACAGAGCCGGGGAATGTGGGGTTACTGGCTGGACCGGAATTCTTTGATGCATTGACGGATATGCTGGGTGCTAAGAATGTGGATGTCGTAGGCGTAGAATATGGTGCTACGATTGAGGGGTTCTTGCAGGGCGGTGATAAGCAAGGCTCAGCACTTATGTTCGTCCGTCATTACTATCCTTCAGTTCTCAAATTTGCTGATCCGTCATCCAGGGCCTCCCTCGTCTCCTCAACCCTCAAATCCTGCCCCAACACTAAACTAGTAATGTCGGGCTACTCCCAAGGAGGCCAACTCGTACATAACGCTGCAGCGCTCCTCCCTTCCTCAACCATGGCACAAGTTTCCTCCGTTGTCATCTTCGGTGACCCATTAAATGGGAAACCAGTTGTGGGTGCCAGTGCTGGAAAGACGTTGATTGTTTGTCATAAGGGGGATAATATATGTGATGGGGGAGATTTGATTCTTTTGGAGCATTTGACATATAGTCAGAATGCACAGCAGGCGGCTACTTTTGCAGCAGCTAGGGCGGGGATGGGGTTGGGTAATTAAGGATTGGACTTGGTTTTGTAATTTGAGCGAGCAGGGTATTTGCTTGTTTGGATTGGGAATCGGCGCTGTTGATCGAGCGAAGAATTTGATATATCGAGGGATGGGGACCAAGAGCCATGAGTTGGAAGTTATATGATGGGATTGTAGCATTAATACTTGAAATGAATAGTGAATAAGTGTAGTGGAGAGCAAGCCATAGCGATAAGGGTAAGAAATATTAGACGGGGTAGGCTTTCAATAGAGCTCCGGGTGGTGAGAGAAGTGGCTAGGACAACAATCATTTGCCTGAGTAGAGAACAGAAACAGAAGAAAATGACCGTACGTCTCTATCTACAGGTGAAATAGCACAAAAACAATGAACAAACTTCCAAATCACAACAAAAATTTTCAAGCTTTGGTTTCCACCACAGCTTTGCCCCTTTGCCTTCCCAAAGACCTCATTTGTTATACGATACCTCGGCAACTTCAAGTGGAATTTGATATAGAAACGTGGCTAGGCGCATAAAACAGTTTTGTGTTCTCTAAGTATTCGACTAAAGAAGGGTTTGACTCTGTTTTCTTGCCAGATCTTAGATTCGGATTTATATAAGAGGAAATGTGGCAGGAACTTTTAGGAGTAAGGAAGGGAGAGAAATGACACACACGCTACTTTATACGGCACATCTACGGAGGTAACAATAGGTGAATCTAGAATGAATACTAAGGAGTAACGACGATTCCCTTTTTGACTGTATAAGCGAAAGGACCCAAAATAATCCATAGGGAGGGACAAAGCCACTCAAGTCTCGGACTTAGCGCGCTCATTATAGAAGTTGTAATTTCGTAAACAAATAGACTGTTAAGAAATAATAGCAGATCCCAAATTGATATTGCAACCTGAGAAATAGCAACAAGTTTAGTTATAACAATTAAGAGCCTACCTTTCTTACCGTAGCTCTCGTCTTGTTAAAGGTGCTATGGCAATCCTCAGCTAAGAATTTGTAAACATGATTAGAATATTAAGGCCGAAGTCACCTCCATCATTGACTTTCAGCATCCTCAAACACCTTCGCTGTCAATACTTTGGTAAATAGAAACGGTTCATGATGTAACTTTAAATTTCTACTTAGTGAGGCCACTCTTCTTCGTTGGTATTGATTATACAACCTTTTTGGCTGGTTCTCCAGCCGCTTTGAACTCAAAAGTCTGTAGGTTTGGTGTAATTGTATCTGTAACCTAACAGTGCAGGTCTTGCACTTCTAAGATTCCAATATTATAACCGCGGGAAGACTCGACCAGTGTTGGTCATACCAATAAATATACTATTCAGCATTATTATGAGCGGTTTGTGGCTATTCAGTGGTGAATCTCCTGTTGGCACCAAGAAGAGTGTTTGATCGATTTAAGGTCCATGGCTTTGCAGGAAGTGTTGCATCCAAGTATTGAAGGGAAGGTAGGTTTTTTGGTTTCTTGGAATTGGACATCAATTTCGAATCCGTGGGCAATACAGCCGCTAGAGGTGGCCAGTTTTCGAGCTCATCGCTTCCATTTCTCGTGTCCCTTATGTCAGAGTTGAAAGCCTCACCGTGAGAGCGATACCTTCCAGCAGAGCGTCCACTTCAGCAAACTGCTACTCTCCCACATTATGCCAAACTCATCGATATTCCAGAGCAACATAGAGGCCGTTGCACAAAGCTCAGTGTATTGTTGTCTAAAGTGATATGGGCCTAGCCTCCAAGTAAACCTCTTAGCTAGACTACTACGCTCCAGAGCGAAGACTTATTCGAAAAGGGGGGCTCGCGACCGTACATCTTAGGAAGAGGAGCTGTTTTCCAGGCCACTGTCAGTCATCTAAATTCCTTTAAGTTAGAGAGGAGTGATGAATGACCCACCTGCTCTACAATTCTACTTGAAGCAACATCCAAAGCCCTGCAGCCTCGCAGCCGCGCGCTTGCACTGTCTCAAAACATGCGGCTAACTCCCCCAAAAGCCACAGTCCTAAATCAATCACAGCCTCAGAAGTGCGGTGTGCAACAAAAGTAATCGAAACCGCTGCCGTTGATCAGCGCTGTGGCGGGAAAGCGTACTGTTGTTTTGGGGGCCAAAGCTGCGTCATTTCGATTGTTGCGCGTGTCACCATCAGCTGGACCGAGCGAAGCCGTTCGGGGATTCTAGCAGAGCACTGCAAAGTCATGGGAAGATACTAGGAATTGAAAAAAAAAGAAGTGGGATGTTGAGGATGTATGGGCGAGTCAAAGCGACTTGGAGATAGATCAGATAAGAGCCAGAATGGGTACAAATGTGAGTGTAAATAATTGGGCACGGACCAGGTAGTATCAAAATATATTCTTGGCATTTCAAGTGTCCACCTCGCGTCATCCAAAATACCTAGCCTTTCCGTTGCTACCCACTTTCTTTCATAATTCTTGACGGTGGACATTCTAGCGATAATGCTACATAACACATTCACACTCAAGGGATGGCTCAATTACCATAGGATAATTTCTCAATTGACGAAATTGTCCAAAGCACTTTTGCCTATTTGTGCATAACCTTCATTTTATCTCTATCCTCGACAAGTAATCGATAATATGTTGTGTAACTTGTCTGAGATCTGTAGCAGAAACCCCTACTTCGATGAGGTAGCCTGGCAACCCTGTCAGTAGAGTTTGGGAGAGGTTCGCTTATTTTCAACATACACTCTAAGAATACTTCGAAGTAACATCTATCATTCTGGAATCTCGCAATAACATAGAATTTCTTAGGTTTGTGCAGTAGAAATATTTTATGAATGATTTCTCGATCATTTGCAGCTAATTATCAAACTTCATACTCCACACATTGTGAATTTTCACAACAAGATGCTGCAATGAAGGAAAGTTGCATAAAGGTCGTTGCTGTTCATAAGGGCTCAAACGTGTTCACCACAATTTGCACAAATCATTACTGCCTTACATATGAGGCTTAGTACCGAAGGCGTTCGTCTATTCCAGGCTGACAAAAGATCGAGCCACAACGAACCCTGAATTTCGCAGAAGTGTTACTAAGTGAATGTAGAACCTCCAGTTTCTCTGCCCAAAAAAAATTTTAAATGAACTCCAACGTGATATACCCTAAAAAATTTCCAACAAAAATCCAAAAAATTCTCGAATCAACTCCCCGGGAAAGGCTTGAACTTTCAACCTCTCGATTGCGAATGTGTTTGCTCACATATAACAGTCGAACGCGCTAGCCAATTGCGCCACCGGGGATGCTTGGCTTTTAATCGCTTGTTGAAAGCAACGCTGCTTATTTAGATTTATGAAGGTTAATGAAAATATTGTGAGTAAAAAATAAGTAGCCGAAGTTTTGGCATTAGCGCACCGTGTAGAGCGGGAAATAGATGTTCCGGCATAGCATCCAAATTTGCTTGTTGCTTCAGTTATTGCGCAATTTATTCAACAAGCTTTTTGCAAGGTGGGGAGGTTAGTAGTACCACACCCACAGCATATATGCACATACTTTCATGTATTTTAGAGGGACACAGGAACTATGCAACATCCCAAGAAGTTTACTATTGTCTGATCTTTTCCTGTTTAGATTTGGGTTTGCCATTGTCGAGTTGTGCTCTATCGACATCAGATCGCATCCACGATTCTAGAATATCAATTTTTATTGAGCTTATAACCCTTCAAATTGCTTATCTAAAATCCAACTTGTTTCAAGTCTGTTTTTATGTCTCGTTGGGGGTTAATAACTGGTAATCAGAATTCACTCTAACACGACTTGATAAGTGGACGAGCTGATAATCCCAACCACGAATGAATCCAAATATTTTGATTACTGCACTACTGAATCTCCAGGCCTTGTTTTCCAAGCACAAGAAAATAGACCTGTAATTGGAACTGGAAAATTTGTTCTATGAAAAGCGGGTGTGCAATATCCAGAACAGGCAGCCATAGTACGAATGAGAGATCACGGATTTTTAGCATATGCTACTCGAAAATTTGGAGTTTCGATAATTTTTCCGAAGGCTTCAAGCCGTTCCTTGCCAAATTTGCAAGTGCAAGAGAGCTATCCCCTGGTATGTTTTGGTCTGAAACTTTTAACTTCAGTAGTTGACAGTAGTGGTCCAGCCATCTAGCACTTTATGGGCCGAATCGTGTCGTAAGATGTATCTCTACTACATATACTCGCGGTAAACTCAAAATTACATACCTTTTTCACATCTCAAAAGCATCCTCTAATGCATGAACTTTAAGTAAAAGGTGAAAAGAGATAGATAAAACAAACTTCAAGGAGTAAAGAGTCTTGATATTCATGCCATTGTGGCGCATTATTTATTGCTTGGGCCAACTCAAAGGCGAACCTGCAGTTCGCGTTTTTATGCCCACTGCGAAATGTAGTATTCGCTTTCCTCTCCTCACATTTTCACACTAGTGTTGGACGCTAGCGTATATCCCAAAGCAGAATAGATCATCATCGCAAAGTCATTCCAATTACAATTCATGCACGAACGTAGGCATATTTTCCGGATAGGCTCGGGAACGGGCTTTGAAACCGTTGCGCCTTTGGGCAGACATGATTAAAAATTCAAGCTGACTCATCATATGTAAAATGATTTATAACTCTACTTAATTGCTTCGTGACACATGAAATTGTTTCCTTTCCACACATTTGTGTGCCTGGTATTATTTAATGAATCATGTGCCCTTCAGGATCATTTAGTCTCAAAGATGAGGTAACGGAACGAATTCCAAACCCAGCACATCACCATCTTTTCCCTGCCTCAAGTCCTCTCTGTGTTGCTGCATACAATCTAGCAGCATCCAATCTTCCTCCAGAAATCCTGAATCACTCTTTGCGTGTGTTCCTATACGCAAAACATTTCTACGAAAGCCATGAGACCTTTGCTGGCCTACCGTACCCGGCTCCCGTCGCAAGTCCGGTAGTCAATATTTCCCAAGTTTTCGTTGCATCCATTCTACATGATCTCGGAGTAAGGTATATCACATGGATCCTTCAATGTGTTGAGAAATCTCGTCGTGGCTGATCAAGGATTTCGTATAGCGAGACCATTAATGGCCCACAGCGATTTGAAGTCTGTGGAGCGGATGCAGCTGTGTCTCTGATGGAGAACTTCCCGGATGAAAGTACACATGCGGAACGTCACGATGTATGGACATCAATATCAGCCCACACCTCACCCGGAATCGCCGAAAGATATTCAACTATGAGCCGTTTAGTTCGTTTCGCTGTACTCACTGATTTTGGAAGAGGCGACTTGGTTGCGAAGGAGAGAAAAATGGAAGTCGAGAAAGATCTTCCGAGAGGAGAGGTTGAGAAGATTCTGGGTGATGCTGTTGTTGTTCAAGCTTTGAATAAGGATGGGGAAAGTGCTCAAGGGCTGAAAGCGCCAAAGGTAAGTTGGCCATGGTCTCTGGTGAGGAGTCATCAGGAGAGTATGGAGGCCGGTGTGACGCCTCCTGGTGGGGTAAATCGAGCATTCTGAGTTAAATGTTCGACGATATATCGTAACGTTGCCGTTTAGCGACTAAGAACAAATATCTAACTGGTTCAATTATGCAATATGGGTTTAGGAGCTACAGGCAGAATCATGCATGATAAGATTGCTTGGAAGAGTCTCGAATTAGTAGGATTAAACCAATCCCACGTATCCGATGATTCTATCTCTCTAACTTTACTCAGTGCAGTTTATAGATTGAAATGTCAGTCTTTTTGTCCACATTAAGTCCCGTGATATACACGTGACCTTTTTATGAAAAATAATTCTTTTAGGCCATGAACTCCAGGTCATAGCATTTACATGGTGAGGGTGCTCTTACTATATATTTTTACGCCGTCTCGCGCAATACCTAGGAGTACAAGGGGAATTATTATCGATTCTCAATCATTTTGAATATTGAACAATGCATGCTGACTCATTGTCTATTTTAGCGCTAGCCAATTTTCAATATCGTTGACCTCTCAATCTCGTGCTCTGTGTCGGGGAACAGGTTCTTTTCCTTTAAAGATCCCCAGAGGGCCCTGTGAACCGCAGCATCGATATTACCAATGCCTACAAGAATGTCTCTATCAACCACCAACGATCCTGTCGCACAATGGCAAACACAGCTAGCCGCCATGCGCGCCGCTTTAGCGGATCTTAAATTGCCTCCGTCTGCCATAGAACAACCTGCATATGGATCAGATATAGATTACGATGATAATGAGTTTAACTCCGGTGGTAGTGGCGACGATGTATGGGATTTTATCAATGACACCGAAGAAGACCAGTTCAGCAGTGATCTAAACGAAGACCAAATACCAGACCCGAACGTTGGCAGCTATGGGCCAGAATGGTTGGAAAACAAATGCCTTATCTTTGCTTCTAGAAAGCAAGGTCTTTCTGGAGAAGATCTTCAGGGGCAAATCATGGCCCTTTTGGCCTCAGACAGCGCTGAAGAAGAACTTCAATCAACATTGACTGACATTATTGGTTTTGATGACCTTGATTTTGTTATTGAACTCATTTCGCATCGGAAAGAGATTACTACCCCTTCAACTTTCACGGAAAAGAAAGACCATGGTATCTTCGGTAAATTACAAACAAAACGAGAACGAGAAGAGGCTCTGAGACAGAGAGATTACGAGCATAAGCATGCTACACTAGGACCCAGCTTGAATCGAGATGGGCCACAGTACCCTCACGTGTATAAAGCACATTCTGCAGGCAATATTCTTGATGCAAGGGGGAAAAAGTACGGTTTACCAGCTGGCGCGATTAGAAGTGAGCACGAGGTAAGCCCTCCAATGTGAAATAGCAGAAAGCATTAGATGAGAGCCCCCAATACCGTTCGAACTTTGTGCTGACCAAGTTTTCAGAAATATGAAGAATATTCGATTCCCGCCGCCCAGGTTGGAACCATTGGAGTTGGTAGGAAATTAGTCGAGATTTCCGAAATGGACGGTCTTTGCAGAAGAACCTTCAAAGGATACAAGTCTTTGAATCGGATGCAGAGTTTGGTGTACCCAGTTGGTTACAAGACCAGTGAGAATATGCTCATCTGCGCCCCAACAGGTGCTGTAGGTAATCATTCCCCATCAGCCTACTCGCGCCATTAATATTTATAGGGTAAAACTGATGCTGCGATGCTCACAATTCTTCACGCTATCGGCCAAAATATTACTCCCAATCCTGCTGAACAACCAGAAGCCAATGATTTTGTGGTCAATACCGAAGATTTCAAAATTGTCTACATCGCCCCAATGAAGGCGCTTGCTGCAGAAATTACGCAAAAACTGGGCAGCCGCCTGGCTTGGTTAGATATACAGTGCCGAGAACTTACAGGGGACATGCATCTTACCAAGAAGGAAATCGTCGCAACTCAGATTATTGTTACAACCCCTGAGAAATGGGATGTTGTGACAAGAAAGGGAACTGGCGATACAGAACTGGTCCAAAAGGTCCGTCTGTTGATTATTGACGAAGTCCACATGCTTCACGACGATCGTGGCGCTGTACTTGAATCTCTGGTTGCAAGAACCGAACGACAAGTTGAGAGCACTCAATCTCTCATTCGAATTGTTGGGCTCTCTGCAACCCTTCCTAATTATGTTGATGTTGCCGACTTTCTAAAAGTTAATCGTCATGCAGGTCTATTTTATTTTGATGCAAGCTTTAGACCCGTTCCCCTGGAGCAGCATTTCATCGGCGTCAGAGGAAGGCCGGGTACTAGGACATCACGCGACAACCTTGATAATACGGCTTTTGAAAAAGTGAGAGAAATGCTCGAGCATGACCATCAGGTCATGGTGTTTGTTCATTCAAGAAAGGACACCCAGAATACAGCCAAAATGTTGTATGAAAAAGCTGTTGATCAGGTCTGTGTGGATCTATTCGATCCTTCTTACCATCCACAATATGAGGCTGCAGTAAAGTCTATGCAAAGTTGCAAAGCCAAAGAATTACGGGACCTACTACCCAAGGGCATTGGTATTCACCATGCTGGTATGTCTCGATCAGACAGAAACCTCATGGAGAAACTATTTGGTAGTGGCGTTTTGAAAGTTCTCTGCTGTACAGCAACACTAGCATGGGGTGTCAATTTACCTGCTGCAGCAGTAATTATTAAAGGCACTCAGGTATACAGTGCACAAGATGGTAAGTTCATTGACCTCGGAATTCTTGACGTGCTCCAAATCTTCGGTCGTGCTGGCCGTCCTCAATTTGAGGATACAGGCATTGGCATGATTTGCACTACACAAGACAAGCTCGCACACTATCTTCAGGCTGTTACTGCTCAAGTTCCCATCGAATCGAGATTCTCGAAGCACTTGGTCGACAATCTCAACGCAGAGATCGCCTTGGGAACAGTGACTTCGGTCCCAGAAGCTGTACAGTGGCTTGGATACTCCTACCTTTTCGTTCGAATGCAGCGCAATCCAATGACTTATGGAATCGACTGGGCAGAGCAACGAGACGATCCCACCCTTGTTCAGCGCCGACGACAACTAGTAATTCAAGCAGCAAGAACTCTGCAGAAGAATCAGATGGTCATTTTCAACGAGACGACTGAAGAACTGCGCAGTAAAGATGTTGGACGTATTGCAAGCCAGTACTATATCCTTCACACAAGTATTGAAATCTTCAACACGATGATGCAACCGCTTTCAACCGAGGCTGATGTCTTAACAATGATTGCCATGAGTGGAGAGTTTGACAACATTCAGTTTAGGGAGAACGAGGCTAAGGAACTCGCCAACTTAAGAATCAACAAGGCACCATGCCAAGTTGGCAAAGCTAAGGACGAGAAGGGTGAAGATGATGAGAAAAAGGGATATGATACCCCCCATGCCAAAACAAATGTCCTCCTTCAATCTTACATCTCCCAAGCGTATATCGAGGATTTTGCGTTAGCAAATGATTCCAACTATATTGCTCAGCAGTCAGCTAGAATATGCCGAGCTTTATTCATGATCGCATTGAACCGACGCTGGGGACATCAGTGTTTAGTACTCTTGTCGTTATGCAAATCTATCGAAAAACGTGTCTGGGCATTCCAGCACCCGCTTCATCAATTCGAGCTTCCAAAACCTGTCTTGAATCAACTAGACATGAAAGATGCAGTGTCGATAGAAACATTAAGAGACATGGAGCCTGCCGAGATTGGTTCAATGGTGCATAATTTCGCTGCCGGGAAAACTATATCAAAAATCTTAGACAACTTCCCAACTATCAGTATCGAGTCCGAAATCGCACCTCTAAATCGAGATGTGCTCAGAATTCGTCTTTATCTAACTCCAGACTTCCGTTGGAACGATCGTCACCATGGCACATCTGAGAGTTATTGGATCTGGGTTGAGAACTCCGAGACTTCCGAAATTTACCACCACGAGTTTTTCATTCTTAACCGCAAGAAGTTATATGACGATCACGAGCTAGATTTCACCATTCCACTCTCAGATCCGCTTCCAACACAAATCTACGTGAGAGCGGTTTCTGACCGCTGGCTTGGAGCAGAGACGGTACATGCCATCTCGTTCCAGCACTTGATCAGGCCTGATACCGAGAGTGTATATACGGATCTGCTTAATTTACAACCACTACCCATCAGTTCTCTTAAGAACCCCGCATTGGAAGAGATATATGGACATAGATTCCAATACTTTAACCCCATGCAGACTCAGCTGTTTCACTGTCTTTATCACACACCTGCGAATGTCCTTCTAGGATCACCAACTGGTTCTGGAAAGACAATTGCCTGCGAGTTAGCGATGTGGTGGGCATTTCGTGAGAAACCTGGCTCGAAAGTTGTCTACATCGCTCCAATGAAAGCCCTTGTTCGTGAGCGTGTTAAGGATTGGGGAGCCCGACTCACAAGACAGATGGGCTTGAAGCTTGTAGAGTTAACTGGTGACAATACTCCAGATACACGCACAATTCGGGACGCAGATATCATTGTTACCACACCTGAGAAATGGGATGGTATATCTCGTAGCTGGCAGACTCGTGGCTATGTTAAACAGGTTAGCTTAGTTATCATTGACGAAATTCATTTGCTTGGCGGAGATCGTGGGCCAATTCTGGAGATCATCGTCTCTCGAATGAACTACATCGCAGCTCAGACAAACAATTCCGTTAGACTCATGGGCATGTCAACGGCTTGTGCAAACGCTATGGATCTGGGAAACTGGCTTGGAGTTAAAGAAGGATTGTTCAACTTTCGTCATAGTGTTCGTCCAGTTCCACTCGAAACTTTCATCGATGGCTTTCCGGAGGTGAGAGGATTCTGCCCACTCATGCAGTCAATGAATCGTCCAACGTTCTTAGCTATCAAGACACATAGCCCCGATAAACCAGTTATTGTATTTGTTGCTTCTCGAAGACAGACACGTTTGACAGCTAAAGATTTGATCAACTTTTGCGGAATGGAAGACAATCCACGCCGATTTCTCAAGATGACCGAAGAAGATTTACAATTGAATCTCTCTCGGGTCAAAGATGATGCGCTGAAGGAGGCTCTAAGCTTTGGTATCGGTCTTCATCATGCTGGTTTAGTTGAATCTGACCGTTCATTATCTGAAGAGTTGTTCGCGAACAATAAGATCCAAATTCTTGTTGCCACAAGTACCTTAGCCTGGGGTGTTAATCTACCAGCACATCTTGTTGTTGTAAAAGGAACACAGTACTTTGATGCCAAAATCGAAGGATACAAAGATATGGATCTTACTGATGTTCTTCAAATGCTTGGTCGTGCTGGTCGGCCTCAATTTGATACATCTGGTATTGCTCGAATCTTCACACAAGAATCTAAGAAAGCCTTCTATAAACACTTCTTGCACACCGGCTTCCCAGTCGAATCATCTTTGCACAATGTGCTCGACAACCACTTGGGTGCGGAAGTGTCAGCCGAAACCATTACTACGAAGCAAGATGCACTTGATTACCTGACATGGACATTCTTCTTCCGAAGACTTCACAAGAACCCATCGTACTATGGGCTTCAAATTTCTGCTGAGGAACATAATACCATTGCCGCTCAGCAGCAGGCAAATGATTATATGATCGAGATGGTTGATAAATCACTTGGAGAATTGGCAGAATCAAGCTGTCTCGAGATGCATGCGAATGGCGACATCTACTCGACGGCAATGGGCAAGATCATGAGTTACTATTATCTATCCCATAAGACCATCCGCCATCTAGTCAAACACGCTAAAAGAGATGCAACATTTGCGGATGTTCTCTCCTGGATGTCTAGCGCCATAGAATACGATGAGCTCCCAGTTCGCCACAATGAAGATCTCATCAATGCGGAGCTTTCGAAAAATCTCCCAATATCAGCTTCAGCATTCGACAACCTACCAATGTGGGATCCTCATGTCAAAGCGTTCTTGTTACTTCAAGCTCACATGTCTCGCATTGATCTGCCCATAACTGATTATGTGGGAGATCAAACCAGTGTCCTTGATCAAGCAATTCGTATCATTCAAGCCAGCATCGACGTCTTGACAGAACTGGGGTATCTCTCTAGTTGCATGCAAATGATCACTCTGCTTCAATGTATTAAATGCGCACGCTGGCCAACTGACTATCCTCTCTCAATCCTCCCAGGCGTAAATCCCACTCCTCCAAATGACAAGAATCTCCCTTCGGATTTGCAAGAACTTTCTGAAGCATCTGAACCCGATTATCAACGAGCCATTTCTGCGTTCAAAGTTTCACAACGCCAACTACCTCAATTCAAGAAAGCAGCAATCATGGTCCCAGTCGTCAAGATCGGCGTTCAGGATGTTACAACCCTATCTCTTATTGTCACGCTCGATCGCCAAAATCCACTTACAGACAAAGACGGCAAGATGTATGCCCCCCGCTTTCCAAAATCGCAGACAGAAGGATGGTTCGTAATTTTATGTAAAGAAGATAAGGACGAAATCATTGCAATTAAGAGAGTTGGATGGAGTTCAGGTGGAAAACCAAGTGCTCGAGCTCAGATCAAGATGCCAAATGATAAGTCGGTCATGACAGGCAGGAAATTTGACATTTGGGTTGTGAGCGATGGCTATATGGGCATGATATATAAGTTAAAAGATGTAGTGGTTCCTGATAAGCCAATGGTTATGGAGGTTACGGATGATGGGAAGAAGGCGAAAGATGGTGGTAAGGACGGTTTTGTTGACGGTTCTGGCTCTTCAAAAATCATGTAGATCTGGCTCTCTACACTCAGATTTAACTAGAGTGTTGGATATTTCAGTGATGTCCCATTATATCTATCGTGAGAAGGTGCTACAAATATGTATGGGGCTGTAAGTCCTAGGCTCTTTGAATCACATGCTAATAGGTGTTCTATACTCCCTGAACAGCCGAACCTGTAGGGTCTCCGAACCCCTGAATAGTTGATCCTTCGAAGCCACCAGTCTAATCCCTTGGCTCCTATGCCCAACTTGGATTATAAGCCATAGACAAATGGCTTAACAAATACTTTTCAGTAAGTCTGATTTTAGCGCATGACTGTAAGGGCTTAGCATAGGAGCAGCCTGTGTCACGCTGTATATTCTATCCTGGTTGAGGGGTTATCATCACCCCACCCAAATTCAAGTTCTTTCTTTCCTTTCCTTAGCGATTAGTTTATCGAATGATAATAGTACTATTTCACTGGCGAAAGGCCTACGTTATATTGAAGAATTCAGTGATACTGATTGCCTAGGTAAACGTGGGTTTTAGCTAGTCGTGACAATGACCTTCCATACTCACCCACTTCAGAAGCCACGGCCAAGCCCACTCATAAATGGTAAAGCCCATTTCTAACATTTATAATATTATAAATAGTATAACTGTAGATCACAATCTGATTGCACGTTCGTCATTGTTGGTTCCTGAGGCTACTATGCTAAAATGAAGCTTCACCTCCTACCCATATATTCATCAATAGTCTCATTCTTCAAATACAGCTTTCTACCTGGTTTGACAGTAACAAATTACCTTAATAACAACCTTACCACCAGTCTATATACTTCTACTGCTTTTGTAAATTCGGATATATCAAGATCTTGGTTTACTTTATATTATTCCTTCTTTTCTTAATATTTTAATAATAGGCCTATGGAACCACTTTCTCATTTTGTTTATTAATATCCTCATGCTGATTTCAAAATTTTTGTCTTCGCACTCGGCACCCGAACCAGCCAATACATCAAGAACATCATAGCAACATTAGCTACTGGGTACATGCAAAAGATACCAAAATCCCTCCACCGGGTATTTGTATCAATCCCAAAACTTCTCAGAAGCAGGTTCGCCTCCGTGACAGGACAAAAGAGACAGGAACTAGTAGACTCGGGATTCACTATATGACCACCAGCCGAAAAGATATAATCGTAGAAATAGGCGCCGCAGGTGCTGTTGCCAGGGGGCTCAATATGGAGGAGCTCAGTGGATGCACATAGGATCTCTATGTTCCCGAGACCGGCAGAAACCATACCGCGGACTAAATACGTAAGGGGGGAGACGCGATACATAAACATCCAAAAGCCTGGGAGATCTGAAGGCTTAATGATGACTCTATAATAGAGGCATGGTCAAATTTAGCTTCTACTCAAGGGTATGTAGGAAGGGTAGGGAAATTGATGAGTGATGACTTACCCGCAGAAAATGACGCAGAGGTAGAAGAATAACTGCGCTATATTAACCGCTATCTCTGCATGCTCAATTGCCGCTGCTATAGCTTGCGAAAGCGTTGAGGAAAAAACACAAAAGATCCAGATGAAAGCAAATGATAGTCCAGCTCGCTCATTCATGGTGAAACTCGGGTCACCATTTCTCCATATGCCAGTGGGGTAGTACCACGACACAAAAACCAGCACTGCGACTAAGGTCTGCCATGCTAGTTCTACAAGGATGTGGGAAGTAATGAACACAACCCAAGAGTAGGTTTTTGATGGCATTTCTCGAGCTTCGAATAGAGAGCGGCCTTCGACGAACCGCGGGATTATTTGTTGGTCGACACTAGTGAATATGTTTGTAAGCAGGAAGATGGAGAAGACGATGTTTGTAAGGCCTTGGATATCTTTGGAGCTCATATAGAAAGAGAACCCGTTGAAAATTGCCTTTCAATGTCAGCGGGGTGGCAACGCAGAAGTAAAATTAACTTACAGCGCCGACGCAAAGGGCTACCTTTGAGTATAGATATGATGGAGTGCGCCAGTACTCTTGGAATATACGGTATATCACCACCGAGAGCTGTGTCACGTAAGAGGAAGCATATTCATCACTATATCCGGGATGAACATTTAGCAACGTAGTAGGAGGCACCCTTTCCAGGAAAATTCCAAGCTGCTGTTTGACTTTCTTTTTCTCTTCACTATCATGCCATATATTTGACCATGGAATCTTACTCTCTGATCTCGGAGTTGCACCTGTCACGTCTAACATCCATTCAGCTGGGTTTTCGTAGACTGTGCAGGTTCTTGCTCCATATTTTTCAAAGTATGCTACCATTTTAGATCCATTAGTCCCGATGTCGCCAAAGTAGAGTGTGCGACCACCATTTTCTAACAGAAGAAGTTGATCGAACATTCCGAAGAGCTGGGATGACGGTTGGTGGATGGTGCAGAGCACTGCTTGACCGTTATCAGCGAGTTTTCTGAGGAGTGTGCATATTGACCATGCAGTTTGGCTGTCAAGCCCCGAAGTTGGTTCGTCTAGGATAAACTTAGCACTAATATGAAGATAAGTTGTTAGGTATATGAAGTCTTACCGAGGAATAAGAGAAGCTCAGGCCTGGCAGCCATTTCGACAGCAATGCTCAAGCGTCTTCGCTGCTCGACATTAAGACCTATATATGTAAGCTAACGGGTATTACCCTAGAGAGACCTGGGTTTACCTTCACCAGGAACGCCCACAATGGCGTCTGCATATGATTCCATCTCAAGCACCTTTAGTACGTGTTCAACATAGCATCGCTTCTCTTCCATTGTCCGAGTCTTTGGCTGCCGTAGAAGTGCGCTGAATGTTAACGCCTCCCGCACCGTGGACGTAGACATGTGAATATCTGCTTGCTGAACATACCCCGTCTGGCGCTGGAAGCTTTTATCTCGAGGTCGCCCATCAACGTAAATATCGCCTGAGACCACGCCTGTTGATGCCCGAGCGGCTAATACATCGAGGAGTGTAGTCTTACCAGCACCCGTAATACCCTGGAAAAAACATTAAACCCCCTGAACACGGATGACGCTGGAAAAGTAATACCATAAGAGCAGTCAGTTTTCCTGGCTTAACCCAGCCATCAACCTGATCCAATATCCTCCGAGTCTCATTCTGCTTGACCTTGACGTCGTAACAAACATTCTCCCAGTGAAATTGTCCTGTTTGTTTCTGCAATCCGGTAAAGAAATCCGAACCATCTGGCTTTTCAACGACGGAAATTCGCGAAGTATCTGATTTTTCCTCGTCAGAAGTTCCCTTATTCGTGAGGTTGTTTTGTCGGAAAAGTAAGATTTCGCCTTTTGATTTCTTCGTTGGAATGTATTCGACGGCGAGGAGATATATCATACAGTATCCAACCATTAACACGACTATCAGGCCAAGATTTCTACACCAACAGCTCAACATCCTATCTTCAGCAGTTAAGGCAAGTAAACCTACCTCCAGAGATGGCTTTCTAGATACCTAAACTTGGCCCAAAGATATTCCGCCCCCTCAACGAAGTTTTCGGACGGCTTAGAACCGACTGATGAGCATACAGTAGAGTTAGTTCCAATCCCAGTATAACCTGGGCCCGAAGGGACTGTATGGGAGCATGAGAATCGTCGATCTCGGAACTATGAATAATAGTTAATTGCAATCTAAGCAGCGATTGCGTAGATTTATCGATTACCTCATTGATCATCAAACTCTCATATGCGTATGCTATAGGATTAATCCATCTCATCCACCCAAACCAGGGAACCATATAGGGAATCGGAATTACAAACCCTGTATAAATAATAAAGTTAAGAATCATTATTGCTCCTGGCGCCATTGACTGCTCTATTCTCTTCGACAGACTCCCCATCATCCGAAAAACCATCGACATTGTTAGCAATGTAGTGAAACTGAAGAGGTAGAAAATGAAGAATGCGGATGGTGTTCGTCGGAGATTCGTCATGAAGTATAGAGCTAAATTGAAGAATAGAGACGAGAGAATCTTGTTAGGCAAGTCGCAGATCATTGATGCAAGGGCTTCGGTAAAGGGGTGGTAAAAGGAATAGCGAGTATGCTTTTCCACAATAGGTCTTTGAGCCCAGATGGTAAGTATCTAGGACGTTAGGATTACGTTGAGATCCAAAATTTGACAAAATACTTACTTCCATACCGCTAGCACACGCATTCATCATGATAGAGAAAAACAAAAGTAAGGCCCGGCGATCTATGCTTACGCTCGACTCGTCAAGATTATAAAAGGCACTACCAAGTATAATTCCAATTATAGAGTTTCCAATAATAGCAGATATAGTGGGCTCAGAGTTGTTGATTAACCTTTGATATGCCCGGCGCAGGCAAATGTTGATTTGCTGCATGGTTGAAATAGAATACTGTGAGGTTTGGCCTCTACTACATTCATCAGCTAATTCTTAAGTTTAGTGTGACATTGGTATTAATTATACCTTGAATTTCCCTTTATTCTACCCATTTCTCGTACGTACTTGCCTAGATTCTCCGGTTTAAGTGGATACACTTCCATAAATTTCTCGATATCCTGTAATAAAACCTGATGCTCGGTGCTTTGTTTCCAGACCTCGGCAAAATCTTCCGGGGTGTGTGGTACTCGCCAATCGTAGTCTGCTGCAATAATTCGCTCCTTAGGACTCGTTAGAGACGTAAGGAAGTCTGCACTTGTGGCTTGGGCTGGTTTGACGAAACCAAGAGAAGTAAAGTATTGAACAGCTGTAGAGGTGGGACCAAAAAAAATTTGTCTCCCTTCGTACAGCAGCATTACCTTGGTAAATTTCTACGAATAGGAATGATTATCTCCTGGGCAATCAAATTTCGGGCCCTTGGGTGAGTACTTACGTTGAAGATGGCTTCGGATGCTTGGTAAACACTGACGAAGACCGCCGAGCCTAGTACATCTGTCGTATCTCGTAGCATTCCAATTAGATCTAAAGCAGTGGAGCTATCAAGTCCTCGAGTACTATTATCCCAGCATTGAAGTTGACTTCCACTCATGAAGGCTTCTGCAATACTGACCCGTTTCTTTTCTCCTCCACTGATGCCCCGAATCATATCGTTTCCGATAGGAGTGTTGAATGCCTCTTTCAAATTAAACATTGAGGCAATCAATCGACTAGAATCACCGGTTTCTTTAGGCGAATTTGAACTAGGAGGTCTTGCACTCGCTGCGAACTCTAGTGTTTGGCCAAGCAGCAACTCGGGAAAGTGGACATCAAGCTCCGCTACGTATACCGACTCGAATTTGCGCCCGCCATGCATTTGTGAGTAGGAGAGACCTATAACAGAGTTAGTATTATTGGTCGGTTCAAAAAAATGTAGGGAAAAGCCACCTTGGTAATTAAAGCTCGAATCATCGCTAACATGGAATCCATCTGTATTCCCAGCAATCGTTTTTAAGAATGTTGAACAACCGCTACCAGGCCTTCCCAGTACAAGCAGCATCTCCCCTCCCTCTACGAGACCGTCCATGGAGTGTAAAATTTGGACTTTTGCATCTCGACGATTTCCAAAGACCGTTTTGAGGTACTTTGGAAGAGCGAGAATAAAGCTCGAAAAAGTATGCTGATAGTTGTTGACTGATAGAAAGCCATTAACTTGGAGTGCTGAGAAAGAGAGTCCGAACCGTAGTGGCTTTTGCGAATGTCTGTACTGTATCCATTTTTGAAGGTCGACATTTTCTCCGCCCACACCGGCACTCTTTGGGGGTCCCGATGGTGGCATATGGTCGAGATTGGGGCCCGGTATTTCCTTCGTAGTTGCTTCACCTTTCCCCAACATGCCAATATCCATGTTGAAGCTTCAGGTATCATTGAGACACCGCTAGTATCAGGAAGGCATAGAATCCCCCGGAGAATTTTTACGACAAGAATCGATCATCACTCGTCAATCAGTGTTTGACTGTGCCGTAGACTACTCTATTCCCAGTATAATCGAGGTCAGAAATAGGGCCATTTTTTTTTATATCAAGATCAATGAGTTCAAATGAAACCTCAGGAGGATTCAAGCTATGTTACGGGTGTGTGAGATGCACCAATCGGCTATTCACACAAAATTATTGCCTTGCATACCATAGCTACCCCCTCAAGAGCCTCCGAGCCAGTAAGGGATTGCCATGATATTTGTCAATAGTACGCATGCAAATAGAATAAGACTCACCAGTACAGCAAGTCAGGTATACACCACTTCAACTGTTGTGAAATGCTACTCGGCACGTTTGTCCGTCTTTCCTCGTTTAAAGCCCCTGACAGGAATACTGGCTGAATGCAATCCCTGGACGGGTAAGAGAAGAATGCACGACATTGCATCGCCAGGCCCCCAACGCCGCCACAAATACCACTGCATATACAAAATACCAGTCATGAAGATAAGGTTAGCCTTGGCCTGTATGCACACTCCGTAATAGGACTGCTTCGCCACACCATCACTGTTAAATCAAACCAAATCTACGGCACGGACTCAACAGATGCTTACACGCTTAATATCCAAGAGCAATTCCAACGAGGTGATGGTGTGTATAGTTGTACGAATCCCGCTGCACAATTAATGAGCAATTTAGAGCAACCTCTTACAGGATGAATTCCCATGAGACATTTTCCGAATCCAGCCTGGGCACTATATCCACTACAACTTTCCTCTTTGGTGGTGCAATTTGAAGAGACATGTTGCTGAGATTCTGGTCGGGCTCAATCCATCCCCCACTATCCCCACCTAAGGCTGACTTCGTTGGCACTAAATCAAATCTCATGGTTAACATTGCCACTAGTGCAGCAATCTCAGCCATAGCAAAGCCACGCCCTGGGCAGAGGTTGATGCCGCCTCCAAATCCCCGGAAAGCGTGTGGTGGTGTTCGTCCACAGAAGCGATCCGCAATAAACTTGGAGGGATCTGCATTTGCCGTCTCTCCCCATGCCACCCTGTCGGAGTGGAGTGCCTTGTTGGCGATGATAACGACTGAGTGTTTTTTCAGAAGATACTGTTGTGATCCCACGCGCACATCCTCCATCACCATGCGGGGCCCACTGCCTGTTGCACGCAGCCTAAGTGTCTCTTGTATTACTGAGAACAGGATAGGTGCCTCCTTCAACCGACCCAAGTCAATCTTGCATACAGGGACACTCTCGTTTCCCTGTAGTGACTTTGGTAATCCCGCCGTAGGCGTCATCTGAGTTGTAATTGCACCAACTTGCCGGCGGACTTCGTGGAGAACAGCGGGATCGCCAAAGATGTGGTAGATAGTCCAGAAGGCTGTGGGGACTGTATTCGAAAGGATGGCAATCCCATTTACGCACTCCAAGCGAGCGAGGTCTACATCATCAACATGCTCCTTAAGTGCCAAGTACCGGGCCTTCACTAGCGATGATCCATACAGGTGGCCCTTAGAGGCAAAGTAGTCATTCATGGCCGTAACGACAGCCTCTCTCCCAGCCAACGCTCTCGCTGCAATGATTTTGGGTAGGTACTGAGTCAATAATAGCGAGATCGTATCATCTGCAAAGTTCCTAAAGACGGTCAAGATCAGCATCAGAATTAGCACCAGTCCTCTGTGAAATCATCAACGGTCGACTGGTAACCGTTAACAGATCGAGCCGCACGTACCAGAACCCTTCTTCAACTTTGGCATCTCGATACGGGTTCGAGGGCCCATACACGCTCTCGGTTGTAGCAAGGGTGATCTCATGCTGGGTCCACGCCCACAGATTAACATTCCTTCCACCATCGCACAATGCATCCAAGCGGCGTTTGATGACTTGTGCGGCGGCGAAAACTGTATCCTCTACCCCACCCTGCGCGGACATTGCATGCTGAGTGGCTTTTAGGCCCTCAATCAAAAGGCTCGCCTCATTGGACTCAGGGCTCAGATTAGCCAGGAGGTTGCTGGAAGACTTTTGACTTATTCCACTCAGCTGCGCCGAAAACTGAGCCTCGAGGAACCAGAATGAGATAGATTTGGGTAGCTTGTGAAGCGCGTGCATAAGCTCTGGGGAGCTGACCACATGCACTTCACCACCGAACATCCGGAGTGAGAAAATTGGGAGTTTCCATTTGTTACTGTTGCATTACTTAGCTTTTCATATCGGCCCGTGCATGCAAAGGGGGGGCGGGGAGAGAAGGGGTAGGTCTGAATCTGGGCCTGAGTAGTTTAAGTCATACCTAAGATTCGTATAGTATCCAGTTCTCTGCCAAAACAAACCCACTGCATGCCCCAAATAAGGGATCGGGAGGCTTGCAGGGACAATCGGTGGCTCACCCAAGGAGGTTCTCAACTTGAAAGCTCTCCGAATGATGAATGCAGTGAGCAGGAGTCCGACAGTAAGAAATAGACGGAGCGTAGAATTGTCGGCCATCTTTCCAATTTCTTCTGGGGTCGCAGCTGTCGTGGGAGGGTGGGTCTGATGAACTTGACGAAGGATTTGCAGAGGTAATTTGAATTAGATATTTCGTATTTGACGTTTGGTGTTGAACATTGGAAGTCCGATGTCTAGGTGAGGGGGCTATGGCCTGAGAGCGAGTGCTGCCGCTTAAATGCATTTTCTAGTGTTACTTTCCCCTCGTGTCTACCACATGTTAGAAATTGGCCAATCTCGACATCACCCAGAGAAACACCCCTTTGCATTGCTCGGAGGGCAGGGTCAAGGGATCATGCACTCAGGGGCAGTAATGGAATAGATTTACGATAAGGCTGAAAGTACCCAACTAAGGATAGTCTATTATCTTGCTTATAGAAAACCAGACTTCAAATTTTGCACTCTAGAGTTTTTCCTCGGTCTATATTTCTATTAATACTTAAGTAGATTATCTCTATGGGGGACTTTGCTACTATATGATCCCAGTATATGCCGGTGTATGGACGGGTAGCTTTCAGGGATATATATTAGTCTGTTGGATCTCCAGCGAGAAGGATGCTTCCCACCATGGCTGTTTGCTAGGCATCCTATACCTCTCTTTCATTGTACGGAAAATAAGGCATACTAGAGTGATATCAGAATTTAGGAGATAGTTCCATCTGAAGTCCCATCCGCAGCCATGGCTCATAAAATTGCCACGCATTCAAACTAGTAACTTTTTTGTTTACAACGCCATATTTTCCCGGCCTTATTTTTTATATACTTTTTTCATTTTTTTTTTCAGTATCTGACATCTCTACTCTAATTCCGTTACTAACTTCAAGCTCACCATGATTGGGGATTTTTTACAAGTCCTTTATCCGCCGGTTCTTAAATTTGGAGTCGTTCTCTGCTTTCTCGGTCTATTCTGTCTGCTCTATGGTCTAAATATACTTCAAGGCCATCTTAAGGTATGCGCACAGAAGATTATAGTAATAAGATGCCATTTTAACTTTATATCTCTAGAATGGAGACCAGATATATTCCTCAGCTTCAAGGATACGTTCAAAGCTGCAAGAAAGATATCTGGCATACATGTACCTCATTAACGGCGCCTCCATGATAGAGGAACGCTACAAGAGTTCCAATGGCAGCCCTTTCATCATCCCAACACCTGAAAAGGTCAACATCATGGTCTCTTCCCAGAAACACATCCAGGAACTCGACAAAGCCCCACGCCATCAACTGTCTCTGCATGCTGTCGCCAAAGAGTTCCTTCAACCGAAGCACACGATGCATGGTTTCGAATGGAAAGACCAGCGCGGAGTCGAGGGCACCGGCTTTGTTCGCGCTCTCCGCATTCTCTTGACGGCGCGGTTACCAGAACTGATTCCAATGCTATCAGACGTAATTGGGGACCAAGTCGAAAGAGAGTTGTTACAGGCAAAGCAAACAGCTACTGGTTGGAGTCGCATCCCACTATTTGCAACCGCAAAACACATCGTTACTCGTACCAACTGCGCAGTTTTCTTCCCCTTAGAATTATCTTCCAATCCAAAATTCGTAAAGGCAGCACTTGAGTTCTCAGAGGATGTGTTCTTTGCCGCTGAGATCATCCGTATTTTACCCCATGGCATTTCTACCTTTCTGGCGAGACTCGCAACCCGCAATCACAGGTCGACTACTGTGATGTTCAACCTCCTCTACCCAGTGGTACAGCGACGAATGGAACGATCCAAGCTCCCCTTCGCAACAGATGAGGAAGATCCGAATGATGGTATCCAGTGGCTAATCAACAGTAGCTGTAGCAGCATCCAACGCCAGTCCTGGAGTACTGAAAGGCTTGTAGGCGAGATCATGGCCGTGTGGTACGGTTCGCTTCACACTTTAGCAATTGCAGCAACCTATGCTTTCATTGATCTCTATTCACACCCGGAATATATCTCAAGCCTGCGCTCCGAAGTGTCCGGCCCCCTGTTCGACGCATTCCCAGCTTCGAGTGAAGGTCTCCCGGAACTAGACTCCTTCCTCAAGGAATCCGCTCGGCTCAGTGCCTTTGAGAGTACTGGCGTTCGCCGACAGGCTCTTTCTGACTTCCAATTCTCCGACGGCCTGCACATTCCGAAAGGGAGTTGGGTATGTGTCCCACATCGAGCAATGATGAGAGATGAGGCCTGTTTCCAGCAGGCGACTCACTTTGACGGTCGCCGATTCCTTAAAGTGCATGATACGGAGAAAGAAGAGGCGGCAGCGAGACTCTCACGTCCAAGTGATAAGTGGCTTGTGTGGGGTGCTGGGAGAATTACTTGGTATCTACATCCCCTTTTCCCAATGCAAGGAAGACTGAGAGGTTGTCATTTACTTACTCCTCTTACTTTAATTTAGCCCCGGCAGATTCTATGCTGTTGTTGTCCTCAAGTTAGTCTTGGCAAACATGCTCAAGAAATATGATTGTGAATTAGAGCCAATCAAGGGCTCGAGATCTGCACAGTGGAGAACGGCACTAATTCCTAAGTCAAGTATAACACTACGGGTTAGGCCACGCCGGAAGGCATGATGAGTTAGTTGGTTGGGTTTAGAATATATGTACTTTGATACCCTGATTCCAAGGATTCTATTTGTCTCCTTGCCAGTGTAGTTTTGAATCGATCATAAGATACTCATACGCGTAAAGGCTTGAAATTATTTCCATTTTACATATTAACACATATTACCATACTGTGAAAGAAAGTGTCAGCAACCGCTCAAGCTGTGCTAATCTTCAACTTCTTCAGCTTCTCGGCCCATCCACCATGCTCCAATGACCATGCCACGGCATCTCTCAATCCACCCTCAAAATCCTGCCTCGGTTGAAACCCCAGTCTGGTTTTCGCCTTCTCAATACTGTAAGTATGTGTGAAACATGCGTACTCCACTTGCTGCTTTCCTAGCGTCTGTGGCCTTTTACTCCCCAACGTAAACACCCAGAATACAAACTCTAGAAAAGATGCCAGCCCTAGGGCAAGCCAGGATGGAATAATGATGATTTTCTCTGGCTTGTGGGGACTATGGCCAGCAAATTTCCACACGGCCCGCGCGAAGTCCCAGAATAGTTGCGGTTCTCCGTCGTTAATGTTGAAGGCCTCTCCATCAACTTTCGCATCTGCATTTGATGCCCCGCTCAAAAGGGTCTTGGAGAGTAAAACGTGAGAATCAGCACAGTTTTCAGTGCTACAAAAAGCCCAGAGATTCTTGCCATCGCCAATTTGCATGTTTGTTTGGCCTTGCCTGAGTGCATTTAAGCACCCAGGAATTGTGACAAGATCGTGCGTCCCATAAACAATGGGGAAGCGGAGTGAACCCGTCAAAAGATATCCTTGCCAGGTAGTTTTCACGTCGCCTGAGGTTATCGGCAATGGATGATTCGCCTTCAGCACCATGATATCTGCGAGTGCTTTGAACTTAGCATATGCGGGAGCTGTAGGATCTGTATCCGCTAACGGATAGTCCTCTGCGAGATCGAGGTGCTCAGCTCCCTTAGCAAGGGTCGATGAGGATGTGTATATGAAGACACGCACATACTCAGATGCCTTTGCAACTTTCAATAGATTCTCAGTTCCGTGAAGTGTCACGCGCTCATACTCCTTGGGAGTTCCTGTGATAGGTGATGGCGATGCCGCATGAATGATAACCGTTGGCCGAATATTGTCTACAAGTTGTGAAATTTCAGTGTGGTTGGTAAGGTCACCCGTATAGTATGTTGCACCCTTGATATGATTCTTGATATTGGTAACATCCGCAGCAGCACGGCTCAGCACTGCGATAGAAGCAAAAGTAGATTGTGCAACGAAGGATCGCACGATATGTGATCCCACGAAGCCACAGCCACCGACTATCAGCACTGATTGCTGTCCAGTGTCTGCGTTTGCGTTTGCAGCCATGTCAGGTGGTACTTATTGCAAATGTGAAGCAAGAGATATTTCTAGGTAGTCTCCGTGGCCCTATGTGTGAAGTGGTTTATACGCTGTAGGGCACTGCTTTTTGTTGGTATATCCTTCTCTAGTGTTGGTTGTGTTAGATTCGATGACTAGGCGCCTGATAGCTGTTGTTGGAGGAAGACGGGGCATGAATAAACCCACAATAAGCTTAAGCGATCGCATATGGGGCGCACGTAACATGGCAACCCACCTTCACTCGCGAATGCACTTGATTCTAGCCTGCTGTTCCATTTACATAAGTTGGAGCACCTCAAATCCCACGGGCATACCATGCATATGCGCTGCCCCGCGAGCTGCTTGCATCCCTGTTGATTTCTATGTTTCTATCCCTGTTTCTACCCCTGCTGTCCTCTGCATGTGCCGTCTTTCTACTTCCTCCCCTTCATCGCCTATTAAATAATAAATAGAATAAACCATTTTCTTCAATCCTGGCACGCCATGCTTAATTATCCGGCGGTAATACCATCCTGGGGTTGCAGGTTGATGTGTCAACATTCAGTGAGTCCCTTACCTAGATATCCGGCTTGGGGGCGGTCTTACACCCCGATTAATACCACACATCCCACTCCAGCCACGTACGAGGTGGATTTGTCTTTGACCTAATACCCTCCTCTCATTCATCTTCGCGATCGCTATTTTGCAGTTTCTTATAATGTCTCAAATTTCCGAATTATTCACAAATGCGCCCCCAGAGCTACTGGCATATTTTGCTCAAACGCCTGCTATACCTCCTCCAGATGGGGTGCAGACAAACTTCACGAACCCGGAAACAAGGGCATTGACCCAGGTTATCACCACCTCTATTATCTTGGGCTTTGTTCTTTTATTCTTCCTAAATCGAGTCTACTCTAAAGTATTTTTGATGAGAAAACTCACTTGGGATGACGGTACGATGCCTCTACTTTAACTAATGTTTCTATCTCTGGACTATCTTATTCTGGTGACTGACGGACGTTGTAGCGACCCTCTTGCTCGGTTTGGTACTTCACTCCACTTCAGCCAAATGAAATAGGAACTTACAAGCCATAGCTCGGAAGCATCGCATACTACGTTGCCTGCACTTGGAGTAGGCCTCAATAACTGCATGAAGCTATGACGCTAACTTCTAACAGGCGTTCAGAGAGGTAAAGTTGGACGGCATTTATGGAACATCAACATCCTACAAGCATCAAGTCTCGATCTCCAAATAGTATGCCCATTCTGCTCGCATTTCCCTTAATTCCACATCACTAACAACTCCAAAGCCAGCTTGGCTAATCTCTGTCCTCACCCCACTCACCTTTCTCTTCCTCAAACCAACATTTTTCATCCTCTACCTCCAGATCTTCAACACCATTCGTTGGCTTCGAGTGTGTACCTGGTTCGGGCTAGTATTCACCACAGTGACCTATGGTGTTTTGACTACATGCGTTTTTGTCTTCGCAACCCCCAGGAAAGGTGAATCATGGCTGGCTCATCAGACTACGAAGAATGAAAAGAGGACCCTGGCGATGTCCGTCCCGCAATCTATTATCGGTCTTGTTATCGACCTGTACATACTAATGATTCCAATAATCGGTATTTATGGGCTGCGTATGTCCACCAAGAGGAAGATTGGCCTTATGCTTATTTTCCTTTCGGGATTGATGTAAGGGATTTTTCTTATAGTGATAAACCATTATGAAGTAAGCTAATGACTGCTCCAAAGGGGTTGCATCTGCTCTGCGTGCAGTATCTATTACCGTGTAAAGCTTGAGCACACAGCAGACGTAACCTGGGCTCTAATCCCTGTAAACATCGCTACGTATGTCCCCTGCCCTCTCCACCAAACTATACACAATCAAATCTAACCCTCCAACAGCCTCTCTGAGATGTTTGCCGGCATAATCTGTGCCTCCATGCCTTCCGCGGCCCACGTGGCCCGCCAACATAACTCTACCTACCAAAAGCTTCTACGGAGCCTCTCAACTCGCTTCACATCTCTCAAATCCACATTTTTTGGGTCTAGATTCTCAACGAATTCTCGTGGTATGAACAGCCAGAAAACGGAGACTTATCCTGAGCCCGAGATATTGAAACCTGAAGATGTGATGAAGTCTACAGATAGGAAGTATGCACAGTATTTTAGTTTGGATGATATTTCGGTTGCAGGTACCAGGATTGGTGAGAATAAAACGACAACGACCATTACAGGTCGAGAAGCAGTATGATTATAGTTACGCTTATAGTTCACTTATACGAGCCTGCGGTTTTCAGTATAGGACTGCAACTAACCAGGATTAAATGATGAATTTTTGACCCTTCTGTTACTCCCTCTTGTAAGGCAGGCAGAGTTTAAAGAGAGCCCAATTTTTTCTCGCCTTTCGGTTTCTCCATAATAAGTCATTTGCACCAATGATAAACATTTCCCTGCCTAACAGACGGCTTAGCAAAGAACGTAACTATATTAAGAAAACTGCTAAACCAAAAAGGAACTGTCAATCGGGCCAACCTTTTCCCGTACTTGGAAAAATACTGAGTCATCAAACGAGCCCCGGGAATAACATTCGGGCGGGATACAAGCACCCGCGCTATAGAAATACTGAAGGAAAGACCAATACTAAAACTTGTATATCACTTTAATATCAAAGGCTGAGGTACATCTGGAGGAGTGAGATAACCCCATTCCCCTTAGTTAATGACCGTCTTTGACTGAATATAATTTATCTGAGTAAATGTAGGCCGTTTTGTAATGCTACTATGAAAGACTCGATAGTCCCTGTTTTTCCAAAAAAGCTTAATTGGATATGTTTTTACTTTTATTTAAATAATCTAGCTAATTATAAAGCTATCACTTCGAAAAGTGCTGCATAGTAAATATTCAGACCATGGTCAGTTTATTTGGGCAAAAAGCAGCAAGTGCAGTCAATAACAGTATCCATACATGCATGGCACGGCATAAAAAGGTCAAATTACTTATAGGTGAGTGCATGATCACATTATCCAATGAGAAAATATCTTACGCGCCTGAGAACGCAATTTCAGCATGATCAAAAACCAGAAGCAGTCTTTCATAACAGTAGGGCAATTACGTCTTTTATCTATCTTCCGGGCCCACTTCCTCCGTATCCCCTCGTTTATCTCGGTTCCACTTTCAGACAAGCATCCCGGGAGCCATCCGCGCACGGGCTGGCTTTCCCGCATGTCAAACTACCCCGGGAAGTATTGTCTCAGGCGGTGGTTACGCATTTGGTGCTTTTACGGGCTGAGTAAACAATATAGGCTAATTTATCGTATAAGTTGATCATAATAGAGAAATTTAGAGGGGGTGAGAGAAAGATTACGGTATACAGGGAAATTGTCGTATCTTGAACGACTGACTGAGACGCCCTTTTTCTTCAGGGGATGGCCGCCCTGCAGGAAGAAATCCTTTTCCCCAGACTCGAGGTAGAATTTGTGGAGATGGCAACACGACAGACATGCTGCGCCGTGGTGGCCCCTGATGTCAATATTAAGTTCGACCACCTCCCAGGCGTGTGCACATAGAAGTCGAAGAATCCGTGCCGTTATATGCCT
The DNA here is from genome assembly GCA_021365295.1 of Tricladium varicosporioides. Taxonomy (NCBI): domain Eukaryota; kingdom Fungi; phylum Ascomycota; class Leotiomycetes; order Helotiales; family Tricladiaceae; genus Tricladium; species Tricladium varicosporioides. Next base: position 783,845 of record JAJTIW010000014.1, on the reverse strand, counting down.
GCCCTTTTAAACTTTTCTCCCCAGCTCTCTTAACGTAGGATTCTACAAAAGCAAGTACCACCAGTTCCAAGATACCGGGTCAAAGCAGTTCATCCCCAGAATTCGGAACCCCTTTCCGAAACTACTACGCTGGCACGCCGCCTGTCACTGTTCTGTCTCGGAATAAACCGAGACCACACATCGGCTACTTCGACCTTTTGTCAAGTATGAGACAACGGAGTACAGCCTCTCGATGATTGATTTTCTTGCTGTCGCTGGAATCCTGAACGAACCCAATGGCAGATCAAGTTCAAATCCCAATAGCCCAAGCTGATCACCATGCCGCGAAATTATTTGTCTGCATCACAGCACCGTTATTTACGCTGTCTCTCATAACCCTCACAGCGCGGATCGTCCTCAAGGTTCGGTCGGGGTTACACATCGGGTGGGATGATGGTCTAATATTAGTTGGTTTTGTACGACAATTCAAGAGCTTCAGGCTGTTTACTAGCTAAGAGATATATTAGGTTTTTGCCATTGCTGAATGGACTTTACTCCTGGTCGGAATTGCCGCGTGTATCGACCCGTCTCGATCCTTCACTGACATAGCTGGGCTCCAGCAAGTTATCAAAGTCGGTGTTCTAGCAGTTCCTCTCTGGATCTGTTCTATGGCTTGCATCAAAATAAGCGTAGCCGTTTTACTTTTGCGCTTCCAGCAAAACACTATATGGAAGAGGTTTCTGCATGCCTTAATTGGGTTGCTGGTTCTTTCCTCGGCTTGCTTCTTCCTCTTCGACCTCCTTCAATGTCGACCACTGGCAGCTACTTGGGACACTTCTATTACAGGAGCAAAATGCACCAGCGCCAATACATTTCGCATCGTATCTAACGTTACTTCAGGTTTCAACATCGCGACCGATGTAATCCTGTCCCTTTTCCCTTTGACATTCCTCCTCAAGCTTCGGAGACCAGTCACAGAGAAGGTGCTTGTTATAGTTTTAATGGGAATGGGAATGGCTGCTAGCGGAGCTTCGATTACCAAGGCCGTCTTAGTCCAACAATGGGTCAATGAGGTCTATACTTTCAGCATGGGTTTTTCGATATCCACATGGACCTGTGTTGAGTTGTTCATCGGCATGACAGCCGCTTGCTTACCTAGCTTGAAGCCGATGATCCAGCGAGGTTTGGCTGCCCTGGGAATCAATTTTGCTTTCACGGAGACGCACTCTTTTTTCCAGAGCATAAACCATTCCGCTGCAGAGGCTGGCCTTCCCCAACCTCACAACGAAAATGGCGGTAGTAGAAATAATGTGCCCTTGCGCTCGATCAAATTAACGAACTCGACACAATCGAGTTCGACGGAGGAAGGAGGCAAAGAGAATATTGGAGGCGAGGAACGTAAAAAGGATGAAGTATGATCTTTTCGGTCTACACATATTGTATAAGATACCCGGGATTGGAATACGTTGGGATTGTTTTTGAGTTTACCTATATTTGCATCTTTGCATCCCGTCTATGGAAACGAATGAGCTTCTTTAGCCGAGGGAGTGGTTCGTGATACGAACTAGACTTATGATGCCACTGGGTGAAAGCTTGGGAAGAGCTTTTACAGGGAAAGGGAAGCTTGCGGAGTTCAAGTGTTGTAAACTAGGAAGGCGTGTACGAGTCGTTATTTTCTCAAGCTCACAAGTCAACATTCGATAGCCCCGAATGCCACTGCATCCCATAGTTTCCCCATGTTTCTATTGCTTCTAATTATCCTTAAAGGCCATTCCATTCTCCCTTACACCTCTAACGCTAAATACAACCACTAGCTGACTCACATTCCTTCATTTCATCCTCTACTTCTATTCCCACTCCCACACTTGAATCAATACTTCCTCATCTTAGTCATAAAATATATGTATTTTTCTAGACTGTGGAAGTAATAATCTCTCCCTCTCCCTTAAGAGCATTTCACAATTCCACACATGATACTTTAAGTCTAACTCCGGACATTCTGTATTTGCTTGTACGTGCGAGCTAGTATTGACTGAGATTGTTGTTTCTGTTGAGGATATTTAGTTCGTACCTCTGTTGATGAATGAGATGAGGATTGTGAGGGGAGAGGTGAGGGGTTGCAAAAGGGCATGCTGAGGGGAGTGAATTACATATCTTCACCGTCATACTTCCTTATTGATATCATAGTTCCTCGAGCTAGGTTTGGTGGCTCGGTTGAAGATTCAACTGATGTTTAAGTATCAAGTATCGATAAAAGAGGTAGATGGGGATTTACTCCCTTCATATACCCTAAGCATCATTCAATACTTCTCACTTGAACTTGCAGGTTTAAGTGAAACATCCTTACAAATATGTGGATTTGTTGCATCGACCAATAATCAAAGAACATAATCGTGGCAGCGGGTCTTTTAGACCATATTGTCAAAACCGGGGCCGAATTCACTTTTATAGAACGACAACCAGAGGAACCTCGAAGGGAGTTTGTGGAGAAAAGCTAATCCCGGACCGAAGCACCAACTTTTAGAAGGCAGAAGTTCAGGCGGTTGTTACGCAAGGATATAGGATCTTTACGGCAAGAATATTTCGTATATGTTGCGGAATTATAACGATAGTGCCTCGCAGATGCACTACAAAGAATGCCTAAAGGGGCCTCGCCAAATAAAGTATTCCCTTGCCGAGTCTCAAGGTTTCAAGGTTCCAGGTTGCTCGAAGGTTCCACAAGAATGGGGTGCCGCTTGTAGCAAAGTCTTCTGCTAAGTTGGCAAGGTTGAGTGCCTCAATTAGCGGACTCCATGCAACGAGTTTTAACACCTTCAACCTTCCACCATTTCCTCACTCAACAAAAAACAATGATGTCTCGATGCTACTTAATCTTGAATCCCTTAATGGACCACTACAAATGCCATTATAGGGGACAGAGAGCAACATGAACAAGCCTCAAGCGTTAGAATATTTTTGGATGCTATATGTAAATTTTCCTGCTTCAGATCTAAAATCCCTTCCACCTGTCACCGATGTGATCGAATATTACCTCCAAGGGTGTGCTCGCCGAGGACATCATAGATGATTGCTGGGCTAGCGTCAGCAAGCACAAATATTCGAGTCCTGGACACCAATACTCATAGACTATGTTGAGAAGTCACTTGACCTGGGGAATAACGAGCCTTGCAGGATATATGCTGACGTTATGGAGAGCTTAAGATCATAATAAAATTGAAACCGTTTAATATATATATTCTTGGGGGCCACATTTTCAGGAAGATAATGAATTCCCTAAAGCGTATCGCTCTGAAATTTTGCTGTACAGACCGGAAGACTCGAAAATCCTTGAGTGGAAAAGTCTATCAACCCGAAAACACACCCCTGGGCCTTTTTGCACACCAATTATTCCCACGAGACCTTTTCGAGCAAGAAAAAATAGAGTAGTTTACTCGTAGAAGGAACCCACACTAAATACTAGTATACGGAGCTGGTGCATTTATTAACAATTGCCTGGTCTCAAATTTCTTGAAGACCATGATTTGTGGGTAGAACCGCATAAGTATTTGACGTACCTTTGAGAAGCAAGAGTAACATTTAAAATCGAGATTTTGCTCTTGTTAAATTAGTTGAAACATTCTTGGCGGATTCTGATGGTATTTATAGCTATTTAGTATTGAGCCATTAAGTAGGTCGAGCAAAAGATATTAGTCTCCTAAGAAGTCTATCAGTGTAGCTTTATTCCAATTGAAGGAGACAATATCGAGCTGCTACAGAGAAAGGATAAACCTTTCGTAGTCTGCCATTTCACCAAGAGAACTTGATTGGCAATCATTGCCATACACATAACAACTCTTAACGTCGAGTCATGCCAAATTAAGTGTTGAAGTGGTCACATGATACCTCATCGTTGTCGTGCATTATGAATACTGAAGAGACCTTTTGCAATTTCCTTGATGATTCATACATCTTCAATGACCGTCCTAAAAGTTGTTCAGCACTTCACTGTTCTCTCGTACTGTAATCGAAAGTATTGATAAGGAGGCCATTTGTTTGGAGTGAGTAAAGTCCTCTTGCAAGTCGTAGGGGCTTTCAGCTCCAAGCCAAGGGATAATAACCGGGGCTTGTTTTGAAAAAATTCTAACCCATGTGCAATACTTGAAGGCCTCTCTCCACTAATTCTTCCTGATTAGCAAACAAGGGATCTGCCCAAGCTGTATCAAAGACTTGACTTTTGCAGAGTAACCTCAGGATTCGTAGTCATTTCCATAATTTAATTACTCAAAATAGTAGGTTTGGTCTCGGTAGGATCGCCCAGCAGCAGGGTAAGGGACTGCAATATGAGGGACTGGAGGAGTGGAAAGGTACCCGAGGAGGATTTGATTGTTCGGTCTCGCCCCATCGTTACCTGGGAGAAGGTGCTAAGAGCTGAAACTCCTGGCCGTTGAAGTGAAGGGCCTCAGAGGGCGGTTGTATTGCTGGTGCCTGCGGATTAGTCTTGTGATTGCTGTTAATAAGGCCGAGTCTAAGCTCGGCTGTGCTATAGAATGAGGGGGTCATTCAGCACACTATTATTTCCTCTGGGTTGGATTCGAGAGAGTTAGAAGTCGTGGAATGTGCTGGGACGTACGGTAGCAATCTCCAAATACGAGGTGTATAGGACGCCCCTTTCAATATGGTACCGCCCATAGGGAAAACCATTAGACCGCTTAGCAAAGGACTCGAAGGCAATCAGGTGAGAAATCATTCTGGCATCAAGATTACAGGGAGGATCTTGCTAGAGCTTGCAGCATATTTACAATTGATGCAGGCCTCCTTGTTATCCCAAGCTTGTTTGACCATAGCCAAATGCATTTTTGCTAACATAAACAAACTAATAATCAGTCATGTTCTTGTCGAAAAAATTAAAGCTTCAGGAAGTCCGCATGGCTAGATAAATTTTGGAAAGGAAAGTCTGGAAATAAGGTGAAATGACGAATGCATCAAGACGCAAATCGAATACCCTCAAAATTCAAGCGCAGATAGGACTACTATATGCTCCTTGAGGACGCAGCAAGAAAAAGACTCAAATGGAAAAGGAAAACCCGTAATATTTGAACTTTTGAAGAAAGACAATAAAAGAAAAGACGGCCCCTTTTTCTCTCTCGGACAATTTTACTCGCCTAAAAAAACTCGTGGCGCGTTCCCTGGTTGAAGGCCCAACCGCAACCGCGTCAGAACCCCCAAATCTTCAACAAGGCCAGCTCTCCTTATCGTATCGCGCCTCATCACTCAACACTACTGCGCACACGAGCAATTCCCCTTTCCTTCCTTACCATCTTGTAAACTTGCGGAAACCAAGTCAAAATGCCGAGTATGTGGTTATCGGATTCGCAAAGTAAGTTTGTTCTATTTATTTCATGCTTGTGTGGTTTGCGGTTCAAGTTCGGGGATGTAGGAAAATTTGGGATTGCGCCGGGAACACTGGATGGGTAAATCAATACACTGCAAAGGATACAAGCTAATTGAGATGTCTTCTAGAGATCGGAGTAGCGTTCTGCTCAGGCGGTAGGTACATACCTGTCCTGGAAAAACGTAGCGTACAGGTAGAATGACAAGAACTGATGTGGTTTTTTTGGGGGTATAGGAGGTTTCTTCCTTCTTGGTGGTGTTATGATGTTTTTTGATCGCGCAATGTAAGTTCTTTCTCTTGAATGAGGCACTTAGTCAATTGTATCCTTGGAAAACGATATGCTAATGATTGCGAATAGGTTAGCAATGGGCAATGTACCTCTCCCACCTCACATCTTTCCCCCTTCCCTAACTCACGCCAATAGATCCTCTTCCTCCTCGGCCTAACAATCCTAATCGGGCCCCAAAAAACACTCGCCTTCTTTGCCCGGCGCCAAAAAATGAAAGGCACCGCTGCCTTTTTCCTCGGTTTAGTCATGATTTTACTGCGATGGGCATTAATAGGTTTTGTGGTCGAGCTATATGGGATATTTATACTTTTTGGGGATTTCCTGGGGACGATTGCGGGTTTTGCGAGAAATGTGCCGGTGGTTGGACCATATATTGGAATGTTAGTTGATAGATTGGGAATGGGAGGGCAGACGTTGCCTGTGTAGGCCTTTGTTTAAAGTGAGGATACATACTGGAGGGTGGGAAGTCGTAGGAATACGTAATGGCTGTTGTAGGAGGTTTTGAAGAGAAAGAGACAACAAGATGTACGAGATATATGATACCAGGAGAGGCGCTGTAGAGTGTACAATATGGGCTCTACCTTTGGCGTTTGGGATCTGACATCTAGAGGAGTCTTGGAAGGTTGTATAGTTGAGCTGACGCTCCTTGCCTTACATTGAAGCAATTAAGAAACTTCGATCTCGATGAGGTTTAACATGAAAATTATACGGACACCTACTTCTGGTTTGGTATATCTTTGTGGCACTTCTCGAAAATTCGAGTTAAAAGAAATATATAGGCACGATGTCTACTGTCATATGAAAATTCGTCAATTCATCGACCTATGTAAAGCCTCCCCTCGGCCATTTTGCTTTACTCATAGGCTTCCCACTGGCACATCCTGCCAATGTACCATTGTCCTGTCAACCCAACACAAAGATACCATTCTAGTACCTAACCTTGTGAATGCCCTAGTGACTTGTATGCACATATCCCCCATAATAGCAGTATTCCTCCCCCTATGTACCTCTCCCACTAATAGCCTGTGCTGATAAGGTAGTCTGCCAATTGCTCAACTGTTTGCGCTGCGTTTCCTGCAATTTGACCATCCTTGTAGTGACCGACGAGGATGGCTTGGGTGGTTTTGACGATCACAACCCCATCTCGGCCCTGTTGCTATCATTAGCTATTGCTGCCTCAAATCCTATAGCAAATAATCATGGATAAACATACCTTTCTGGCGTACAGACTTCGTTCTTCAGCCTTGGTAAGAACGTATTTCTCGCCACCAATATGTAGACCTTCCGCGTAGAGTTTATCGGTCTTACCGGACAAACCAGTGACGATCTCCTTCACCTCCTCAGGGGATATCTGAACTCTCAATCAGCACATGGAACTCGTGAATCCTTGCCTATCCTCAATGCTCAAGTGTCCCATATTCATAGCACATGCTGTTGGCATGCTCGAATGATGATTGACATACGGTGAAACCCGAACTTGTGGCCCAAACACTGTCGCCTGCCGCACTGAGAATTTGTCCCTTATCAATATGACCACTGCCAACTAAGCTGCAAGTCCATTAGTTTTATTTCCAAATTCACCGCAGATTCATATCTTCGATGGAATCATACCTAGTATCGATATATGCTACAATCTTCTTGTCAGCTCAGCCTGAGGAGGGGTAATCAGAACAAGTTTAACATACCTTGCCAAGACATCTTGGAGGTTGGGTTCGCAAAGAAACGACCGAAAACAGAATGAAGGACGTGTGCGAGATCGGTGAAGATCAAATAAACTCGAATCAAAAGGTCGTCTGATAGCGGGTTCTGGCTGTTGATGTCTTTGGATGTGACGGTTTCGCTCGCGCCTAAGAACTTTAGGATCCCGCCCTAAGCGAGCGGTGGTGGGGTTGTCAAAAATTTACCTGGCAGCTCGCCTTCACGGTTTGTCAATGTTATTCGGCTTCTGTTTATTCGGATTTGTCAACTTGAAGTATCAAGTAAAATGATATGGAGCTTAGAAAAGTTACACTTATGAAAGAGAACCATCCAAAACCTTAAATTCTTTGATATTGTTTGAGCACATCATCATAAGTCCACTCACGTGTTTTAGTGGGGGCTTGAAGCTTGAAGTCAAGCAAGCCTTGCTGAATGGCTGGTTGCAGAGTTGCTACACCAAAGCTCACAACCTACGCATTTATCCTTCTATGCACAACCTTCGTCGCCTCAGATAAAATTGTGCTCTTCACGTTACTCTGCGATTGCATAATTTCTCCAAAGCAAAGATATTGCCGGTTTGCCACGTTGGATTCAAGATTGGCAATTCGGAATCGCCCCTTCCTTCCTGCTTGTGCCATGGAACTTGAGTCAACCCAACAACAGGAATAAGTACTTTCATATCAGACGACATAAGCCTTATGCTAGTCTCACGATCTTGAATCGCGCATTGTCGTCAGCACTCGACCTAATGGTCCGTGAATAGTTGGGTACTTTTTGTCCAAAAGATCAGACCAACTATTCTCGAAACAAATACCGAAATGCTACCGTCATGCTGGAAATGGAAGGCATCTAGATGGGTGGAAGACCAGATATAAACAAGGGAGATCATACCCATAAGATCAACTCATACTCCGCAAAAGATCTGCCAACTATTTGCAGAAGGGCAATCCCAGCAAGTGGTTTCACCTACCTCAGATCTCAAACGTCTTGAGGTCACGACTTGAAACTGACACCATCATGAGTGAAGCCTGAGCTGCGAGCCTCAGCCCTCACGATGAGATGGAAGCATCACGGACTTTTACCAACAACTCAATCAGGGGATGCAGGTACAGTCTTTCCGCGCGGGCTGCACATCCGCAACCATGCAGAAGCAATTCCAAGAAAGTGGTGCTTCAAAGTGAACACCTCTAAGACACCTGGCAAATCTACGCAATAACTAATAGCCAATCTTGGAAAAACTCAAGACCGAGAATAGGGACGTTGGCACGGCGTTATATTAATCTTTTATCCCCGGATTCCTTCACTACAATATGCCAGCAATCGCGTTGGTCGGATACCGAAAGCCAACCTTCTTGGTTATTCCCCGTGAAAGCGTTTGCAGTTTGCAGTTTACAGTTTCCTCACTTCTCAAATCTGCTCGAATGCCCACACGATCACCGTTCAGATTGGCGGAATGCTCGAGCCAAAATCTGCCCATTTATGTCAGCGGAGAATAGGTGACGGAGCACGTCCTTATGTTTCATCTCATCGCGTAGGATCAACGACAAGCATTACCCGCGAATTTTGTCATCAGCAACTTCCCCTCCACCAAGTTGCATTACGGCACTTGATGACAACTCTAACGGTGCAAACTGCAACTGGATACAATGCAGGCAGATTACAACTCCAGACCCAACGAGTGGCATCGTGCAACCTTCTTCTCGCTCCCAACGGCGCCGCGACTGAGGTAATTTTGGCTGATTACTTCTCAGATGAAGTTGTCTGCAACCCCTGCAATTGGAACCCGCAGTAAAATTAATGCGGCCATCGTCATCCTTGTCTGATACGCACAACTTCTCTGCGAGCCTCTCCTCGCCCTTCATCTTTTTCCAGAACCCGCTGTAAAAAAGCCACACCCTGACTCTTTCCAGTCGGAGAGACAGGGCAGGTTGGCCTTCAACGGCATCTCCACAGTATTTCAGAGTATCCTTGTGGGTGATCAACCACCCCTTCCACCTGCAATCAAATGCTCATCCCATCCATCAACCTCAAACAAACCATGTTGTGCAGGGCTGATGCCGTTGTAGATAAGTCATTTCTTTCCAGTTGCCCTGGGTCATTTCTTTGTCCAATTCTCGAGTTCCACACTCTCTCTTTCTCTTTTTCAACATCAATAACTCAAGGGTTTCCTGGCGAACCTGTCCACTCCTTTGAACTATTTATATTTTGAGATATTTAATCAGCATAAACTTCGCGACCGGACGTTTCAGCAATTCTCACTTGCAGGCGAATTCCCACACCGCCAATCATACACCACGCCACGTCCTTTACAACGTCAAGCGATGGCGAAGTCGAGTTCCCAGGTAAATTCGGGAGGGCCCCGTTTGGTACTGGGTGTGAGAGGTCGAGACGTCGAGTTTCCTCGTGCGCCAGTTCGTGTCACAGATACTGCACAGGCCAAGCTGGTCGACATAAACACCGCTAGAAAGTTTGATTTTGGGGGTCACGATCGGGGAGCAGTACCAGAAAGGCCCAGTACTTCCGCCGGTCCAGCCTCAAAGTCTAAGAGAAGGAACGCCGAGAAGAGGGAAACTAAGGACGACTTACATTTTAATCCATTGGCTGCTCATGGCACTGGAACCACTTTTTATAACTTCCCCCTCCCTGGATCACTGCCGACTCCTGTCCACACGCCAAGTCAGGAATCTTTGCCACCTCGGAAATCCTCTTTAGATCCTCATCCTCCTCGAACTTTAACTCCCGACTCAATGCAGGCGGCACCAGCAAATATGGCTGTCCCGCAGATGGAGATCGGAATGGCTTTGGGAAGTCCATCTCACCAACCAACAGACTGGAGCCAGCAGGTTTATACAGAAAATAACACACGAGTATCCTCACCTGACGCAATGGAAGATTTTGCTGCAGAAACAGCTGCTCCAGCGAAGCCGAAGGCGAGCAGATGGAAGATTTTGGGAGGATTCTTTGGAGGCAAGAAGCAGGCTCAAGCACAACCACAACCATTCTATCAACTTCAACCAGAGCCCGCAACAAATTTGCCGGAAGCTGACTTCTCCAAATTTGGAGAGCCAACAGCAACGGAAGAGAAAGCCCCAAAAACTCGTGGTCGTGGGAGAAGTATTTCGGGGAAGAAACAAAAAGGGTCAAAAACAGACATGAAAAGGGCAAACACAGTACCCGCAAATGCTACACCTTTGCGTTTCGATTTCCAGGATAACGGACGGACCCCTACGCCGGAGATCCTTCTCGACGGTGGACCTCTCAACACTAACACTAACCATTCTGGGCACAATGGACAATACCATGGAGTTCTGGATGTTGATATCCCTTCTATTCAAATGGAGCGATACAGCATCATGTTCGGTAGCGTTCTACAAAAACCTACTACAACTTCCTCAGCTCTCCTAGCAAGACGACAGGCCACGCTTGACAAACTCAAGACTGTCAACGAAGCCCTAGCTTCAAAGGTTAGCCCTCATGTCCACTGGGCTCCATCGAATACCTGGTTCTAATATTGGTTACAGGAACAAGAAATTAGAGAGAAGGAAAGAAGTATAATGCCGCGCCGAGCTACTTCACCCCAACCGACTCGGAGCCCGGCATTCTCTTTATTTCCCAACACTCCTTCGCGGCAAGGATACAGAGAAGCTTCACCTTCCAGGCTTCGTGCTGGCACTCTCCAGCGGTCCAACACCTCGCCAGCTGCTCTTTCACCGTCGCGCCCATCATTTGCACCTGGGCTAGACAATGAGGCACATGCAATTCTTGTCTCAACTCCCAATGGATTTGCTAAGACAGCGAATGTGCCAATTCATCCGGCACACCACAAAGGTCATGTAAAACAAAACTCGGACGAATCAGCCAAGTCACACCTCCCATCGGCAAGGTCGAAGATAGAACGAAGCTGGTCACCAGAAGAGTCTCACCTCGTTCTTGATTCTCCAAAGAGTGGTGACGAAGATGATGGCTACACTCTCACCCCTGGCGCCCCATCACCAATGGTTGCGCATTCAGCAGCACCACTAAAACCAAAGCTTGTTGAGCCAACATGGGAGATCATCAACCGCCCACAAACAAATGATAATCAACCACCGAAGACAGCCTCGTCGACTTCTGGCTCAGACCATTCTACTTCAACTTCCACTTCGTCAACTTCCGCTTCAAGCGTCTCCACAGCCGCGACAGCACATAGTGAACCCCAAACTGCCCATACCGCATCCGCCAAACACAAACCCATCGTAATTCCCTCCCAGGTTCAAGTCGCCCAAGCTGCAGCATTCTCCCAGCCGCTTCCTCAAACATTCCCGATGGTCAAGCCTGCTTCAAATTCTGTACCACGGTCACGGCGCAATCCTTCCGAAGCCTCTAATGCATCTATTGCGTCCAGCAATTTCTCCGTTCACGGCCACCAAGGCACAGTTACAACTACCATAACAGGCGCCGCCCCAACCGATGAAGAAGAAAAAGAGGCCCGTTTAAAAACTGCTGCCGATGTTTCTATCGCACGACAGATATCAGTTTCAAGACAGCAGAGGCAATTGCTTGTTCCAATTAAAGGCTCGTTAAGAGGGAAGAGTGCTAGTTCTAACTCTTTGAATAATAAATTCATTGGGAATCAAGGACTCAGCCCATTAAACACCAACACGCCAAATTCTGCAGTATCAATCGGACGGGCTGCCTCCCCATTAGGTGCAGTAGCAATCGCTAGTTCCGAAGAAACCGGTAGAATAAATCAGGCCAGAGGGGGGGTCGAATCTCCGCTACTGGGTAATGCGATGGCGATGGGGAATTTAGGCTTGTCGCCGATGACACCGGAGAGAAAGGAAAGGCTAGTCGAGGGTGTTAAACCGAGTACGCCAACATTAGTTTTTGTGCCGGGCCCGAAGGATAATGAGAAAGTTGAGGCATGGGGGGTACAGAATCAGGGTGGGACACAGCAACCGGTTGGGTTAGCAGAACGCAGGAAGGGGAAAGGGGTTGTAATGGGGGAGATTAAGGTTGGCTTAGAGGTGAGGTCGAGGGAGAGAAGTCGAACAGTTGGCGAGAGGAGAGATAATGGCCGTGAGCGTGAACGTGGGCCGAACAGAGTAGATGTCGATCTCCAGCATCGAAAGAGCGAGAGAGTGGTCGTCGAAACTCTTGGATGAGTGTTATTAAAGTAACATTGGGTTGGAGTGTTTCCTTTTGTCTTTTCTCTATTAGCCCTGTTTTTGAGCGACAATACTCTGGTAGTATATTCATCCCACCGGAGGCATTTCAGGCGTTGGGAAAATTCTGGGTGGGTGGTATGGCTTCGTCTGGGAAAGGACTTTTGGTGCTTGGCTGGCTGGCATTTTTATGATGGAGTAGATTGGATGATACCAAATTTGAATTCTTTTGTTTACTTTATATTTGGGTACTTCAATTACGTGAAATCATTGTGTACATGGTATTAAGACCCTCGGAAATAATGCACACCGTCTTTATTTTGGTGCATATCTTGGGGAGATTTATGTGCACATCTATAGTATATAACTAGAGGTTAGGTGGGGAGTTATGGGCAGACTTGAGAGATGAGCCCGCGAATTGTGGCCTCGCTTAACACTCTCCACAACCATTAACTCTCATAAGAGCAGGTTTCATCTCCAGCTCCCCGGTGTTAAAACTATAGAAATTAGAATGTCTAACCCGCAACATGTAGCAAATCAATCAAATCATTTTGATTTGCGAAGCAACCAAAGGAAAGCTCTCGAACGAATTTGCGAGGGATCGTGGCTATAGGCATCACAGCAATTAAGTATCACTCTCAATTTCTTCTACCATAATGAACAAGTCCAACATGAAGCCTTGTGGCATGTAAGATATCGATGAGATCGCTTAACTTCACCGAACATCTAATGAAGTGCTCATGAATCAGTTGATCACCTAATGTCGGAGTCTATCGCTATGAATCTGAACAAGAATTAAGCACCATTAAGCACCATTCCCAATTGCTACAACCCTGATGACCGAGATGGAATTGTCATAACTGCGATCTGCAAAAAAATGATACTAGCTCGTGGCCTCCTGGAATCGCCAACTACAGAACCGCAACTGTGAGAGTGTGGCCATAAGGTAGGTATCGCCATCATAATTATTAGGCCGTTTACTTTTATATATAGCAATGAACTTCCCACCACGCCAAAAGCACGACATGCAAAAAATGTGTCAGAACTCGCGATCTTCCACAGGTACCAATCAAAACAAACAGCTCAATGAGGACTATAATTCATAGGTAGTTATTATCTGTGACTAGAGTTAGGTAATACCTTGACTCACTCCCACTTCAACCAACACTTTAAACATGTCCAAAGTGTGATGTGCGAGGTATTTAAATCAAAATTGGCGTAATCATGCCCGTGTCGTAACACCCTTACTTCTTTTCCTCCCCGATCCAGCTTCTACAAAGAGCAAGGCAATGATGGGCATCTCCTAGAATTATCTACACTATAATTTTTCAAGCTAATTCTCTCGCCAGTAACAATACGAGTAGATATGCCTTATTTTATTTGTCAACCTTGAATAAGTTTCTTACAACTTGGCCGTTTGACAAAACGAAAGCGTTGAGTGCCACCCAAAACACCGCCACCGGCAAAATGCAAAACTCGCGATGTGCAACAAAACGAAACACTGAAACACTGATTCGCAAGGTATATTTCTACTTCTGTAATGCTCCTGAAAGCCCTAAGTCACTGGATGGATCCTGGTAGATTCTTGACTTGTCGCAAGATCATTGGGACGAATGTCGAATCTTACACTATACTAGCATAGGGCGACTTGAAAATGTGTAGCAACAACGATTCGCAGTATTTTCCCTCTACCTCTGACGCTTCCGAAATCCAAGGCACTATTAGTCTTCTTGTTGTGCTTCCGCGTTTGGATATCGGTATAGAGTTGGTATTTGTGGCCCTATGAGGGCCAGTCTTCACATCTGAAACAATAGAGCACAGTCAGCCTATACGGTATTCTTGCACTTCGCGAAAGCTATTGCGTCCGCAAAGTTTGCACAGGAGAACATCTAGCAGCATGATCGAGGATCAAGGGAGGTCTCGATCCTCCTAGGCAACAACCTGTCACAAATGGAATTTATGACGGTATTGATGCGGGCATTAAAATAAGAATAGTAGTCGCTTGAGGTCTCTGTTTAACCCCTCCAGCTCCCCAAAATTCGAATCCTTCTCCGATTTAAAGTTCTGACACACGTAACTCGCCCAGGAAGATCACCACAACCCTCTGAGGGATCTACCTTATCGACATACAGCTAGCACAAATCAACCCCCCTTTAGAAGGGTAGGCTTCTCCTATTGCAGGCACTACTATATTCCAAAATGTCAATCTAGGCCGCAGAAACGTCAGCCATTAACGATTAGACCCCATTAGTTATCCTTCGCCCTCCAGATTACAAAATCCAAAACTCGCTGCTCATAACGTAGGTTTCTGGCCAAGCTAAGGGACACAGGGCGTAGATTTTGCGGTTTTCGGAGACATATTTAGTATCCAATATATAAGGGGTATTACAAAGCACAGGCGGATCAACAGGATCGGTGATGGATGTGAGATGCTTGGAAGGTATGTGTCGGGTAGGGCCGGGCTCGTTACGACCGTGTTGAATATGGAATCAGTTGGATCGGGGTTTGAGCTGAGTCAGATAGATGGAAGAAGCCGAAAGGAGACTGTCTAAAAGCGAGTGAGTTATGGGATGTCTTTTGAGGCCTGTATCTTTTTTTCGTGATAAGTTGCTGTTCCTATTGATGGGAGGAAGGCTAGGGATCCGTTTCATTGTGATATACTCTTGCATGTACGAAGGTGAGCATTAGCCCAAGAGGGTGGTAGGTTTCACTGAGGCCTCCTGGAATGCTTTACGAAGGGAAAGATAAAGATTTGAGCGTGAGTAAGGTCAATAGACGCGAGCTTACTCAGATCTGTCTCGCTTTTGCTGTTGGACAATGTGTCAACTAACTTTGTAATTGAGCCAATAGTGATATCACTACAACAGCTACCGACATGAAAAGCCTCAAAAAGGAAAAGAGGAATAATACAAAAGCTGGGGAAATGAAAGACGCCGAACTCTCTTCTTGGCGTATGCTGACAGATAGATGACTTGCATGCTTGGTTTCTCTGAATATCAAACCTCCTCGTCATCAGACAGAAAGTAAGAAGCCCCCTTGTTGTCTTGGTCTAAAAGAACTTTTCTGGGGAAGAAAATGCGAGTTGCGAGAAGCCTTCTATATCGAGAGATCCGGAAAATGGTTGTTTATTAATGTCCCCGTTAAATCTACGGGAAGTACTACTTCCTGCATACTAACCCTAACCCCGAATACTCTGCACCTTCGTACATGTGCAGCGGGAAGAAGTTAGCTCCCGCCACTCAGTCCTCAGTGCCGAGAATATGTCCGTATTCGGTGCCAGATTTCTGGGTCTTAATTCTGTTAAGGAAAAGTATTAAACTTACAAGATCTATCCTCTTTCGGATCCTACCGGGAAAGTCGGAATCCGGAGGTGATAGGGTTAAGTATGCGGGCGAGCTTGTGAGTCCAAAGCCCTTAGCTAATAGGCAACTGCAACCCTAATTTCTAGCCCTAAAGCAACAGGTTGCTCTTGCGCAAGGTTTCGGGGATAGGTTTATTTAGAAGACCGAAGGGGAAGGTTGTCCTACTAATCAGGTGGCTTATTGTTGCTTGCTGACATATCAGCCCAACCCCCCAGTTTGCTTGACCAATTACGAGAAGGAAGGGGAGTGCAACTCGGAACACTGCGCTTGTAATATGGCTCTCCTTGCCACAGACCCAGGATATATAATCACTTAATAAGCCTGCTTCAAAAAGCTGGCACTGCTATTATTTACGAGTACCGTGCGCCCTGGGTCTTTCTTCGATGACTGAATGAGAAGTCCCCGTCCCCGACTACGATTTGAGTGCCAATACCGAGTTGCCCGAACATCCGAGGTCACGTGCTACTATACCTTGAGAAGTAGTTTCGGGTGAAAGCCTGCCCTGGCAGCTGCGACTGTGAGCGGAAGGCTCTTAGTGAAATCATCACGCAAGCAAACGCGCATCAACACCAGAGACATTGCTACAGGCAGCCGTCATCCAGAATTCCAGCGCGAAGAGACCACCAAGATGCAGACCATTGCACCCGCACCAATGCCTCCAGGCATGCAGAGTCAGGTACTACCCCTCCCTAAACTCTCTCCACTACTTCATCAGCCGGCAGCAGCAGAGTCAAGTACAGCTCAGCAGCTCATCAGCGCAGCGCATTGCAATGGTTCCTATCAATCTGCAATGCAGCGCACTACTCCGCAACAATTCCCCCATCCACATAACCCAGAAACTCTACCGTAAAGTTCCCCAAGCTGACTCACTTCTCACGCGACAGGACATGAGCGCAGACAATGGTATTCTTCCCCTCCATCCCCTCGCTCCGAACCCACCAGTCGAGTAATCCTCCGCCCTTGTGTTTCCTGCTGACATGTCCTTCGCGCGCCTCTAGACTTAAGAGCCCAGCTGGCCGCTGTTATTAGCACGTCGCAACAGCAGCAACAACAGCACCCTCCCCATGGCTACAACGAGGTCCCTCCCTCGAGCAGCGCATCCCCTCACGATCACAATATCGACCCTGCAATTGGAGGCCCAGGCGGCATGATGAGTAGCAATGCTGGCGGCGACAGCGGCGGCGACGATATGGGTGATGGGCGTAAGGGAGGAAAACGCGAGCTCTCACAGTCGAAGCGCGCTGCGCAAAATCGGGCGGCTCAGGTATGTCCTTCTCTTGTCGCGATGTTTTTGTTTTGGCCTTCGACTTGCGATGATGTTCTTGTGAGCGGAAGGATTCGCTCATTCGCGAAAACTTTGTTGATGGTCTTCTTGCTTTGTCAATTCTCATGTCATCCATCCACAACTCCAAGCTTACGTAAACCCCTTTATCACAGCGAGCATTCCGACAGCGGAAGGAAGGATATATCAAGAAATTAGAAGAGCAGGTGCGTGAGATGCACGCGCTGGAGGAAAATTACAAGTCGATACAGGCGGAGAATTACTCGTTGCGAGAGTATATCATACACTTGCAATCGCGTCTTATCGAGTCACAAGGCGAGTATCCGCAACCACCACCAAATGTCAACTTGAGCCATCCGCATGCTAGAGGCCATGAACATATGGAGCATGTTCAGCGGCATGATGGTGCACCTGTTGCGTCGATGTCGGGGATGCCTTCCCTAAATCCTAATGCGGCACGAAATCTTGCCGCTGCGAGTCTGAATTCAGGAAAGCATGCTCCAACAGAGGAGCATGCTTATGATCACAAGAGATTCAAGGACACGTCAAATGACGATGCTGCCGACGAAGAGATAATTCGATCTCAACTGCAAGCCAGTGCAGATGGTCTTCCTGCTGGATCTATGTAATATGCTTATTTACCCTGTATGGTGGGCGTCAGGTCTTCGGGTTTGGGGCGTTATTTGCACATCTTACTAGAGCTCCTACTCACGAGTGTTGCTTTTATCAGAGACGGGCGTTACTGGAATCTGGATTAGTCATTTTCAAAAGTGCCAACTACGGCTATACTTTTAGGTATCTAGCTAACATGAACACCGCCAGTAATCCATTATTCCATTTTGTGACTCCTAAAATTCCACTTTCCTTCACCCACCGTTTACCCGTTCAAGCCAGCATATTACGTATCCCTCAGGAATACGCGTTTCCAAGATCATGTTCCTAATATTAATTAGCTGACTAAATCATATCCGGACTGTAATCAGTCAGACATACCTTAATATACTCGGCTCCTTTCTCCAAGTACTCCTCCCTTGTAACAGTAGCACTCTTCCAAGCATTACCCCCTGCCCACTTGGCTGCACCTTTCCAAGCATCCAAGACGGGATCTCTCGCTCTTCTAATCACCAAAGGTGAGTCAGCAGGTAACTGAGCTCGCAGCCCATCTTGTAACCGCTCATCAAAATTCTGAAACATCGAGCTTCCTCCAGTAAGAAAGATATCTTTAAGGAACTCGCTTTGATTACCCATCCCGCTTAATCGGGTGGTGAGGATGTCGGCCGCTATTTCGATGATACCCGCTTGGTCGAGACCGGCAATCGATGGTTGGAAGATAACTTCGGGGACTCGGATACGTTCGACGTTGAGATGCAATTGATGAGCTTCCTGCTGACTTTTGGGATCGAACGGTCTTGGACCGCGGAGGAAGGCGTGGACAAGGCTTTTCGTCCAATCTGTTTGAGCGTCAAGGGTGTGTTGATCCGTGAATTCGGGATCGTATTTCAGCAAGTCTGCTTCCAGTGTCTTCAGGGTGGTGCCCAAATCTTCTTCTTCCTCGTCGTCGCTACCTTCTCCAGTGGCTATCTGACGATAAACACCCCAATCATCGTCATTTGCTCCAAAATTGTCATCATCGTTTCCGCGTCTCCGCTTCTTTGTTGGAGCATCGGAGGCTAAATTTGCAATGCTCTTCATGCGGATTTGACTTGCTAATGATTTTCGGTTGCCCAGGTCTGCCTTCAGACGTTCACGCTCCTTCATCTTTTGAACCAAGTCCGCTCTGGCATTTCTTCGCTCTTGTAACCATCCTTCGAGATCATTCTCGCGTTTCTCTTCATCAAGTCGTTGTTCTTCAGCAACCCTTGCCTTTTCTTTCTCCTTCTCAGCCTTTGCCCTTGCTCTAGCCTCGTTATTCGACTTCATGAGTCGTTGGTGTCGTTTCTGCTTGATGCCAGCTTCGTCAAGCTGGTCATCCGGAGTATCTAACAAACTGTAATCTGGTTCCTCGACCTCTTCCTCGATTTCTGGACCTCCAACATCCTTTGTTCGAGCTTTCCGAATTGATTTATCAAGCTCTTTGATGGTCCTCTCAAGAGCAGCCTCGTCTTTGAAATCCTCGGTATCAAGAATACGCTTGATTTCCTTCTTGCTCTCGTTTACCAGCCGACCCTGGAGATCCCTATAATAATCAAGTTCTTGTTCCTTTCTGATCAGCTTTTCAAGTCGCATTTTTGCTGCCTGCTCTTGGAGTCTCCTCCCACTTTCCTTCCTTTTCTCCGCTATCCTGGCGAGCTCTTCCTCACTTTTCTGGACCACAACTTCTTCTGTATATGGATACTGTATGACATGATCTCGGTCCTCTAGGCCTGTCCAGTCCAGATACTTCGCCAATTCATTATCATAGTCTTTGGAGAGATAGCAATGGTCTCTGACCATATATTCTGTCTGGGAAGAATTGAGTTTGCCTGGAAATGTTGGATACTTCAGTCGAATTAATTTCAGGAGGTATTCGGCGCTTTGTAAACCTCCCCAATTGAGCCGCGTTGCTTGTGTCAAGATAGCTTTAGAGTTAAGTACCGGTATTACGTGCGTAGAGCTGTGAGAGGAAGATACGACGAGACCCGTCTTGCCATTATTGTAGTCGTAAGAGAATAGAGAGTCGATTCCAAAGGCCAGAGAGGGCGCATTATAGCATTCGAATATAATTTCGGTCATAGCTGTAGAGGGACTTTAGTAATTTGATAAATAATGTCGAAGGACTTGAACATACATTTTCGAGAATATGGCAGATTTGCGACTGCTTCCGTCATAACTATGGGCATGTCAACGCTTCCATTTGAGCCATCTATGCCTAGTTTGATAAAGACGTAGTCCAGCACTGACTCCATGACATCCCAGTTGCTAACAATGCCACTGCCTGCCTCAAAGGCATTCCGCATATGCCCTCGAGCAGTTGTATCGGATAGAACATCCTGACCAACAAAAGAATAAGTCTTTCCTATCTTGCGATCGCGGTATTTCGAATAAATCGGTATGAGATTGAGTCTTGGGGCATCTTCGAATGACCAGCCAGCTCGAGTGGCAGATGAACCTGTGGATTACATGAGTTGATAGCCTCTCTTGAAGGTTAAGGCATAAAGGGGTGGTTACCATTGTCAATCACAATCGCTACCCTCTCCGAACCCTGTAATACTGCCTCTCGGTATCCATCTGGTTGAGGCTCGATATATTTCTCGAAGTGCGCTTCTCTTGGGGGATAGAGGTGTGGTGGTGGGACTGTGCTTTCTGGATCTGAAGCTTGGGGAGCTGGGTCAATTGCAGAAGGTGCCATTTTGTTCGAGTCGTGGAAAGTTAGGTGCAGATCAGCGCATCATGGATCTAAAGGATTGCCTCAGTTTAACGTTGAGAATCGTTGTAGTAGCGTTGGATGCGGAAGTAAGTTTTGCGACCAATTGTGCTCATGGTTTCGTGGCTGGTAGGCGAGGCTACAAGTGGTGATCTTGACGAGGCTGACCAAAGAGAAGACAGAAAGTTGAGAGCTTGACAGCGCTTTGTTTCTCACTATGATTCTCTTAGAGACATTCCTATTACAGGAACTTTGGTATCATATTTCCATCATCTACATAATTTCTAATAGAGGTGTAACGCCAAATTCCAAATCATCATTACCCATTGTCCCCAATAGCTAAAACTATCTATGAGGGGTCTTTAAGACTATCCGTAGCTTATGATCAATCAGCCTCATAGTTGTAAAATTTTTATAAAGATCTTTATACCTTCCAGGTGAAAAAGGACGTTAGATTGATAATTCTTGAACATTTGAGCAACAAGCTCAACATTCATATTTTGGATGTTAATTTCCTGTTAAACACATTAGGGCGATAAACGCGAACTGAATTCATATCGACTTTACGTACTTGGAGGTTTTTATTCAAAAGCATGATAGCCTCATTAAGTTTCTCCTAAAGCCAAATTACTCACTGATCATGTTGGTACAAGCGACCATGTTTATGAGCACTTACCACATTCGTAATAATACGTGAGAGAAGCAGCGTCTGCTGATGTTCATGGGGGCTTTCCTACTTGGAATCAGCACAGTCAGTTGTTAATATCTCGCATACTTACCATTTTGTATTGTTCGTTGGCGTTGTTAATGTGGTGTTGACGCGTTTTTAGGAGGGGAAAGCGGCAATGTCGCGCCAAGCAATTGGGTACTGAAGATAGCTCAGCAACACAAACGCAGCGCCCTTACACACAACACCTCTTTCCGCAAGATACGCTGTCCTCTTTCAAATTCATCATGCCACCACCAAATCCAGACTCAGAAGTTCATCAGCAGCTCATCGACCAGCTTGATATCCATGCCATTCCTAAACCCTTCCGCAATCACCACTGGAAGCCCAACCAACGACGGAACAAGAATATCAAGACCATCCTTGGCGATGCTGTTCGAAAGGAAGCTTCCGTGATGGCGACACAGGAGAACAGCGGAGCGACAACTCCTCTACCAGATACGAACGAATCAAGCACCTCAACAGATGGCGAGGTCACTCCTGCTGTATCCACCGCAAGCTCTGTATTGCAACCAAACCTTGCGCAAGCTTCACGGAATCTGTCAAAGCTCGTATTAGAGCGAAACATGCGCTCGAATGGATTCTCAACAGCCCCGAATGCGACGTACATGAATATCGAGTCGGCACCTTCGATGGCACACAATAAGCATTATTGCGACCTCACTGGATTACCTGCACCTTATACAGACCCTAAGACGAGACTGAGATATCACAACAAGGAGGTTTTTGGGGTGATTAGGACATTGGGTCAGGGAGTGGCAGAGCAGTACCTGGAGGCTCGTGGAGCTCACACAGTGTTGAAATAAGGGATCTGGAATGCTTGAGGTAGTCACAACATCAAATCCATTGGAATAGTATATGTGCAAGGCGAAGGGTAGGCACCGCTATATCCGAGAGATGCGACTCAGCAGATATGGAGGAATCGCGACTCGAATGAGGAACAGCTATGAACCCTACGAGGATTCGAAGAGAAATCCTTTGACGCCTCCACAATTCGTGTTCCCTATTTTAAATCCACCCCAGTTACCAACCACCAATTCGAACACCGAGAATATCTCGAAAAACTGCATGTACAACCGACAAAGTCAAGCCCATTCCACCCACCAAACGTCTTTCAACGAGTGGCTCAAGAAGATGCTCCGGCTTAATCGCGATTAAATATGTTCAATATCTGCCTGTGAGGACGGGGTACCGAGAACATATAGAAAATAGACTCAGTTACCAGAACATAAAGCTCTGATCGTCGCGGCAATAGAATTGTGCAAATGGCAACGCAATTTCGGTATCGTGGTCGGAATAGATCGAAAATCTGCCACGGTCCAACCCACGAGCTCAATTACTCTCGTGTGTTATGGCATGTGGAATGCGTGGCAAATTATGTGATTGAGCTGTTGAATTTGAATGAAGAGAGTATTGCAGAATTGTTCTCCAGAAAATTAAGCCTCAGAGGTCTTGGCAGTGCACGGACCAATCAATCCTTTTGTGGAACACTTCGAGCACATATTTTGAGAGCACTTTTATCAGTAAAAGACATCGCATTGGTATGGTCTCGAACTATACTCTCTTTATGGATGAACTCGTCTCTATCCATCTCTTCCCATGATAACTATGGCAGAAACCAACCGAGGTCCTATTCCCTTCTAGATTAACCTTCAGACTTAGTTTGTCACCAATAACTCCCGTATTCTATAGTTCTGTTTACATAATCATGTTTCCTCTTTTTTATTGTTCTTGTTAGTTAAGGCCTTTTATTGCTATACTATTGCCAAGCATCTATCAAGTGATAAGCAACCCTCAATCTATGATAGATACTTTCAAACTATCCCTCGATATCATTTAGCATTGTGATATACTGCATGTACCCCCCCAATAGTCAGGTTAGCAAACCCATGGACCTTTTGATCTGGTGCCTAAAAGTTACATGATGATAGCAAAGAGCTTACCAGAGACTCTCAATTACACTCAATTTCGAAGCCTTGTGCTTCGGCATGATGGTTCTGTCCTTGAGGAGTGGTCTATGACGATGAGAACTTGATCTAATCTGATAATTTTTTCTGGAGCCTTCTGTTGTGTAAAGCGCTTGACCCTCAAATCTCATCACTTTCGCTGTGTAGTTGGCCCTTGCAATTACGCCCAGCTAGCGTATGGTCTGATGTTCAGCTTTATAAATAATTCATTACATATCCCGGGTAGTCAACTCAGGCCTAGGTCTAGCGGTTCTAGCGAGGTCGCTTGCTAATATGTCCTCCCCATTTTGTTACTCATTTCCTGTGAGCAGCGATGTCAAGCTGAACCCCTACAGAATTTAGTCAAGCGAGGCCAATAAATGGATTTGCTATGGATGTTCATACATCCATTTACTTCCTACTCAGCATAACAATTGTAAATGTGATTCTAGCACATTCGACACCAGCAGGAGGATCCACCAATGAACTACTTATGACACAACGCTCCTCTTAGCTATTGATTTCCTACTGTAAACACCAGAATCACAACATGACTCAACATTTCAAGTTCCAACACCAAAACAAGCCTCCCAAGATCTCACACGCGATCAACAACTACGAGTGCAAGTTCTCTTTAATGATGCAAACTATACAGTCTCTCAAATTATCCTACAAACAGGCTTTACCCCACGCCAAGTATGCTATGCTCTCGTAAATCGTCCCACACTACAAAAGCAAAAGACTAGTCAAAGGGTTCTCCTTAAAACTCCTCAAAGGAAGAGATTCATTAAATGGGTAACAGCCTCAAAGGAGAATCGTGAGACTCCTTGGATAGAGATCCCTAGTATCCTTAGTCTTGATTGCGGCGAGAAAGCTATTCGAACTACTTTTAAGGAGAGACTTGTGCAACATCTCTCACGAAGAAAACCACTACTTTCTAAAGAGATTAGTAAGAAGAGGCTTCAATAGGTAGAAGAGTATATTAATTGGACAGAGGAACAATAGAATAAGCTCTTGCAGAGTGGTGAGACTTGGGCACAACCGAGGAAATATACTCGTACCTGGGTAATACAGAGGATTGGTGAAAAGGAGGTATATAATAAGGATTGTACCCAATCACACTATTGAAGGAAAATTAGATAGATATTTTGAGGTTCAATAAGTAAAAAGTATAGAAGGCATAAAGGGTTGTTTTAGGAGAAGGACTAAAAGACAATTAATAGGGGGTCATATAGTGGGATTACTATTCCTGTTGTAGATGAGATTTTACAATAATACCCCGGGCTTCACTTATAACAAGATAACACGAAAGGGCACACTTCTACCTTTACAAAATCTATACTTGAGGCAGCTAAAATAAAGGTTATAGAATGGCTTCTCCTGATTTAAACCCTATAGAGACTATATAGAATAATACAAAGGATTATATTTAGGAGCACTACCCTTAAGTTTATAGCTCATATAAAAGGCTTAGGAGCGCAATTCAGGAAGGTTGGGAATCAATAATCTACGAGAGGATTAGGGAGCTTGTACATAGTATAAAAATATTAGGTGTATTTGGTCAGCAATATAGTGACATTTCATCCCTGCATTTACAATTAAAATGGCTGCGACGAAGTATTTCTCATTTGCCCTGCTGTCATCGTTGTTAATTTGAGCCATCGGGTCGATGGCCAGTTTCTGAGCATTCAAGCTGACTTAGTGAGAGGGTTGAGGTCTAACTTAACATCTGCTCTGGCCCAAGTCCAGTACGGAAATACCTGAAATAGGCGAGGCCAACCGAGCGACTCGTTTGTGGTCTCCTTCCATTTCGTTTCTCGTTAGTCACTTAGGTTATTCGTGTCCGAGCCGTCGCTCGAATCCATAACCTCTTGCGCTCGTTGCACAATGATTCACCCGTGATGATTTCTGAAACAGCTCTTAGTCGTCATCTAACCCAGTCGAACCTGGCTTGTTCTCCTGTCCAGAGACAGCCTTCCCTGGATTCCACCTGGAACCCACACACTAGTTAGTCAGCAACACCTACTTTATGTAGGTTCCACTCGTAGACCTAGAAAATACATAGCTTTTGACCCTCACTTCGTACATGGCCACAGTCTGCCATTTACGGACAACCTAACTTCATGCTATTAAACACACAGAATCAGCCATGTTTTTACGGAAAACCCCAACCCAAACCTCATGGCATCTTTTCCAAAGCCGCCAAAAACCGTGTTAAGGATCTGAACTAGCTTGTAGCCCCCAACAACCTTGGTACCCTCCCACTTCAACGCAGCCTAGCAGGTCTTTTGTCTTTTTCTGAAGGAAAGTTCGTGGTTCAACACACTGCGAGCTCAAGGATCGCTTCTAGTAGGAGCTTTTAATATCCTTCGCCGCTTAACTAAGCTTGAGATTTTTTTTAATGGAGAACCCCTCTAAAACACCGTAGGCGAAGTCACGACCGTGTAACCACAATTTATCTCGTGGGAAATAGGCTATTTGTTTTCCCAAGAGCATAATTGCATCTCTCCAGTTTACCACGCAATTTCTTTGAACTAAGCTTGCTTGGATTGCAAATTCGATATTCTTTTGCTGTGTTATCTCTGTAAAGACCTTTGATATCTTGAGGAGCTCACAAGTATGAGGTACGTACCACCAATAGTTTCTAGATAGTGTGTGCGTAATGCCAACGGCCAAATTAAACTCACGAGAAATCTCTCAAATTCTTGGATATTCTACCGAGTGAAAAGGTATCGCTAATGCACCATGAAATCTTTCACAGAAACTAAGGAATTCCGGTGAAAGATGGCATGATATTATGTCTCCCTGAACCAGCAGGCACCTATTGGTTGAAAAGATGTGCCTTCTGTTCCTTTTATGAACTGCCTAGCCGTTTTCTTCCATTTTCGGTAACAACCAAAGTACAGAAAGATTACAGCCAGTGACCGAACACCAGGCATAAGGCTGTGACTCTAAGGTAACACCAAGAAGCCGCCATAAGCAAATATTGCATACATCGATATTGAAGGTTGCTCAGCCCCGCAAGTCGCTCCCAATAGAACACCGTGCTAGTATGCGGCTCAAATAGGAAGATTTGGGGGCAGCAGAAGGGGCAACTAAAAGCCGCAACTCCCCAGGCAGCATCGTAGAAAATATCTAAAACCAACATTGTGTCTCTTTGCCCTCCCATTTGAGAAATTAGCATGGCTTCTAGAGAAGAAGTATCAGGGTGCGCGTCAACATATTCTCGTCAGGCTCTATCTACAAGAGCCGCACCGTTATATTTTCCCACTCAGTCAAATCAAGGGCATACCGGGAACATCCTCACACTAAATGTTGCCGAATCATCAAATGGTAACCAAAGAGCATCACAAGTTTCAAATAGGTCTCTGTCCTTCAAGTCTGCTCCTGTTGTTCTCCCACCTCCGTCACGAAGTAATTCGGTGGCAGAGCCTTGTGATGTTTGCAAAAGGACAGGTCCCAAGACTTGGACTTGCATTCAATGCAACAACGATTCATTCTGCGATGATTGCTGGTCCAAGGAACGCGCCCATCGTCCCGGGGCAGTGGGTTTCGATGGGAAGCCGCATGAGAAAACAGATCGTAGAGTAGTTGAGCGCTTGCGGGACATCCTAGAGCCAGAGCGAACTCCCGAGCAGCAACAGGAATTACATCGGGGTGACGAGGATACGACATGGTTTGGCATCGCCCGGGACTCCGCAAATCTTCCAATTTTCCAGGACTATGAGAGATATGCATCAATTATGACCCAAAGTCGGACAACTGAAGTCAACGTGAGATATCCACAACTTGTTTCATTTATTGGACAAACAGGTTAGAATACCCAAAACATCCGATGTATTCTCCTTTTTGTTTTCAGACGCTAACGTCTTTATTTATTCTAGGTGCGGGTAAGAGTACACTAGTTAAGATGTTGATTGACCACCAGGAGAATTCTATTGAAATGGCCAATCCAACCAGTAGATTTTCCTCTCCGGTCACGGGTTCGATCAACGATAACATCCCAACTTCTGGGGATGTTCATCTATACTCAGATCCTGCAACCTACTACAGTGCTAGGCCAATGCTCTATGCGGACTGCGAGGGACTTGATGGTGGTGAAAATGTTCCGCGTGGTGCGAGATACAAGCTTCGAGATGATGCACCTCCGCAAGCTGCCCGATCCTCGAGTGCCCGCAATGATCCAAAATTTCGAAAAAAGATTCGCAAGGCTTCTCACAGCTCACAGAGAGATATAACCTGGGCAACAA
Organism: Tricladium varicosporioides; assembly: GCA_021365295.1. NCBI lineage: Eukaryota > Fungi > Ascomycota > Leotiomycetes > Helotiales > Tricladiaceae > Tricladium > Tricladium varicosporioides. The sequence goes on along the minus strand of JAJTIW010000014.1, from coordinate 756,454 downwards.
CGCCGGAAACTCGTAAACGAGAATATGCCGTTACCCAATTATATCCTCGCCTCCTTTATACCTTCTCAGATGTAGTAGTCTTCGTGCTTCGCAATCCAAAGTAAGAACTCATGCTTACACTATTGATAGTATGGAAAAACTGAGTTGATTTAGGGTTTTTGAATCAGTCGTCCTTGAGAAACTGCTTGACTGGGCGTCCGCATCGATCGAAAAGTCACTCAATCAGCCGGCTCTGCCTCATGTCATCATTGCCCTTAATGCTACAGATCTTCAAATTGATGAAAAGCAGTGGGGCGTCAGAGAAGCAACCGCGATCCTGATGTCTGATATTGAGGGTGCCATTTCTCGAGTTCCACGCTTTGGAGAGTATGCACATTTATGGCGCGAAGCTGGTCGGCTAATCACAACGACGAAGGATCTCCTGGAGTGTTACTATTCATCGGTAACAGTAGTGAGGATTCCAACCCATGGACGTTATATGCTCATGAATGAGCAAATTAGCAAACTTCATAGTCAGATTCAAACCTGCTGTGAAGCTTCCTACTTGACTAAGAAGCGTGTCCGTATGTTATCAAACGATGAAAAGCTTCAGGTCTACCTCCAATCCGCTTTTGATCATTTCTCACATAATCTTGAAGTTCCATTCGACTTTGTGAAAGAGGCTGTCAAGAACAACCCAATTCCACGCGATTTCGGAGGTAATATTTTAAAGCTAGCTATAGCAGTAAGGGATCACAACAGCTTTGTGAATCACTATGATGGGGCAAACATTTTTACAAAACTCAGTCACATGGTTGCATCATGTTTGATGCTTAATTCTGCAAGACAAAGCCTGTTAGGTAAGGAAGACTATAGTCACTGGCAGCTTACTTTCTATGCTAATGCCGAACAGGCTCGACTGTACAATTGCTTGAAGATATCTATGCTGACATGTGTGACGAGGCACTTGACAACTTTTGCAATATGTACTGGCCCTGCAGCTTTAGAAATGCAAATGGGAAGTGCTGTAATATGAAATCGGGGCATAATCCCAAAGGACACCAAAATAGCAATGGGAGGATTCTTGCAACGGGTGGATACGAGTCTAACTTTCACTTCGACGACTATGCTGACGAGTGGATTAACAATATCAAAGTGGAACTAGAAAAGATTCAACAGGAAGTCCATTCAACAATGTTTCGCCACCCATCATGGACAGAACCCGATGCTGCAGCGAAAATCCATCGACGCATGATGAACGAGTTCTATAGAAACGTGGGGGATGTTTACCAATTTGTAAGTCATTCGACGTGTTTTTCATGCTTGAGAGAATTACCGGAGCATCCGTTGCCATGTGGGCATATTTTATGCACCCCATGTGTCAATTCGTATGGCCGCCAAGCAGAGAAAACAGTGATGAAATTGGATTCGTGCCCACTGCATGCGGTTGATACAGAATTCGTCAACGGTTTCCCTTGGAAAATCAAGATTAAGCCTTTGTACGCTGGAACAAGAATCCTGAGTCTTGATGGGTAAGTGAATTTTGTGAACGTTCATTAAAGATCACTTATCTAACATTCTCTTTAGTGGTGGTGTTCGGGGCATTGTTGAACTTGAAGTTTTAAAAGCAATCGAAAAAGCTTTGGGTGGAGACTTGCCAATACAAGCCTTCTTTGATCTTATTGTTGGGACAAGGTAATTGGAAGGGCCATCTATGATGATTGGTCACTAACATACTCTAGCACTGGTGGAATAATTGCCTTGGGACTTGGTGTAGAAAACTGGACAGTGGATCAATGTATCAGCAAATTTACTAGTTTGTGTGGAAATGCATTCACACCACGAGAGTTGCTCCATGTCCCTCTACTCGGGAAACTTTCAACTTTCAACCACCGAAGTATGTACAAGACAAAGCCTTTTGAAAAAGCCCTGCGGGAATCTTTCGAGGAGAGACCCCTCTTTGGAGGATTAAATAGTCAAAAGGGTCATATGATCAAAGTAGCGGTAACCTCGACAACCCTAATGGACCAACAACCGGTTGTGCTAGCAAATTATAACCGCCCTGACTCTCAGGAATATAGTAAGATAATACGTTCACAAATTTGATTTGGTATTTACATCTTTTTAGGCAGCTACACCTTTGAACGCCAAGACAAGCCAGCGATGGAGTTGAAAACTTGGGAAGCGTAAGGCAATACTTTTGCTACTTGTTGCACTTAGCTAACCTAATAAGTGCACGCGCAACTTCAGCGGCGCCACCATACTTTAAGGATTTCACAAAGAATGAGACAAAGACTGCCTATATCGATGGTGCCCTATATCATAATAATCCAGTGGGAGTTGCACATCATGAGAGAATGCTTATCTGGAAGGATGTGGGGATGAAGCAGCCAGATATATTCCTATCAATTGGAACAGGGTACAATGGACACCCTGAGCAAGATACTCCAGTCTCAACCTCGTTTTTCGGCAAGTTCAATACGACACACAAAAAGGAACTTCCCCCTCGCCCAAATGTTCCCCTCGGAAACCTCAGGACCTTCTCCACATTCACTGGGCAGCTCTGGAGCACTGTGAGCAGCAGGTTTGACAGCATTCTTAATTGTACCAAGATATGGAACGATTTCCGTTTGGACGCCTTAGGAGGACCTTATGCGAGCGATCAACGACGATACATAAGATTGAACCCAGACTTAGGTTTCAAAGTCCCAAAATTGGATGCAGTAGACAATCTTCGTGATATCCAACAAGCTGCCCATGAACACTTACAGAGTGGTTTCGCTAATGCACGAACCAAAGAGGTGGCCCACCGATTGATTGCAAGCACTTTTTTCTTTGAAAAAACCGACGCATCAGCGAGAGAGCAAGAGGGAAAGTATGAGTGCGATGGTGTGTTACCTTATGGTGTTCTGATATTTTGATACTGGGGCTAATTGCGACAGGTTTTATCTGCTGTCGTTTCCATACCGGAACTGAAGAGATGAAAGCTCTCGGTCGATATATTCTTGATTGCATGAAAGGGAGCTTTGAGCCATATTTCATCATTCAGGAGGATCGCAAATACGAAAATGTACAAAAGGTTCTAATATCTGAGGATGTTCTGAAAGATATGCATATCAGAGGTAGATTTCTTATCGGCCCAATTCACATCACACTATCAAAGCAGTTATCAACCACTGCCATCTACCTCTGCTTGCAGGAAGCGCTGTATCCATATTCTAGAGATTCGAATGTCCCAATAAGTGGGTTTCCAAGAACACTTATGACAGAGGATTTCACACAAAGTAAGCGAACTACAACGCGTCTCGGTCTTCACTAACAACTAGATAATAGAGCCCATACCACGTACCACAGTTGCCAGGAACAGAAACAGTGGGTCCTTTAAAGGCCGCCTAACTCGCCGTCGCCGCCAAGTGCTGCAAAAACCAACATCTTCTGGAGAGAGTTCTACTAGCCAATCTTCTTCGTTGAGGCGAGTCAAGTCGCAATCCAACCTCAAACAAGGCCAGACTGAGGCAGTTTTCCCTGCCAATCCCGAAGATGTAAGTCGATGGTCAAAGAGACGCAATTCTATCAACGCGATGTCGCAACCAGATGTCTATGAGCTGGATGATACGAGTTCTACGGCAGCCCCTTCTGATATGACAATCGACTGGGATGAGATCCCTTCCATGAGGAAAAAGAAGCCATTTCGTTTTGTCATCTAGGTGTACTGTACACGCATATAAGTCCTCTCATTCATTTCCTCATTAAGGTGTACGGGTATTCTCTTCCTTAAATATATGATTTCATCAATGATTTCATGCCACTAATGTATTTAATTTCGTGCTCTTTATTATTGTAAGCTGAGAAAACAAGATATAAGAAATTAAACAAGCACAAAATCAAATGCAACCTATTTATTTTTATACCATCTATAACTTTCTAACGAAACGCTGTCATCCGCCAAGCAGCCACTTGTATTATTAGCTATACAGAATCAATCGCCGTTTTGACTCCTATGAACTGCTTATTATGTCGCTAAGAGCTAAGCAACTCCGGAAAGCGCTGTCATAGTATACCCTTTAGAACGTATCATAACCTTGTTCAATAATGAACAACTATCAGATTTTGATATTCGTGCATAGCCCCAGGGACTGATAATTTCTGAAAACTCACAATCTCTGCTGCCATGAGGTGTGACATTTGTCTTAGTGGAATTGTCTTGATAGAAATTCTACTGAAAGGAAGACTTCAATATTGGCCTCAAGTAGTGTTGAATAATGCTAGGGATGTGATGAATCTACAAAGGTTTAGGGATTGATAGCGGACTACGCTAGTAGCGAAGAAATTGACCCAACTCGATAGATGTTTTAAATTCTTTGCCCTTTCGAAACGTGTTGGAACCCCCACCCTCTGTCCTCGAAAATTACCGAGAATTGAATAGCACTTTGAGCGTAATTAGCCGAATGCAATAACTTTGAGAGCGCTGCCAATCACCAGAGATTTATCTGATTTGTTCCCAAGATCATTTGAGTATGGAAGTTATTTGTTTTTATTAAAAAATCCGTAAACCCCACAGCAGTATAAAAGTTATGCATACATATTTACGCTATTGTTGAAACCCTACACATTGTTCAAGTAACAAAAGAAGTCCTTTTATTGCTTTGAACCAGATGCTCGGCCTACTGTTATTACATCTGGTTGCTGTCGAAATATTTCACTATTGTTTAAGGCCAACATCCTTCGCGGAGCCCTAAGCATAACGTGCTACTTCGCCCACACTAGCTATATTCCACAGCGAGCTAGTTGGTCTCTAAGAGACTAGAACTAACACGCTTTCGATTTTACACTCAATAATATACTTGCTCCATCTAGCGAGCTATGTGGTGATTACCCATTAGTAGCGGTTGTACTACTAGCAATAGAGTCGTAGTTGTGTTGACTTTCGACCATTTGTTCTTGTAATTAATGAGCTTCTTAATAGGCACTCCCAAACCCATCCACTGCCACAGAGTTAAAGTCAAATTCTTAATGTGGGCTTAGAATCTTATAGCTAGGTCGGTGCCGCTCTTCGTGGACAATAAGATTAGGTGCATCTAGCGAGAATGTTCTGTGAAAGAAAAATGTCGTAGCACCGAACAGTTAGGAGCAAGCGATTTCTATGATTCGGGTTCGTGAGCTGTGTTTCTCGACCTCGCCCATGCTGGAGAGGAGGGTAAGAACAAAAGTTGGTGGTGTTAGTAGTGTTATCAAACTTCCCTTACTCCCAATTGAAGGCACCCACTCTCCACTTAGACACCTGGTATCTGCTGCAGGCAATTGTAAATACTAAGACCATAGTTAAATTTCCTTACTGCGCCTTGAGAGAAGAAACTCTAGGTCAATAAAGCGTACTTTAGGAAAATGTGGATATTATACCGACAAAAACAAACATAGTTGTAAATGAGTGTGTCCAAATGCAAGGAGAACAGGTTTTTATGCCTCGAAGCAACGTTATGTAGAGTATTAATGGCAAGGACTAAGAGTGTGAAGCTAGGCAAAGGAAGGGAAAGATCAATAGAAGAAAGCGAGGGCGGTGTGGAGCAAAAGAACTGGTATCCCTTAAGAACTGAGAGTTTCTGGGATTGAGATGTGCAACAAAAATTTTGACGTTGAGGGGTTCTTTTCATCCGAGGTTGCTGGTCATTAAATGGCTTCGGATATCCTTTAAATCTGCTACTGATGACATATCGCATTATGAAGAGGTGAACCTGAGTATGACTAAGATTATATTACCAGACTACGAACGGGCTGACTGATTAGAGTTTATATATCCCCATCCCATACGCACGCCCCATCCCACGAACGCCAGCCCATGCTCGCCGTGAGGTATATTTATACAGAAACAGGCATTATCAATCCTCCCTTTTCTCTTTCCATGCTTGCGAGAATGCAGCATGAAACCTCCCATTTCTACCAATTACCCATCTCGTTATATACAATTGCTAATTTTACGAACGACGTCAAGCCCGTAGCTCACTGGCGATGAATGGGAAAATAACCACACATGCTTTCCAAAATATGAGAACGCTCTGCTCGATAGCCAATGGGAATTTCCAGAGACCGAGGAATGAACCCATGGTGTTTTGCATAACGATCCATATCGAAAGGAGGGCAACGGCGAAAAAGTGATAGACGAGGACAATAGGCTGGCGGATAATGCCAGCGAGAAGGCCTGAAGGACCATCTATACAATTTCCACCTTTCTTGAAGTATTGGAAGCAGCCTTTCTGCAAAGCCTTTAGCTGGCTGTCGTTGGCAGCGAAGAGAGAGTACAGGGCCATGGCAAGGATGTTGATGATTGAAGAGAGGTTTTTGCGCTTCCAGTGGAATTCCTTCATCGCGGCTTGGATCTTGTCCGTGTCTGCGAGGTTGGGGATGCGTTCTGGAGAGAGGAGTTCAGCGAGGAGGACAACATCGTTAAATGCTACAGTCATGCCACCACCGGTTAGAGGATGACGCATATTCATCGCGTCTCCTAAGACTACCACTCCTTTCTCTGTTTGCGTGCTTGGTGGAAGGAAACTGTTGGGCATACTTCGAGGGATCCTTCCGTCAGCGATGGCGGCCTCGAAGCAGGGCTGGACTGCTTTGGGTAAGGAGGGAAGGATAACATCTTTAATATGTCCTCGAACACCACCTTTGGCAGGTGTTGCTGATTTCAGGCCTTCTGGAACATCAATCAAGGCTCGAGTTTCGTGTGTTCCGATTTGGTAGAGGAGGACAGGTGAAGAGTCACCCAATATGACAGTACCATGATTTGGGCATGGTAGAGGACAATCTATCAACTCCAAGGCGTAAAACTTGCTCTTAACAATCGGTGTTTTGTCGATGAACTGTTTTCGGAATTTCGAGGCATAACCATCCGCGATAATGGTGAGTTGACCAAAATAGTAGTCCTTTTCCTTGTCACCAGTTGCAGGATTTAAGGTTCTCGACTCTACACCAAGAACCTGTGTGCTGACCGTGCTAGTAATCGTGTCTGTGACCTCCGTTTCAACGATAGTGATATTTGGTTGGCTGGCGCAAGCCCTTCGTAGCTGTGAGATGAAACGGCCGTGATGGAAAGCTTTCCCCGCAGGTCTTGAGCTCTTTTCATTCTTTGACTGGTGAAATCCACCTTGCGCCGCCGCCGCTGCTGCATCTTCAGGGTATGGAATCTGTACTCCATTTCCGTAGTATACAACTTGATATCCATAAACCGGCACAGCGTCAATCCCCTCCAAACAATCTGCCATTCCCAGCTTTTCCAGAGCAGAAACACCACCTGGTTGTAGTAGTTCCCCAACAATGCGATCGGGTTCTTTTAGCCATCTTTCAAGGAGAAGTACACTGCGACCCTGTTTTGCGAGCGCAAACGCCGCAGCACATCCAAATACGCCCGCGCCAACCACTACCACATCAGCTTCATGATGTACACGTCGTCGCTGCTCGTTGGCTTCTTGTAAATGGCTCGAAGACATCGTTGGGGATTGTTGGGGGAAAAGTCGTAGTGGAGGAGTTCGTGGATTGTCAGGGTCCTTGTAGAGTTTCTAGATTTTCTAGAGCATGTGAAAGGCGGCGTCTAGGGTGGCATAAGAAATGGTGCTATGCAGCTCTCTGTCGGTGTCGGAGCATGTCAAATTAAGAGAGAGAAAGATGAGCTGACAGGTGCTAGAGATCGACTGACGTGGGACGGTGAACGATGCAATTCCCCCTGGAGGCTCGCGGGGTTGAGAAAATTCTAGAGAGGCGATTTCCGGCTGGTACGACTTGCCATGAGAATCGATTGTCCAATCTCCACGAGAACGGCCGTTGGATGATGCTTGGCAGGGGACAAGCACAAGAGACAGAACTCAAACCATTTACCACCAATAACCTGTTGGTTGTAGCTATTTCCAGCAAATAATTCGTAGAATGCAATTCCTCACCGCTTATATGAGATTCTTTCATTGGGTTCAACCACAAAGTATTGTGGTTGCCTCTTGACCAAGTTGGCTGGACTTCGACGACGGCGTATTCGTGTTCGAGGATCCACCCCTTTGTCCACTCACATATTTGCCACGTGACTCGTACGACCCGGCATTGGGTCCCCCTCGTCCCCCCCTGTGCGCCGGCTGCACAAATTCCGTAACGCTGATTGTGGTTCGAGGCGGCAAATGTCGCTAAAGGAGTCAAATAATAAAGTCACCCAGACCGCGCTTTTCCTCAACAAACAACCCTCCTTTGCGATATCTTCATCTTCTTCAGTGCTTGGCCTAACATGTCTGCCATACTGTCCAATTCCACTCTGACAGCCCCGGATACCTACTTTGGCATCTACAATGAGCTGTCCAAGTACAACGTTCATTTGAACGTTTTCGAGCGCCTTTGGGCTGTATGTTCTACCCTCCTAATCAACACAACCCTTGCTAATATGTTTCGCAGAGTTGGTATGCATATATGGGCAACGATGTTCTTGCTACCGGAATCATGAGTTTTGTTATGCACGAAGTTGTCTACTTTGGCAGAAGTCTTCCCTGGGTTATCATCGATCAAATTCCGTGGTTCAACAGATACAAGATTCAGGGGACGAAGATTCCCACTGCAGCCGAACAATGGGCATGCACCAGACTCGTTCTCCTCTCCCATCTCACAGTCGAGCTTCCTCAAATCTGGCTTTTCCACCCGATGGCGAAAGCATGTGGTATGGAGACTAGCGTTCCTTTCCCTGCCTTGAGCACAATGGCGCTTCACATTGCCATCTTCTTCGTCTTGGAGGATACATGGCATTACTGGATGCACCGTGCGATGCATTGGGGACCCCTATATAAGAACATCCATAAAATTCACCACCAATACTCTGCACCTTTCGGTCTGGCCGCTGAGTACGCTTCCCCAATTGAAACCATGGTCCTTGGCGCTGGCACAGTCGCTGTCCCAATTGCCTGGGTCTTGATCACCGGCAACCTTCACATTCTCACCATGTACCTCTGGATCGTTTTTCGTCTTTTCCAAGCAATTGATGCCCACAGCGGATATGACTTCCCATGGTCCCTACACCACTTCCTCCCATTCTGGGCTGGAGCTGAACATCACGATGTCCACCACGAGCGTTTCATTGGCAACTATGCGAGTTCCTTCAGATGGTGGGATTACGTTATGGACACTGAATCTGGACCAGAGGCTGCCAAGAAGAGACGCGAGCGTAAGGAAGCCAAGATGGCGAGAAAAACACAATAAATTGCTGCGGTTTCAAGCCTGTACATAGGTTTATTAGGGGACGACTGGGGAAATTTTGTATGTAAAGAATGGGTGTTGTAATATTTGGTTGGGAATTTGCTGTCACGATGGTGGGGGTCTCATTTCTAGGCGCAAAGGAGGCATTCGGGTTCCCTAGAATATCATGCATTAGGTCACTTATAGGATTGCCCTTCAAGGTGTCCCCCCTTAATTAATACAGAGCGCTACCTATAACCACCTATCTCCCTTTATGCCTAACATATTATCGCTGTACTAAATACCCAGATACCGAGTTTTGTCCGTGGGCTGGAAGGAAAGCTATTCATCTAGTACAAAAATGTCTGAATTCTTCATGCCATCCCTTTCAACACAACGATATAATTCCTCGATCGACATAGTCTCTTCCTCCAAGCGCATGTGTTATTACTTCATTGACTTCGGCACGCAACAATCACCCGCCACAACCGCGACTTGATCTACAAGTCCCTTTCCTACATCTCCCTCTTGCTCAGTCTCAACTAGAGGCTCAACCTCACCGTATTTTCCCGCAGCCTCATCACAGAATCTCGCCATCAAAACGTCTTTCTCTGATAATCCGGGCGGAGAATGAGTCGTCCACCGTACGAATGTCGTATTGTAAACCTATACATTACCAAATGTTAACACATTTTGAGTTTCACCCCTAAGAATTCATCTAATATAGTGTGATGGAATAATAAGGATAAGTCATAAGGTGGGAAGAGTTACGTTCGACCACTCAGGATGATGCTTTGCCCTCACACACTCATCCGCAACCTCGTTCATAAAGTTCCAGCACTTCTTAAAGCCTTTGAACCTAAATGGTCGTTCTAGTCCTTTTCCATTTTCAGTGAGTCTCCATTTCCCTCCATTTCCCTTCAACAAGTTTTCTATATCTTTCTGTCCCTGAGCTGGATCATAACTTGTGGAGAATTGCGGTTGAGTAGACATTCTTCTCACCACGTGAAATGCTGGCTTAGAATGATGATAGAGTTTTGGTTTGAGGCCAGCTCTGAATGTGCAGCGAGGAATTGTGCTCATCGTCGAATGGTTTTTAAGAGGACGATGTAAACAAGTGAAAGGAGAGGGTGAACATGTGATCAGCAGTGGTATTACATAAGCGGGAACATATTTTCTTCGGGGCTTTTGACTCTTTTTCCCACATCAACATTTTCTTTGCTACGAAATGCTAGAACGACCATCGCAGTTGATTCTTGCTAAGCATTCTGCTACATAGTAATAGTTGAAGCCTTGTCGTCCAATACTTACCACATTGAGATCAATCCGTGAGTTTTCATCTTTCTCATCACTTTCACATCCTCCCTGGAAATGATGAACAACATGACGTTATACCCAGCTCACTCAGATGCACAAGTTGCACATGCTGCGAACGCGTATCTACTTCTGATCCTCACAATTCTATATTCTCGATTGCCTCCTTGTGCACGAGCCGTTGCTAACATTGCAGCGTTCATAGTCTTTCCTCCAGCATCTACTTTGACTTGTGGCACAACTTTCCCTCAGGATTTGCGAATTATACTCCCAGAGTTCCACTTGCTGCAACACGCTTTTGATTTCTATGCTCAATATCCTTCAAGACATATGGCTAGCGGAATATTTGAGAGGTTTCACTCACACAGTTTGCTCCAGCTTGCTCCCTATGAAATACCCGTGGCCATGATGGGCTCAAATTTGGCTTTACCTCAATCTGACTAAAATCTGTGAGTATCTGCAGTGCAGAGCTTTTTAGAGATATGTTAAATGTCATTGCGTGATGCAACCTCTATAGTCTATTACTCTTTCTTCTAGTTATGAAATTTGTATATGTTGGCCTTCGTAAATTCTGAACTCATTGAAATCAGACGTAGAAGATCCCCACTCCGAGGTTCTTGAGTCTTTTATAGTAAGCAACTCAACGCATGGTCAGCAATTATCCGTTGCAGAATCAAGTGCATCGCTTCCGCTTTCCAACACCCCACCCGATTTATGTTGCAACTGCATCTCGGGGAAGGTAGAATTCATCCACTACCGAGCACAACCTTGGCTTTCAACGTCGGTACCAAGACCCTGCAAATTATGAACCCTCAGATTCCCTAGTCTACGGCAAGGCCTGTGATGCAAGACTCCACTCACTGAAGTAGCTGTGCTTGAAAGTAGAGCAATGCTAGAGTTTCCAAAATCTTCCATAAAATAAATAAGCTTTTACAATAATTTCTTTTCCTTCTTCATTGAAGATGCCTGTGCCGGGGTGCCGCATGGGAAGCTCAACGGTTATATCCGAGTCTTCATCCTTTGGATCATTACCCACGATCAGTTATCCACGATACTGCAAACACAACACTCGCCAAAACGCCATATCTTCCGGTTGCGGCTTCAGGAAGAGGACTAACAGAGATTCCGGCTCCAACTTGTGTTTGCTAGGAACTCATTGGACAAAGAAAGTGCTGAGCCGCAGGTACATGGCCACCTAGCCACATCAAACGCACGATCCTTCATGCAGCACATCTGCACTCCAATCCGCCACTTGCTTGAAATGGCTTCAAACAAGTCAAACTCTTACGTTGATTCGATCAAACGGTGCACACGTTCTGCAGCAATGGAACTCCACGATCTGCAGGTGACGTTTTTGGCGTGATGCATGGACACCTCGAAGGTTGAAGAAGGTTTCTGTGTGTACCATGAGGTAGCATTAGACCAGCATACTTCTTGATAGCAAGGCACTATTCCTCCGAAAACGTGGCCGGGCACAACGTCTTTCGTCTACCTCAACGCACGTTCTCTCGAAATCACTCTAGAAGTTCCGACACTTCAATCAATCATGCTACTTCTTAACTTTTTCAGTCTTTGAACAATCATGGGAGTGATGGACTTCGTCGACCTGACGGGCTTCACGCCTGCTCAGCGAGAAGCAGTATTACAAGGACCTGGACTTCCTCCACCGCAAGGGATAATACCGAATTTTGATCATCCAGATACGTTGTCAATATATGTTGTACCGACTATTGTTTTGTGTATCACTTTCTCGACGTTGGCGCTGTTGATGAGGGTATATACTCAGAGGGCGATAGCGCGGCCTTTGTATTGGGAAGATTGTAAGTCGACCTCTGAATGGTACCGTTGATGGTTGGTTTAAAACTGACACTTTTAGATACGGCAATCGTAGCATGGGTATGTGAAAATACTTCTATCATATTGGAGTCCCGTGTACAAGAATGTTCGTGGAATATGATCCCATGATTAAGCATCCGATATTAGTCGTTGCAATCTACGATTGACGAGCAAGAGTCAATCAAACGATTACGCCTGGTTTCATGGAATCCGACACAAACATGTTTCGAGGTCATTACCAAATACCCATATATCAGTTTCTGACATCACCTAGGCCATGTTCATAGGTTTCTGCGTCCCCAACGTAATCTGCGCCCGCCATGGTGGTGCCCACCAATGGAACACTCGTCTTGAAGAAGTTTTCCTAATGCTCTATGTCTGTCTCTACGACCCGTCTTTCCCCCTCTTTCTAACAACCACCCAGTGGTCCAACCTTGTCCAAATCCTCTACGGACCCTGCATCCTCGCCGTAAAACTCAGCATCCTCCTCCAATACCTCCGCATCTTTGTTCCCTCCCGACAATCTAACAAATCCATGTTCATCGCCCTCTCCATAACCTTCACCGCACACCTCTTATTCTACACTGTCGATACGTTTTTCCAAATCTTCTCCTGTAACCCTCGAGAGAAAGCATGGGATCGGACGATTATTCATGGACGGTGTTTTGATTTACCTGCGACGTTTGTGGCGAGTGGTGCAGTAAATGTTGTGTCTGATTTCGTATTGCTGGTTTTGCCGATTTACAGTGTTTGGTGTTTGAAGATTAGCACGCGGCAGAAGGTTGCGATTAGTGGGGTTTTTGCAACAGGATTACTGTACGTCTTTTTAAACACTCTCCCGCCTTCCGATATTCACTTAGGTAAAAGGCATACTGATGAGGGACTAGAGTTTGTGTTGCGAGCATAGGTCGTATGATCTACATTATCATCCTCTTCCGCACGAAGAACCAAACGCGCGCTATCATCCCCCCTGGTCTCTGCGGGTTAGCTGAGATATCACTGGCGTTGATATGTTCATGTCTTCCTACGTGCCCGATGTTTTATCGTGTTATACGATCGCAGCTTTCCTCGTTATCCCTCTTCGGCTTTCGCCCCTTTCATAACACTCACTCCTCTCCCCCAACAATCAACGGAACTAAGGTATCAAGAGCGGAGGGTAAGCACCAAAGTGTCTGGGCGCAAAGTGTCCTCCGCACCTGCGATAGGGAAGAACGCTGGAGGAAGGAAGGAGGGGAAGGAACATATCACGAGTTGGGGGATTGGCAAAGGACGCCTAAGAGGGGGGAGCTGGTGGTTACGATTAGTAGCCCGGGACGGGGTAAGGATGGGGATGTGAAGAGTTGTTTCAGTGGGTTGGAAGGAAGTGAGCGGGGGATGGGGATTGTACAAACGGTTAGTGTGGAGATTGAAGAGATGGAGGCGAAGGTGATGGAGGGATGGGAGAAGAGGGAGAGGAGTTTTTATGATAGTAGTTGAGGATAGCAAAAGAGGATTGTATGATATGAAGTTACCGGGTTGTATATTATGGGAAATGATTCATGGATGAATAATGATACACTTGTGGTCACCTTATCCATTCGGTTGAAGCTCTAAGGTCATATCCATGTTACCTGTTTGCATCACCAGTCCAAACACAGCTACAATTACTCTAATCTAAAGTGAAAACACCATCGGTTTCCTAGTTTCCCCATAAAACAAGCGTACGATTTGTTACTCCAAACGATAGCAACATCTGCGAATCGAACAATCTCTGTGCTCAATAGCAACCCTCCTCCCACATAAATTAAAAAACGCACGACAAACATATATCCCTCATCTCGCACAGACGCCAGGAGAGTAAATATTACAGGCACTTCATATTTATACATGGTACTGCAAATATAGGATGTAGAATTTATACGAAACTAGGTGCTGCGTTTTTGCCACTTACCTGCCTGAAGATGATTTTCTAAAAGTGTTCATGAGCATTTGAGCGTGGATTAGGAATGTTTTGAGAGTGGGTTGTTTGACAGTAGAATTTCTCTGCAAATTAGCTCCTTAGTCATCCTAAGTTTTGCTTTCCGGGATGGAGAAACACTAAATATTTTCCGTTTCTTGCGTGCTGATTGCTGCAAGATCTCAAGCTCCGCTCTTGTGGTTACATTCCTCATTAGCTGCCCGTCTTCGCATGTACTCGATCCTTGCGCCCTTTTGCTCTTGTATACTTATGAATCGTTAAGTGTGAGGCTTAAATAGCACGGAATCTGTTGGTTGGTTGATCTTTGAATTCAGTGTTGAACTCCGATCTTCACATTCTCCAGTATATCGGATCTTCTCTGGGTTTTACCTTAAAATTTTGAGTAGTAGAACGCACCCATTGATCTCATCGTCTCCCATGCTTTCGAAAACCTTTGCTTGGAACAATGTACAATCCTATCTGCTTCACAAAGGAAATTTTCTGCGTTTGTAACTATGCTGTATTGTTGCGATGTGGAAAGGTTAAATGATATTGCAATCTCGTGGCCTGTACTCTAAACTTCCACGTAAAAGTCCTTGTAACTAGTCGACGAGAGTGTATAAGAGCTTGTTTCAGGAAGGTGGTGGGCTGTGGAAATGCGGCTGAAGGACTAAAAATGTCTATGACGGCATTCGAACCAGGTCCGGACATTTGGTATACTTTTCTGCCTGCTCAATCCTTCCTGTTTAGGAGAAAACCACGAGCGTGTGATGTATTCATCGACCATTGTAGTTCTCAGTCAATAGCATAAGTACGGTAGGTGTATTGTAAACAGCATCATTGGTCTAAAAATTTAAACACCTTACTCTTCTCAATCCATTTTGACTGGATTAAATGCTGAAAACTCTCTTCAAGTATTCATATTCTCGAAGTGTAGATCTCAAATATCGGGTCTTTACCAGCTGAAACACAGATATATTAATGGTGATCTCACTCGGTTCACGACCCGCCGAGTCGGCTTGTAGAGATAGCCGATTATTCTTCTCCATAGAAATCCGCGAGACTAGTACGAAACGGGAGAAACCCGCGATATCAATGAGGCACCCACCGCCTTGGCGTCCTCGTCTAAGCCTGGTAAAGCCAATGATAGATGTTGCCTGGTCTGCGGAACCTGGGTGTTGTCCGACGACAGTCAACAAACACGGAGCAATCATCTAGTATTCTTACGCTGTGAGTCTTGCTGAACGTTGTCCTTAAGATCATATATCTTCTCTTGACTCATATAAAGCTCAATGGATTCCTCCCCTCACATTTATTTCAAACCAAGATAGAAATGTCCGCACTGAGAACAATATCAACACTTAAAACCATGGCTACCGGTCCCAAGCTCAAAGTCCTCATTTCAGGCGCTGGTATAGCAGGGCCCGTCCTCGCCTACTGGCTCGCTAAAACTCGCCTCGATGCTTCCATTACTGTTGTCGAACGCTCCCCTTCTCCTCGCATGACCGGCCAATCAATCGACATCCACGGCCCAGCCATTGACATCGTTAAGTTGATGAAATTAGATGACGCGATTAAGGCACGGCATACGACAGAAGAAGGAGCAGTTATGTTGAATGAGAAGGGGAAGGTGTTTTCGAGGTTTGACGCAGGCGAGGACACATTCACCGCCGAGTATGAGATTTTGAGGGCGGATTTGAGTGAGATTTTTATGGAAGCTACATACAAATTTCCCAATATCAAGTACAAATATGGCGACCACATCATATCCATGGACCAGACGAAGAAAGATGTCCATGTGACATTCGCCAATGGATCAAAAGAAACTTATGATGTGGTTGTCGCCGCAGACGGAGGAACTTCTAAAACTCGTTCCATGATTCTGGATGACTCAATTACCAATGGTTCCTACAACTTCCTCGGACAGTACGTCGCCTTTTTCAGCATTCCCAGCAAACCCAGCGATCCAAAACTTTGGCAATGCACCAGTAGAGCCAAAGGTCTCGGTATCATGACGCGTCCTCATCGGAACCCTTCAACCATAGGAGTATATGTTATCATCACAATGCCATCACACGGAGTACGAGACCCGGTCGTTGAAGCAGCGATGGAGGAGGGACCTGAGGCTACGAAAAAGATGCTACACCAGTATTTCGAGAACTACGGCTGGGAAGCAAAGCGTATCCTTGAGGGTATGGACAAAGCGGAAGACTTCTATATGGCGCGTTGTGCCCAAGTCAAACTCCCCAAGTGGGTAAACGGACGCGCAACTGTTTTAGGAGATGCAGCTCACGCCACCTACGGGGTGGGAACAACTCTCGCTATTGAGGGTGCGTATCTTTTGGCTGGTGAGCTGGGGAAGATCAAGGACAGTAGTGATGTACCTATGGCGCTGGAAAAATTCGAGGAGGTTTTTAGGCCGCTTTATAAGAAAGATGAGGATTTACCACGGGGGTTTCCCCAGATTGGTTGGCCACAGACAGGGTTCGGCATGACGATTGCATATAGCGTGTTATGGATGGTGGCGAAGACGAAGGTTTATAAGCTTATCCCTAGGAGCACTGGGATGATTGGTTATTCATTGCCGGAGTATGATTGGATTGATTCATAAGAAATGGCTGGATGTAAGAATATATCTTGATGTGGGAGAAGGAGTTTATAGAGGGGTTTGCTAATTTGATAATCTCTGCTATATACCAGGGTGATCTGCTTGAAGCGAATAATTTAGGGCTAAATAGTTATGTAGTTTTACGATTCCATTCAAATCAGATTTGTTTCCAAGAAGCGAATGCCAGACATACACACTCAGTGCAGCAGTACCTTTGTTGATTGCATTACATCCCGTCTTTGCAGGTCCCACTAAGCATGTTCATTCTACTTTCTTTTAGCATTTAATGGAGTATCTCGCGGACTCCTCCTTGGAGGTATTCGGGTGAAAGGCATCCCCAGCTCAACAACACATTTATCTCGGTAGCAACGCTCGGAAAGCATAGTTAACTGTTGCATTGGTGTTAGAGGCTCTTATGTATCTAAACTTCCAATAAAGTTCGGATGCGGAATTTCGAGAAGTTGCTATAGACTCACCTATTGCATATCGACAGTGCCAGTGTTGGCATAGTGAAGAGATAGAGATATTGATGCTTTGCATTTGCTTAAGAAAATCCGCGGGGCTTTCTCACCAAGTTTGATTTTATATTCATATACAATTCAAATTTGTCTCACATTCCTACAGCACCACATTGTCATTTTCAAGATCTCGCTTACCATCTAAGAAGAGCAGCTTTCCCCTTCCGTGAAGCGAGCCTGACAAAACTAAGATTCGCATGTGGAAGCACAGGGAGTCTGAGAAATACAAATAGCATGGGAAGACGACATCCGTGCTCCAATCTATACCTAGGACAAACGCTTATTGAAGAATCTCAAGCATTCTCCAGGTTTCGTTAACTAGAGTAGCCGATCCCTCCCACTTAACTTTGGAGCAGTATCTCTTCACCCGAATAGCGCTTATAATCGCAAACAGGAGACTTTGTCAATAGCATACATCGCTAGACAGCAAAAGGTTTACTGAAAATAAACAAAGCTCCCTAGTTTGTTAGAAGGGATTCCTGGGGAAAACAATATTAGTTGGCTTTGTTTTCTAACATTTGAGACTTGTGAGGTAGAGGCTCCAACTTACGTTGGGCCATCATTGGCTTACACCAACGAACCTGATTTCCAGTTTGATGAGTTATTACATGTGATTTTAAGTACTTGAATAGATTTTGAGACCTTTAGGATATCAATCTGAAATAAGAGGGAGCCAGGTAATAAAAATGGCCCTTTATCCTAATATTATTGGGATACGTGTTTCCAAGAATCTAAGGGTATATTAGAATTTCTCACTTGATGTCTCGAGGGGTTGAGCCACCTCTAGCTCATTTGTTGCCATATATATACATACACCCCGTAACCTCTGGTCTGGGAAAATTCATCTGGTAACAATAGTAAGATGTTTTTATCTCCGCCTATATACCCCCAAAATCCAACTCGCCCTTAAAATCGCCAACCCCCATGCCATGGCCAAACTATCCCATACAACATTCAACTTGCTTCCACCAACTTCCTGCCAGCCTATCTGTACCTCCGCAACCTTAATCCCATTCCCATTCTTCCCACCATCAGACGCAGGTGCACTCTCAGCCAACATAAGCATTTCCACATCGAAGATCCAGCCTTCGGCATGCATGTATGGAACAATATGAGGCAAGGAAGCACGAGAAAACAGCTTGAAGCCGCATTGGGTATCGCGGATGCGAGAGGTAGCCGGGGGGGTGAGGAGGCGAAGGAGGAGGTGAAAAGAATGCATTAGGGCGTTTCTCAGGGCAGATCGCTGTATCTCAATTAGCATCATTTTTCTAAACTCCTAATTTAGAAATTAGGAAAGGAGGGGGAAATACCTTAACAACAGCCTCACTCCCCACCAAATGCGCTCTACTCCCTACCGCAATCCCCCTTCCTGGCCCATCTTCAATCTCCCTACACCCTTCAACTAACTTCCTTAAATCCTCAAACCGACTCGCTCCATCCGCATCCGCGAATATCGCGTACCGTCCTCGCACATGTCGAAATCCATGTGTGACAGCTCCTCCTTTCCCCCTATTCTCCTCGAGTGTACAAACGCGCAAGACATCATGTAAGCCATTTTTTCGCGAGAAGTCAAGCGCGATGTCAACTGTCTTGTCTTTCGAGCCGTCGTTCACAATGAGGATTTCGTAGCCGCCAATTCCAGCTAATCTCTCGCCCTTCGTACTGCCGTTTGTTCTCACCTTTCCAGGTGTTCGCCCATATTCGGTGTCAAGAAAGGCAATAGCTTCTTCCAGCATAATAACAATTCGTTCTTCTTCATTATACGCCGGGATCACAACGCTCATTTCCACTTCCGGCTCATCAATACTCCCTGTGTGCTTATCATCTCTGCCTTTTGAGTCTGGAGCTACGGCATCGTTGCGGTGCTCGAGCCAGCTATCGTGCCAGCAGGGGAGAGGTTTGGGGGAGGTTGCAGAGCCGGAGGGGTGCGTTGTTATGTATGTTTTCTCTGAAGGATGTGGAGCGCGGGGGGTAGGCGCAAGGAGGTAGACGAGGGCGTAGATCTGTTGTTTATCAATTCTGTTGTAGGGTAAAATTTAGAAATTACACGTACGAATAGACCACTCGATATAGCAGTGCTAATCAAGACACCAAGCAATATATGCAGTGGCGCTTCTTTCGCATTCTCATATATCGTCCTCAAAACCTTCAGTGGCAGATCCAAAAGTGCAGCCATCTTTGACTCTTCAAGCACCCCAAATCGCAGGATCACTTTTCGACACGGCTGACGAACTTAGAGAAGGAGAACGGGAACAAAAGATGAATTGAGTAGTATTTCAACATTCGAGAAGCGCTGAGCGCATATGTTATGACAGCAAGAATTAACTGAACATGTTCCCATGAAAATTGCGAAAAATAGAACCGGAGAAAGTGGGGTAGTAGGGAGTGTCGTCGTAGGTGTCGTCGTGTTCGATTTGAGGCGCAATTATGAACACGGTTTCTCACAAGGCCACGGGAAGCTTAATCCTATATTAAGCCTAGTGTACCCGTTAATGTAATGCGGGATAACCCCCAGTGGCGCACGGCTACGAATGCAAGGCTATCGAAATTCAACTCGATCAAGGAAAGAATAACAATCGCAATTGAAAGTTTTATGGTCAAGGTATTTTCATTGAAATCTACGTTGGAAAACGTAGACCGGTATCGTCGCCAGATCCATCATCTCATCTCATGTGCATCCCATCCCATCCAGATATCATGCCCTTGGACTATAATACAAGTGTGGCAAGCCAGTTTCCCAATTGTCATGGCTGATATGATCAGCGCCGAATTACTCATATGCGACCCTTGGCCAGGTCATAGCCAGCCAAATGGGTGTGTCGTAGTAAAAAACGGCAATGTCCTTCCATGACTCCATACACCGACCAAGCATCTCGCCATAAGCCGCGAATTGATTGCAAACTAAGTTGACTTTCGAAGATTAACGTTCAAGATCCGTTTTCTCCTCCATTCACATCCCCACCAGTTTTAATTGCTGGCGAAAGACTGATAGCAATTTTATTTGGTTTGCTAGAGTTTCCGCCATGGGGAGCAAAGCTCTTCTTCCTCTTTAGGATGTTCGAGGCGTTCGATCCAATGGACGTATTTGAATTGCGACGCTTAGAGTTAGATAGCTTTCCTATTTCGTCCTCCTCGTCTTCCTCTCGGCGACGCTTTTCAGACAGTCTTTCAGGAGGTGTGAGTGGCGGTGTAGCACCCGCTTCTACATTAATCTCTTTGGAAGAGGGCTCTTCTCCTGCATTGTCGATAATTATGCCGGCGGACATATCAGCTTCCATGTTGTCATTTTCTTCGTCCGAAGGATAATCAACCAATGGCTTTGAGATCGGCGATGCACCATTCATTGCTGCTCGTTCTGCCTTATTCAAATCTTCTTCGTCATCAGAGGTATTAAAATATTCCTCTTCTGCTGCGTCAAGATCTTTAACACCATTTCCCCATCTACCTCCCCTCTGTGAATCGTCCCTTTTTGGCGTATCTTCCTCGGTATCCAAGAAGGATTGGGTATCCATGCTAGGCGCAAAGCCTTGAGTCTGATCATATCTTAGGATAAATTGCTGGAAAATATCGACAAAAGTAATCTTCTGCATTCTTTCTCGATAATTCTCCACTAAGTGACTAATGATGTTCTTGATGTGCTCTTTCTTAATATAATCAAAGAACTCAAGGCATGCAGAATTTAGAAGATTGTCTCGGGGCATAGTCTCAATCACCATGTTCAAAATTGGTTCAAACAACTTTCCTTGTGTCATTTGTTGGTTGTAGAATTCGTCATTGAGCCCAATGAGATTGCGGAAGAATTTCAGTGCAGCTAAAGAAAATGGATGGTTAGCACTCCTTGATTATCAGGGAAGGATGAACTTACTGAGCTTCAAATACTTTTCTGGACTCTTCAGAAGTTGAGCAATTCGTTGACCTAGCTTCTCTGACAGAACGAAATACTTGCTGTGGTGTGTATGTTGCCGGACAAAGAAGCACAGAATTTCAATGAGGTAGATGAAGAGAGAAACTTGGTGAACGCTAAAATTCATGTCCTCCCTGTCCTTTAAATCCACCAAGGGCTTGAAGAGTTTCTTTGCTGAATCGTCGTAAAAATCTTTGACAAACTCGAGTTGTTGAGGATCGGCTGCAGGTCGTAATCGTCCAAATTGGTCGCTTGCTTTATCTCCTGGGCCACCCTGAGGACCGGGATCTAGCAATACCTTGATAGCATCCGCAATTTGTGCCTTGACGCCAAGATCTGCTTCGACAAGTAGGAGATCAATCAAGGAGTCCGTTAACGGCATCTGCTTTTCGTTTATCTGCCGGAAGATAGTCTGACGAATCATTTGAGGGTCGTGATCAATCATTGAAACCAGAACATCGGTAGCAGCCACCCGAACCGCTACATCATTATGTCGAAGTGCAAAAGTGATGACAGATATAAGTCCATGCGCCAAGAAGTTGTTGTACAGAGTGTGTCTTGCAGCTTGTTGTAAGTTTTTTGCAATCGCGCAGCATTGCTGAATGAAAAGAACTGCTTCCTTCTTCCGTTCCTGATTCGTCTCCGCTACGCCGAAAATCCCAAATAACTCCTTGAGAAATGCCGGGTTTTGTTGAATATGCGTCACAATATCAACTTGTGCATAGAAAATTGAACTATTGAGAACTCCGAAGGTCGGATCGTCCAGGATCCGCGCAAGAACAACATCCTTGAGGTATTGCAATCGATAAACGGTATGAATCTTCTTCCGAACTTCCTCATCTTCGATTCTCACTACCTCCTTGTACCTTCCTTCCTTGCTCAGCCAATGTCGATGGTTCGCCTTGTGGCTTGGAAAATCGGGGTCGTATTCTAAGGCACCAACAACTCCGAGGAGCAAGTCGTCTCGTACCACGAGTTCCATGATTTCGCCATTGTTGAGTAATATGAAAGTTTTCATGATATTGCACAGGCGGTGCAGGCTAACCAAATCCTCCATATCTTCTGCTATCTCGACCAGTGGAATCAATTGTTTTATGAAATCACCACCAAGAACGAATTTTACCATGGCCTCTCTCCCAGATGTGGTGACATTGTAACTTCGGACTTGCGCTTCTGCTTCTGCGAGGTTGCCGAGGGTCGGGTTTGGCAATGTGATCGTACTTGAAAATGAATCGAGCGGCAGGTCATCGTCCAGAGCGTCATCTATAATAAACAGTATTAGCACATGTTAGAGGGCCGGATGCTTATCGACCATCGGAAAGGGGATCTTGCAAGACGCCTCCGTACCTGGGCCATTAATAGCCAACAGTTGTGCTTGAATGTTACTTATGAATTTCCTGTAAGCGCAAGGCGTATTAGCGAACTCTGCGTGCTTCTCCCAGCGGCAACGGCAGCGATTACGTACCATATAGTCGCACAACCTTCCGCCTCTTGAAAGCTAAGCGCCATCTCAACCTGGGTTGATGGTTCTGTCCATACTATCAGAGTATCTATTCAAGTCCTGTCAGCCGAGATTTGAATAGATTTAGGCCGAGAGAAGTATACCCTGCTGCTTCTGAAATCCTTCTTCTTTACATATTCTCGTTTCTAAAAGCGTGCGATCTTGATTGTCTTCCGACTGCACGATGACTCGTGGTTCCTCCTGACGAGAGACCTCATTCTACCAACGCGACAAGGTCAGTCAAGAAACGATTTAGGAGCGCGTCTTTCAAGAACACGACACGCGCGCAATATAACAAGCCAACATGCGACGGGTAGGAGGACGACATACGAAGATGAAAGCCGCGGTACAGAATCCGGTTCCTCGATCAAACCAATCCTGATTGCGGAGCTCATAGACCTTGACTCTCTTGCGGTTGCTCGGCGGATCAGGCACCGCTTGTGCCATCATCAATGGTTGTAGTTCCCCCTCAGAATCCGCCGTCGTCACGGTATTCGAGATGTCGAGGTGTTGTTGTAGCGAGAGCGGAGCCTGGCTCTGGAGGACCGTGGTCAACGCCACTTTGCCCGAGGTCGCGCGAAAGATGGAGAGAGCGAGCGGAGGGTCGCAGACTGAATAGCGATGGGTATCACTTGGCCGTCATGTATCTTCCTCCGTGAACAGTGATATTCCGAGGGGTCGTGGTGAGCACTCGGCGTCGGTAGTGATATGACGCTGGTTTTGGTTTGCGGTCGTACTACGAAGATGCGAAAAGACGCTAGTCAATCGCAGTCACTCCCTCGATGTCCAAGTTGGGCGAGGTCTCACCCAACAGATAAAGATTTCGCCAACGCACCCACTAATCGAATATATTCATGACTCGTTGATGTTATAAGGAATAGCTAGGCTCTATTGAAATAATTAAATCAAGTTCCTGCTGTCTCTTTACCGATCTTGAGGCCCTCCATTAGCATTTCTACAGCTAGTCACGTGGATGGAGCCTAATTACGGATCCCTTTGCAGGCAGGGCGTAACGCGATGATTGGCTGTAGATCCACATTTTCTTTCGGGGGTAGTCGAAGATGCCAAATCGAGCGAATGACGCATTGTTTCAGATCAAACTCCTTGAACTTAACATCGATTATTAAGCACCCACACTCCTTTAAGATTCACGATAACCTGGAGTACATGAACCATCCCGAAGTCACTCGGCTCGAGCCGAAAGCTTCCGCTTCTTATAGGTGCATCTTCAACCGATGGCCACGTATGATCTTTGGGATCTCCAGTATTTTCTAAGATCAACACCTCGTCAAATGTCATTGAAACCCTCACCTTTTTCCGGGTACACGAACACCCACAATGCGCAGGTAAATGGAAATCGGGGACCGGTTTTGACGGCAGTTGATGAGGGGGCCGAACAATCAACTTCAATCCATGACCATACGTATCCAAATATCTCAGTCTTCAGCACTGTCCCTTTTCCTTCGTCAATTCCTGCCGCAACTACTTGCTTATAATTTGAGGCTTAGCAGGTACAACCTTAGCCCGATGAAATATGTCGTTGATCGAATCCGTTATTGTGATTCAGGATACGACCTGCAAGCCATGTATGGGGTACCATATCGACACGTATTTAGACAATCCTCTCACGTACAGGTTCTTTAAGTCTTACATGTTTACATGCTCTAAGACGAGGCTAACTCTAGAATTATATCTACTAACGTCGCGGGTCTCGAAATCGAAATTTCAATTGGTGCCCTCATCATTAGTTTATTACAACATGTTAACCATGTCCTAGTTTATTGTCTCTTCACACAAAAGCAAAGAAATGTTGAGATGATCGCAGATGACCTTCTCATTGACATGTGGTGACATGTGTTTACATGTGTTGGCATATGTTGACATGAGTTGGCATGTTGTGTGGATTTGCAGAAACACTAAATAACATTTCTCATCTACGACATTGAAGATCTTCTGCTTATTCTGTCACCGTTCTGAAACTTCTGTTCTCACAATATTCCAGTACATCCTCTTACAGTCCAAGGCTGCGCAAACCTCAACCCTCGCTCTCCTCGGCCATCCTTGTACACTTGGTTACTTGCAAACGTTGTTCTTGGTGATCCAGGTCGTCATTACAGGCGCAACGCAGCCGGTGCACGCACACATCTAGGTTGAATATTAGCATTCGTCTCGTAGGATGTTTTGGTTTCTCGCACCTTCTCTGTGGGTGTTTGTGTCCCGTCTGTACCAGCAAGACAATTCAGTATGGAGTTCTTGTTTCCACCCGACATGAACTCGTTGAAACAGGCACTAGCGTTGATCACTGCTCGACAAGCATCGGTGTTGACAGCACAAGGACCGGCCTCGACCCCGAGGTTGCTACGTGGTACCGCAAGTGCGGTAGAAGCAAAGACAGCGAAAAGTCCAAATGTGAAGCGCATCATGAAGCCAGGCTGAAGATTCAAGATGGAGACGGTCTTACTTGTGTGCGTAATGGGTGGAACTTTAAGGTTTGGTCACTTTAAAACAGCTGATCTGATTAAATCAGAGAAGAGACGTTTTCTCCAAGGTTCATCGAGGCCGGCCACGTGGCTAGCCAGTAATGCAACTCTTTTCAAAGATCTCGGCGTTGATTAATTGCATACTTTGGATATTGAGAGTTCAAAACTGAGATGATGTATATATACAGGCATATGTATGGGCGTTCGCCTGCTTTGTGGGGTACAGTTACCTGGGGTTATCTTACCCCGCTTTACTATGAAATTAATTCATAGATTTCAGTGTGCCCGGCACTTGGGTATTGCTTGTAAGGTTTCTTCTACTGCTCCATTGCCACTTATTTATAAAACGGTGATCGAGATTTCATTTATGGGAAGAACGCTTAACCTTAGCCTATACCCCACATCAAGGGCACGATTGATCATGGATAATTGCACCCGACCTTATTATGATATTAATGCAACTATGGTTTTGCCCGGCACTTAGGTAATCCCCACAAACCTTACTTT
Source organism: Tricladium varicosporioides (assembly GCA_021365295.1). NCBI lineage: Eukaryota > Fungi > Ascomycota > Leotiomycetes > Helotiales > Tricladiaceae > Tricladium > Tricladium varicosporioides. Next base: position 730,673 of record JAJTIW010000014.1, on the reverse strand, counting down.
TAGTCAGATACTGCTATGCCTCTCCATATTGCTGATCGAGATTTCATTTACTAGACTGAGCCTTTCACTATGTATTGGCGGGTAAGGACTTACGAGTAGGCTTCGGCAGTTCGAGTTTCCTTCACAATCGTTACACGAACAGATCAATCAAGGAAGGTAACTTGCTGTTGCTCTCACTTCCAGTAGGATCTCGGTTCAACGGGTAGATAATCGGTCCTCTTTGCAGTAGTTGGTTGATCAACCCAAAGTTGTCCAGCCGTACTTATCAAAAAGACCTATACATCCATTCTCAACACCATTCCCCCAAACATCTCATCCCTTCCTATCACCGTCAAACATCACTCCTAACTATCAACCACAGTGCCAGTAGGCAAGACAAGATGGAGTGGTCTTTGTTCACCCTCCTCGTTCTAGCACTCACCTCACCAAGTAGTGCGCTCCTTCGTTTCCAATGTTCTCAGTTGGTAGTGCAGAGACTCGACCCCTTGGTCAATCCAGGACAAGTTCCATCAACTCACGTGCATCAAATCGTTGGTGGTGTAAGTCAAAACATCCGTACCATTATCTATCTAGTCCCTTCCGCTAATGGTGAAAACAGAACTCCTTTAATGCTACCATGGACCCCAAGAAAGACATGCCTGGGGAATCAACCTGCACTACTTGCTCCTTCAGCGAGGATTTCTCCAACTACTGGACCGCCGTCCTCTACTTCCGCGCAAGGAATGGTACCTACAAGCGCGTTCCCCAAATCTCCCAGATCAGTGGTGCCACTGCGGGAATAACTGTCTACTACATGTCCGATGCTCTCTACGATACGGCCCAAAAGTCAAAGGTCACGGCGTTCAAGCCCGTAAGTTAATCTTGCTATATTCCCCTCTACACTCTAACACAACATACAGGGCTTCCGCATGTTCGTCGGCGACGTCACTGCCCGCACCAAGGAAGAAAACACCCGCTTCAGACAACTCACCTACACCTGCATGAAGGACTCCGGCACGCGCGCCCCGGAGACGCTCGAGTTTCCCAAGGGCCCCTGCGCCTACGGCATGATGATCAACCAGCGTTTCCCAACCTGTTGGGACGGTGTCAACCTCGACTCCCCCGACCACATGTCGCACATGTCGTACCCCGAATCTGGGACGTTTGAATCGCAAGGCCCCTGCCCTGCTACCCACCCAGTGCGGATGCCACAGGTTCTATTCGAAGTCGTGTGGGACACGAAGGCTTTCAACAATAAGGCTGACTGGCCGGCGGATGGCAGCCAGCCGTTCGTGTGGAGCTTTGGGGACGCGACGGGATATGCGAATCATGCCGATTATGTGTTTGGGTGGAAGGGAGATGCATTGCAGAAGTTGATGGATACGCCGTGTGTGGTTAACTGTGGGGGGAAGACGCAGAATACGGCCGCGATGAATAAGTGTAGTCAGAAGGCGGTGGTTACGGAGCCGATCGATGGATGTAAGTTTCTTCCTATTTATCTTATTTTCCTATTTAGGCGCCTTGGTGGAAGGTTAGGAGTGATAGGTTTCGAGTGGTACATGCTAACATCACTTCTAGGGTTGAAAGCACTCCCAGGTGGATTCCAAGCCCAATATAGCTAAATCTAGTCGTTTGGAGGCGGTTGTACAACATAGGAGAGTGTTTGACATTACTTCTGAGGAATATATGTTTAGATCAGCCAGGAGGATGCAGGGGTTAGTTTTGTTGCTTTGGACGAGGAGTGAAGACTCAGTTATGTTTCTCACTTTTGAGTCAATGAATTTATAAGCATTGGCTGAGTGCCCAGAAATTTTATTAATTGCGACCCATCGGAGAGCGGGGAGTAGTTGATCAAAAGTAAGGTTTTCGTGTATATGCCAGGCCTGTGCCTGCTCTTGAAAACAAAACTCATGCTCCGACGCTACAGTTCACCGCCTCTTTCCTTACCAATGTTTCTATCATCAGGCCACCTCCTGAACATACTCTTTCTTTCACTACCCTGCCACCAGCAACACTGTAACGTTTTCTCTCTTGCTTCACAACTCACACTCCTCTCCAACAATCCTAACAGCACCCCACCACGACTCGCCAGAAACGTCCCATTCATATCCACCCCCACTTCGAAATCAACGTTGCTCAGCAAGTCTGGCTCGTAATTTTTAACCACTCATGGCTCTTTCTCATCAGTGTACCCACAGTTAAATCTCCTTCGGACCTCTTCTTCCTCTCTTCCTTTCTCTGCTATCTCATCTTCTGACAGAACGAAGTTGATCGCGCGAGATGTTATATTACTAGGGAGAGCTGCACCACCCTCAGCCATCTTCATGTGCAGATAGATGAAAGAGTAAGTGGAAGGTTGGATTACTGAGCCAGACTCTGAAAATGACTGGTGTCTCCTTAGGCCTGAGTCTAGCTTGACAGGGCAAAGAAGTTACAGACGCTGGAAAAGGTGAATTACACATTTGTTGGAGTGACATTATTAGAGCCGATTTTCATTTGGCTCTAAGAACAAACCATGAGTAGTTTTTAAGATGTTGGTTGTTGGTTGGATATGGGTGCAGGGTAGCCCAAGGTGAGCCGACAGGGATAAGGCTGAGCGTAGGATAGCCTTACGGTGCATTCACCACTCTCATCAAGCAAACTCTCATTGGTTTTCATCACCAACTCTAGTAAGAAATGCCCGGCCTCGTTTTCTCTACTAACGGCCGCATATAAGCGCTGACAATGTCCTCTATAGCTAAATTAATGTTAGACATCGCTACTAAGCAGCAGTTGCAGCTGGGCCAGTCTTGGCTCTGTGGTACAAGCCTATCAGGAGGCGGCTACGGTGTAAAGAAAATATTGAAATTTGATAATATGAAAAGCCCGGCGAACGGTTGTTGATAATAGAATACGGTTCAATTTTCGATTTGGAATGAAGAGTAAATAATACAACTATCAATTACATGACAGGGCCGTTTGGTGCTTTAAAATGTGTGCTGATGTAAGTTATCTCCTTCTCGAGTATCGTGTATGACCTGCAGCTATTAATTAAGGATAAGTGATGCAACTATTATGTCTATGCCTGAGGGGATCTACACTTGCAGTTATGAAAATTATCACATTATGGATATTGTCGAGACACCTTTAAATGGGAATTTTTAATGGTGTAAATGTCCGTTGTTTACGTGTAGTTGAAGATTTACAAGGAGGAAAAGAACCGTACGAGTAGAATCTGCATTTGATACTTAAATCAATGTAGGTTGCGCCCTGCTAGTATCCTATCCATGGTTTACTGAAACCATAAAAAGTAGTTGTGAAGCATTTTCAGAGAAAGAGCTGGGCTGGACTCATGTTAGGGGAGAGCGAGAAAGGGCTTTCATTGAGGTATGTCACTCCGGACTTCTAGAACGTCTCTAAAAACCCGATGCCCTCGAACGTCCACTTTTAGCCTTCCCACATGCACTTACACAACAGTCATCTGATAGAAAATAGCTACATGTCAGTAGGACGAAAATCCAACATAGCCGCAAAAATAATATCAGAGCTGAAAAAGAGAGGTCGTGCTTCCATTACACAGCAGGAAACCTTGCCGAATATTGGCTGCGCGGCATGTAGCGGCCGCTGTCAGTGAAACCTCTGCGGTACCTGCATACATATTCCGTCCGTGGCGACGCCTCGGGGCGTAACTCTCAGGTGGTGGAGAAGCTCTGACATTCTATTTTGATATTCGTCTCCACCTGAAAAGCTCGAGCGAAGATGAAGATAAGTGACAGCTCTTGAAACGAATAACAGACGTCAAAGGGTCGAGTGTCACTGATAAGACGACCACCTGGGACGAGCGTGCAACAGTCTATGATGTTTCTGTGGCGAAGCTGCGCGTCGACCTGGTGTTGTGCACGATTAATCCCTGGGAAGATCCGATGATGGGTGCAAGGGTCGTGAGATGGATCTCCGATGGGATTGGGGCTGAATGATAAGAGCTTCCGAGAGCTGGGACGAGATACAAAATCGGGAAAAAAAGACGAAGATCACCCTAGATATAGAGTTGCATCTGATCATAATTTTGAAGTTTGTAATGGTTTGGAAGGTTGGTGACTGTGGTATGATAGGTAATTTATCATCTGACTTTTGAAGGGCTTCCAGGCTTCACTTGTGGATTTCCCGAAAGAACTGGACTGAATTCATGTTTGAATCAATATAAAATTTCAACAGGGCTACCCCAAGACTGATTGGCCAGCCCATCAAACCTATTGAAAAATAGATATTGGCGCAAGACACCATTGGACAACAGGTTTTTTATCTCTTGCTGTCTCAGACAATGGGCGGTTGAAGTAATGCAACTTGAGACAGTGTTGAGAGCGGACTTCTGCGTACCACTCACGATACGAATAAAACGCCCATGTTTTGGGTTTCGTTTTTTGGTGAAATCTACATGGGGACGTGGTTAGTTTTTGTGGCTGTTGCTTATTCTCCGTCAACATTGAAGGCTGCCGCCACAAACAGCTAATCTTGACTACATCCGGTCCCTTGACATGACGTCTCGCTCAGGGACCAACTGTAAAAGACGTTACGGTAGGGGGAGAGCAAGTGCCGCATGTGAGCTCCAGCCAGGCAGTGGACATAGAGAATAGCCTCCAAAAGACTACGGAGTAGATCCGGCTTGCAAGTCGAAGATTGAAGATTGCTTCTGTTCCCTGAGGATAGAGGTATGAGCGTCACACTACAGTCTCATCCTGATATCAAATACTGCAACCTAAGGATTGGATGAGGTCCACCTTCAGACCACGTCATGACACTATCCTGTCGGATTCGTGCAACAACCATGATATCGTAAGACCCACGCTGACCCAAGCGTCCAAGATTCCAAGATTTGCTATCATTCAGGGTGAAGGATGCTGACAAGTGTCATTCGAGGATTGAAAGCGCTGAGGCAGATAGATACCCATGATATAAACTCTTGTGCTCTGATCTTTTTCTCTAGTCTTCAAGAGACAAAGGTAATTTCTCTTTTTGGAGTTGAGACAGAATTTGTTGATAGAGAATTGGTGGATATTTCGTGGATATCTCTAGGCACCGCTTGAAATAGATACGAGGCATGGTGCGGGACGATCATCAGTGAGAAGCTCGGGCTGGGTGAGCCAAGCGGGAGCCTTGTCAGTGGCTGGGCACCCCCTGAAAATCATACCGTTGATGTTCAACCATCACGTTTTCCATCTCGATCGCCTAGAGCTAGAGCAAGAGTTATCATTGATTTTAAATTACCTAACTATGAGGTTCTCAGCGCACCAGAGTCCTTGAGATGAAGGAAGTAAAACACCTAAATCCATGATGTACTCCATAATTCTAGGGGATTAGAAAAACTAAATCCCGGGTAGAGACTCACTATTCGAGCATTATTGGAACGCTAAATTTCCTGGATCTTGCCGTGCAGATTCCAGATAAGAAAGGCTGAAGAGAAACACATTGGAACTTGCAGGCATTGTATGGACTATAACACCACCAACCTAAAGTTCCAAGCAAACGCACAAGAAAGACACGTTGTGCTATGCCGGATGGGGGCACATTCGCAAATAATTCTTCCATGGCAACCTGGGTTTGCTTCCTTCCCCAGCGTTCCGAGGTTCCGTTCTCACTGAATCCGAGCAGGGAGCCCCACGCATCTACAGGCATTATCATGGGTGAGCTTCTTGAAAAGGCATCATGGCTCAAGCCGCTCCGTACCCTCAAAATCCCCCTCTCAACTTCGATAACTTCTCTCAACGTCCGCTCTTCCTCCAAGTAGGCCCTTTTCTTGTTTTACCTTCTCCTCCAATAATTCTTCCACGACACTCCTGTCGCTTTGGTAAGCTAAACAATCCTCTGTCAACGACGAGTTCTTGCCTGCCGGGATTCCATGGTTTCGACCTCATATACAGAAACCAGGCAGAACGGTCGTTGTATTCATCAGTCTAGATAACATGCTAAATCTTTCAATGTAGTCCATCCTTCAACAGTCGCAAACCTTTTCATTCCCAAGTCTACTATAGGCCGACTGCCAGCTTGTTGTTCGCTGGAACACAAATCCCTCGATAAACTCAGAGTACCCGGACCAAGTTCACTAATTTCTCTCTCTCTCTCACAAAAAGACAAGAAGCTCTTGAAGCTATCAACAAATTTCTTTATCTCTCTGGTGAAATAAGGGCGCCGGTATCCTTTGCATACCACACTATCACCGCCCACAATTGCGGGAATACGTTGTTGATCTTCTCTTGCGGGGTTGATCTACCATCAACAATCAACTTCCACGTCAGCCACAATGTCAGTTTTCTCGAAGATCAAGCAGTCTAAGAAAGCCGCGGCGGAGCACAAGGCAAAGGCAGCCGGAAAGGAGGAAGTTGTACAGGCGCCCAAGGCACCATATAAACATGTACCAACTCATGCCGCTGTTGATGCGCTGAGCGGTGCTCCATCAAGTTGGAAGCACTCAGATCAATCCAAGATCAAGGAGCATCACCAAAGAAGAAGCCAAATGGTCATCAGCCGAGCAGGAAGTACACTCTCCACAACATCATTTCTCAATTCAGCCGCGGGACCAAGCCCAGGAGCAGCGTCATTACCACGAAACAGTAGCTATAGCAGCTATAACCCCACCTGGTTCGATAGAGGTGGCGACGTCTACCATTCCCATGATTCTAAGAAACGGCAATCTCAACCAAGAGCTCATTCATACACCGATTCTGGCCTTGGTTCGAGTATTGGTCCATCACCTCTGTCACAAAGTGAGGGTACGTTTTCAACAAAATTTGGCTTGAAGCTGCCGTTTGGTTACTGACTGCTGATCTAGACGTTTCACCCGTTATCAGTTCCGGCAACAGTACTACATCCAGCTCCTCCGACAACCTTGAAATGTCTCGAACAAAACCCAAGCATGTCTCACAACGTCCTCAGCCAATAGTATACGCTGAAAAGGACATTTTCGATCGTCTACATACAAGTACGACGCGGAAACTTGGTGAAGCACCGCTGTATGATAGCCCGCCACCCAGCGCTCCGATAGCAACCGCCAAACCGGTTGTACAGGTGGAGAAGCCCAAGAAGCAACGGTGGAGCTTGATGGGAAAGAAGAACAATGCCGCAATCGCGGCTTAATCAAAAAGGACATTACAAAAAAGACATCTCACCACAACAACACCCGGCATGTGCGATGAGATTCAATTCACGGCAACTTGCATATCGCAGGTTGTGAAATATTGAAACTTGGGACTCTTTCTGCTTTCATCGCTCCTGTGCTAGATTAGGGAGTCACGCAGCATTACGACTTGCATCCATGCATGCAGGTTTCCTTTTCAGAGCATGGCTGCATCTACAACACACGTGCAAATCCTATTGCAACCTTACCATTACCACGTCGTCCACACGATCTTCTACGCTGAACCAGTTTTCATTTGTTCTATCTCATCTGGATTCAGCCTATCCCGTGCCTCGGAGGGTTATTCCAACCGACCCGCAGTACGTTTCAGTGGGGGCTACCACATGGTGACTACGGGAATCTCCCGTCTCACTCTATTCTGGGGGTGCAATACCAGTTGCACAAAGCAATTTGTGATCGAAGGGTGATCATCAACTGGCATGATATGGTCGACTGCCATGGAATTAATGGCCTGTCCAGTTATTTGGGGAGTATTCGCAATGGAGTTATAATAGATGGCTGGGCTGGGCTTGTAGGCCGTACGTTGCATTTGGCTTATGGATTTGATATGGAGCTTGAAAATAGATAAACATGGTCCCACTTGGAAAGTGAGCAGCTTTGATAGGGTCACATTCCACATACATACACATTCAAAAATACGAATTTGAACATAATAAAGAATTTCACATTGTATCAATCTTTCTCTATCTATAACAGCCATTTTTTGAACATTTCCACTCTTAACTCTGGCATACGTACCATCTTTTGATGAGTTTCTTCGGTGGCACCCAACTAGTACACTCATACCCCTCATCCCTTCAACGCAATTTCCACATCCCTAGATTATCCACTAGTTAAACGTCTCTTAGCCATCAACATAGCATCACCGGTAATACTTTCGTATCTCGGTCAAAGGTCCCCCAAATCTGAGTCACAACGCTATGTCTTTAGCCGATGAAGTCGCCACGAACCTAGAATATAAGAGGACAAGGCACCATTTGGGCACACCATACTGTGCAGTATGATTTACGAAGTCACTTGCGTTTAGCGTGTACTGAATAGGGTCTAAATTAACTAGTATTATTATCGTCGAGGAGGCATATATTGTGGAGTCCCTCTGCATTCTGTATCAAGTAATTCAATTGATGCAAGCAACAAGCCAGCAAGCATTTAAGGCCAGCTTGATGGAGACCCACAGTGTGATAGTGTCAAATTCGCTCCTATGTCCAAGGAATCCGTTGACGGGTGGTTTGTATTTGCAGAAGTCGTTCTGTCACTTATGAGGATCCTCATTAGAGTTGCATTTATCAATAGTTAAGATCTAGGAAGCTACCTCACAGAGTCTAAAGCAGTTAAAAATCCGTGCCAGTCGTGATTTATAGAATGATGCTATGTAACAGAGACGAAATATACTCAAGGCTAATACTTGTGAACTTTATGCACATTCCAACCTCTCTTCTGTTCTTAAATTTAGTGGCTCCTGTTTAAAACTAGGAAATAATATCAACCCTTTCTTAATGTAGTTCTATATATAATTACCAACAATCGGATTAGATATATCAAACATGTAGACACTGGAGACGTTAATTGTGTCAAGATATCCTCGATGTTTCCACAATGTACCCTGTAAACACTATTTCGATTTGGTCTTGCAATCGAAGCCCCATGAATGGAGCAATTAATAGGATTTGAGACCTATAACTCTCCTCTGCCTGTGGGTGGATAGTGCGTATAATAACTCTGTTGCATATCTAGAATTACCAGTGCTAGATTTGACCCCTAGGTTTACGCAGGCTTTCACTACCCTCGCTACATCCTCACCCCAGGGCCCACATACCCTAGCCTAAAACTCAGGACTGCTATATAACTTACCAATAAACCCAATATAAGCACTTTGATTGGGTGGTGTCAAGGTAAGATCACCGTCCATCAATCCTAACTTAGGTCTCATGGCCACCGGAGCCGAGACCTTCAACCATAGGCTTCTCCTACTTCCATATCAGAAGACGACATCCATCTAGTCAGTCATCTCGACTCTTTGCACGTCCAAGAGTTCTCGCTATCAATTTCGGCCAAGCACTGGTTTGCTCTTGTGAGAGGCGAAGTTTGGAGCATACGTAGTGCTCGTTTGGCGTACGCTCATTGGATCTAGACATTTTGAATGCCACCAAGCATAATAATCAGAACAACACACTCCATTCCTTGCCATGACACAGTGGGTGATATGGGCAGTGATATCCGGAGACCCTTGCAAAGAACTGCTACGGGTATACGATGTCGATGCTACGAAGGTATTGCCTCCATTCTGCTGCAAACACTTGCTGCTCAAGCTAGAGCCTCGTTGATCGAGCAACGGTTGAGGCACCCCGTGCTCTGGGGTAACCTCATCCCCGTGAGAAGCATTTGTACGAGCTCGAGGAAATTGGATGCGAACTGCAATAGAAAGGTATAGATTGGACGGAGAGGCCTACAGGAGTGAAGCGAGAAGTAGTTTTTGGCCAAAGCAATATTTACAAGTGGAGATGGACGGTTGTCGATTTGGTGGCGGGAGTCGATTGTGGAAGTGCCTTTCATCAAGAGCCCTGCCACTCGAATGATCTTGGCATCGCTGCTCAAATTCCCCGGAAATGCATTGTGTCGTGACGACATCATCTTCGCGTGGGTAAACGAAGTGATGGGTTCTTGAAGAAGTGTCAACAGTTATTGTTCGACTTCTACACTAAGATTAATGCTACATCAACTAGCATCGATACTGATGCTCTCTACAAAAGAACTGACCAGGCACTATGCTAGCCTCTACCTTGAATCAACGTATGTAAAAGCGCGATGTGTAGCAAAAGTGAACCCTCACCCCATTATTCTGGACGTCAGCGAATTTATATGAGACGGAAGAATTCCGAAATAGAAAACAATATGTTTATTATCTCTGCTGGAAATCCTGTTTCGAGTTATTGTTTGAAGCTTATAGATGATAAATGAAGGAACCTCTGTGATAGGAAAGATTTTTGAAATATTTCTGCAGGCATTTGGGACCGTGTTGATGGCACTCGCCTGAAGGGCGATAATGCATAAAGGGTAGAGGCTAAGGATACTCTATTGAATATTAAGCGCAAAAATTCTAGCAAACTTGTGAATTGTAGCGAGAGGCTATTCCTTCCTAACTGAATACGTTTTTCCTGGTCGGGTTGGTAGCAGGTAAAAGCTTCACGAAACACGGCCAGCTGGCACGTTCTACATATGTTTGTTTTCAGCCCCCTTGATAATCCGCATAACCTTTACGACTAAATCCAATTATGATACCCGGCCCTTCAGCTAGCTACCTTGATGCCTAGCCATCTAGTCAGTATCCCCTCTTGCACCCGCAGCCCACCTTTCATATCCCCGAATTAACTCTGGTGTAATTTGCCTCTTAACCTGCTTAATCGCACTCAGGAAATCCTCCATGTGAACCTGCAGCTCCACCCCGGTACTCTCACACTTCTCAATAACCTCATCACAAGCTGTTTGGCAGACCCCCACCATCTCAGCACCGGAATAACCTTCAGTCAATCGAGCAAGCTCAGGTATGTCGACATCGTCCGCCATATCCATTTTTCGCTGTCTAACACGTAGGATGGCTTCCCTACCTGCGAGATCTGGAGGAGCGACGTAGAGGAGTTTGTCGAAGCGGCCAGGGCGGAGGAGGGCGAGGTCGAGGGCTTGAGGTTGGTTGGTTGCTGCTAGGACTGTTACGCCTTTGAGGGTTTCAATGCCGTCCATTTCGTTTAGTAAGGTGGTGAGAACGTTAACACCGTTATTCCGTCCTCCCTTTTCTCGCTTGCTGCCAATTGATTCGATTTCGTCGAAAAAGATGATACTAGGGCTAGCTGCTCTGGCACGAGCAAATATGTCGCGAACTGCTCGCTCGGATTCGCCGACGTACATGTTGAGAAGCTCGGCACCCTTGACAGCGAAGAAGTTGAAGCCGATTTCGGTGGCCATTGCCTGCGCGGAGAGGGTCTTGGAACAGCCGGGTGGACCGTAGAGTAGGAGACCTTTCTTGGGTGATGCCCCGAGACGATTCATTCTGTCGGGGTGCTGTCTCTGTTAGCAAGCTTCCTAACACAAGGTTGTGGATATTTACAAGTAATGGTCCCTCCACAGCCCGTCGGAGAGCCTTCTTGACGTTATCCTGCCCTCCTATCTCATCCCATCTTACACTTGGGGGCTGCAAAGTTATATCGTGCATAGCTGTAGGTCGCACAAGAAGCAGTGCTTGTTCTATATCATCTTGCGACAAATAGCACTTGATCTCTTCTGTGTCTCTATTTTCTTTCCTTTCCGAACTCTCAGCTTTTTCTTCGGCAAGCTCACAAGCTGTATCTAATAATGAGACTAAATCTTCTGCTGTGTATGCGTGTGTTCGATCACCTAATTTTTCAAGAACTTCGCTTTGGTTCTCTGGTTGAAGTGGTGGAGAAAGAGACCTCAAAATCGCCTTCCGAGCAGCAGCATCTGGGATTGGTAGTGATATATCTGTGCGAAATCTTCCCCTCTTCTTTAAGGACATCGGAATACTGCTTGCATTGAGAGTACTCGCAATTACCAGGATTCTTGGCAGTGATTCCTTTTTACCACCTGAAAGATTATCCAATTCCTCACCAAGGACTCTTGCAATCTGCTGAGATTGAGAATCTTCTTTGGAAACAAGTGTCTCAAGCTCATCGATGACAATGATGACTGGCTGGCTCATCCTTGCATCTTTGAATACAGAACGGATTGCTGGGGTTTTGAAATCACTTTCAATCCGTAGTACCCTTCCCCACCCGGTAGCAATGATTTTCTCGATAAGAAAAGTTTTACCAGTACCATGACCACCATGAAGTAGGGCAGCACAAGATCGCTGTGCCCAAGTGAACTTGAATTGCCGATCAAAATTGCTAAGAAAGCGATTGAGCTTTTTAAGTGCTTGATCGATCCCAGCTAGGTTGACGATCTCAAGTTTGGGCGAGGCACTATTTACTTGAGGTTGAGAACCATTGCTGGCTTGCTGAGATATTGTGACAACTGTGTCGTTCTCATCATATTTGCCTTGGCCGGTAGGCCTATCATTGACAAAATTCACAACAAAAGTTCTCTTGGGACCATTTGCGGAGATATTTTTGAAGATCATACCAGCGAATAGCACTTCCGCACGTGCTATTTGATGTCAGCTTTGCACTTGCTAAAGTGTGACAGCAGTATATGGCAAGTTTGAGCCTCCCGTCAGAGACCATAATTATGGGATAGGCGAGGTATTATTTCTCAAATAGAAACGCACTTACCAAGACTTTGTCCCAAAAGCCATTCCCAGTGGACTTTATCTTTATCTTTTATGCTCACAAAATTCTCACTTTCTGTTATATCTCTCAATACAACGCTCGCCGCTGCCTTGAGATCACCCGCCGCAGAAACAAGTAAGTCATCACCAAGTTTGTAACCGGCAGCCTCTTGAAAGCTCTTCGAAATCTGTACAACCTTCTTACTCAGGCTTTTCTCAACAGTTAGCCATGCAACCGCTTCTCTACTTTGATCCTGATCCTGATCAACTTTCCGTAGGTAGATAGCTTGTCCACTCTCAATTCTCAGGTCCAGCAAAGCATCTCTCGAAAGGTGAACACGTGATATGCCTTTTAAATCTGGTCGTTCCTGATTATTCGATCCAGAATATGGTCGTATCTTGACCTCCAAGGTTTTCTCGGCTTCTCGGTTCGCCATTTCTTCTGAATTTTGTGTTGTTGGCTTAGCATCTTTGGTATTGAAGTTCGCTTATCCAACTTGACAGAAAAATAATTTTTGACTTGAGCATCGGCCCGGGATCTCGCTTCCGAGCGGGAGCTTCACCAAGCTCTTCTTGTTCCTTGTCGACGAGCTTCAGGACTAGGTGTTCAACAACGCGATAATATCTCGACATTGATGCTTCCTACGCGCTCGCTGCCCCCGCAGTTCCTCTTACCATCATGGAGCGTTCCCCACCTTGTTGCGCTGCAACAGCGTGCCTCCGGTACATATAACTGGAAGCTAGATTCCCGTCCTCGATCAAATTCCCCTCACTCTCAATCTCGAGCGACCCACCAAAGAGCCTCTCCCCCGAGCGCAGCCGAAAAAGCACTCAGCCTCTTCGAAGAGCTATTTCCTGAAGAGAAACCCCTCGAACCATTGAGAGACGAGGCCGAGACGAAAAAGACGAATCAATTGCCTAAGTTTCGATGGGAGAGACCTAGTGAGAAGAGTAGCCCTATTACGAAACAAATAAGTTGTAGGCAGCTAGATGGAGCGAGGGAAGAAAGACGGCCGCTTGTGATTAGGCGTGATCCGGTACAATCAAAGCTCCCATTTAAAAGGTTAGAAATTGGGGGGAAGAGCAATATTATACCACCGGCCTATGGAGCAATCATACATGAAGCAGACGAGGGACCTCACTCTGCACCCTCAACGAGGGCTCCTCTGAAAGAAGGCAGCAAGAAGAAGAAACTCCCATCCGTTCTATTGTTAAGCTCTGCAATGAAATCGTTGGAGGAAACAGATTTCTTCAGATTAAACCCTAGAGGAGACCACATTGAGAACTGGACGAGTGGGATCATTGGAGGTAGTTACAATCCTCTACACTCTAAAATTAGAGGAGCTAATGAAAATGAAAATAGTAATACCTGATCGAGACAGTCATACCCTCCAAAAGCTCGACCGCTACTATATCCTCTTCTCTACGCCAGCTGCTGCAAACCGTTATCTTTCAAACATAATCCAGCTCCACCAACTAGCTAGAACAAGTGTGCAGAACGGCAACGCCCACGATGGTCTAGCATTGCCGCCAGGATTCCTCAAACACGGAGAGGATGTGAGGGGAGTGTTGAAAGGCTTTTCTGTTGTGCCGCCATTCACAAAACTATCATGTCGTCTGGTATCACACCCATACCCTCTACCATTACAACGTCTGCTGGAGAATGGCGGTCCAGCAATACTAGCAAGAGACAAGCAAAGCAAGATGGAGGAGAAGGTACTCTTCTATACAGACACCGTAGCTTACGGGGATCTTACACTCGATACCTTATATTATCGGATCAAAGAGGATGGCCGGCGACGAAACCTTCATTGGAAGCTGGCAGGGGGTAAAGAAGATATACATGTCTTGAAAGAGGGACATGATCAGGGAAGTGATGAGGACCATGGGACCAGCCTAAAAGTCAATCGCACACCTACGAGATATGTCATACCCTTCACAGATCGACACGAAGCCCGAAGATTTGTCCGGGAATGGCACCGGCGAGAGCTTCCGCTGAAAAAGGTCTATAGACCGGAGGATGAGCCACCTCCATTAGTTAATGCAGAAGTTCTGTGGTAGCCCAAAGGTTGATTATCCCTCACACAAGTACTATCTTATTTAATGCCATAACTGGTAATATTCCCATAAAGTCTTGATGTGAATGTAATTGGCGAAAAGCATGCCCTGAATTTGTAATACCGTATGATATGACCAAACTCCGCCCATAATCTGCTCTTAAACAAACAAAAACAAACCACGCAAGCCCCATCATGTATTATCTAGCAGCACTTGCCCCCCAATCCACTTCCGCCACTCTGCCCACCAACGTCTACACCGTCCTTCTTCTCTTCTGTCTTTGCCGTGTCAATAATTCTCTTCTTGATATCTGCCGCCAAACTGTAAAATGCCTTTTCAACATTAATGTTGCTCTTCGCTGATACCTCGAGGAACGGTATGCCGAGCTCGTCCGCCAATTGCTGACCCCTCTCTGTAGATACCACACGCTTGTCTTCCCAATCACACTTGTTACCGATGAGGATCTTATTCACACCTTCCGTAGCATGTTGTTCAACATTCGAGAACCAAGTCCGGATATCTGTAGGAAATTAGCTCAATTCTGATTCATGGCGGTACGCCACTTACTATTGAAAGAGCGTTCATCGGTAACATCATAAACTAGTAATATTCCCATAGCACCTCTGTAATAAGCTGTCGTGATGGTTCTGAACCGTTCTTGTCCCGCGGTATCCCATATCTGCAACTTAACTCTCTTCCCATCTAGCTCGATCGTTCGGATCTTGAAGTCGATGCCGATAGTTGTGATAAAGGAAGGCGTAAACGAATCTTCACTGAACCGAAGGAGACAGCATGACTTTCCTACACCGGAATCACCGATAAGCAATAGCTTGATCTGCAAGCCATCTAGTTAGCAATCGTGCTTTCAAACAACCCAATATAAGAGTAGATCCGACGCACCAGAAAGTCGTAATTGCGCGTCCCAGCCATCTTGGTATCGGAGGCGCGAGGATGGACGTCAAAGAGGAGGCTCCGAGTGAGATTTCTGGCCTGGGCGTCGACGTAGGTGTGGTGGCCGTGGGGTGCAGATGCGGGTCAGGGTCGGGAGGGCTCTGGCTTGGTGGAGGAATGCTGCGATTGCAGGCTACAGGGTGAGGTTTTGGGGAGGGTTGACGGCTTTACACGAGAGTGGGATTAGGAGGATATGAGGTGAAGATCCTTGCTCTTCGGTAGAGTTAAGAGCGCATGTATTCGTGGAGATTTCTGCAGGAGTGATGGACTTGAGGTTGCCTTTACCTTTAGCGGCTCCGTGTCAATTGTTCGCGGCTCGCCAAAATAAGCAGGGACGATTCAGAGGGTGACGAGTCAGGAGAGCCTTGTTGATAGCCTCGTGAGAGGGCTGCATTTTATTCTTAAGATTTCGATTTCTTTATCTGAACACATGAAAAGGGAAATAGCGCATGATGAATAAAAGGTACTTCTCAATTCAGGAACTCTAGACAAGCTAATTATGATTTTTATTATACTCGGAACAAAGATATATTTGGATTCTAATTGGGGTGTCTTGATTGTATGTGATAGAGTTATTTTCATCACTTGCCTTTAAGGCATTGTACATATAGTGTTACACAGTATTACCTCAGCCATTTTGAATAACCCCATCTGATCCGGTCGAGGACCTTTAGTTGTTGTTGAATGCCAGTATTGATGTTACAAAGGTCGCTGACATCCTCGAGAAATTCTCGCTGTATACCCCCAGGGAAGAGCTTATGCGCTCGCTGTCGTAATACATGAACTTCGCATAATAGCAGACCGTGGTCTTTGTAAGACAAAACGCCATTTTGTGTCGGAGCGGCCAAAGTGAGGATGCGATCAATGTTTCGGAGGACTCGAACAGTTTGGCCTGCTTTTCGACTTTGCTTAAAACCTCTTCTATTGCCGAAGACACCTCCAAGATAGCGGAATGCAGCAAAGCACACCAAGACTCCTGGTGTCAGGCCTACGAAACCAAAGACGAGCTCCTGGCTTTTAAGAAGCGAATCAATACCACTTAAAGCTACCTGAACGTCGACTTTGGTCTTTTGGATCTGAATCAGCAGAGTCCTAACCAGATCTCCTCGAACAGTACCCATGAATGGCCTTCTCAGATCCTTCTCATATGCTCTCAGGACTGGTGTAAGATCACCCTCTGCGACTTTAGCCCTAATCTCCGAGACTTGGGCCTCACTCAATGTGGTGGTTGCCATATCAGTGGATTGAGGATTGTCGATGGCAAAGTCGACAACCATTCGCTCGAGACTATCTCTGTCTCCTTTCAAGCTTTCCTTGCTCATAATAGCAATCGCGCTGTCCTTATCATGGCGTATAGTTCCAATGACATTCATCGTAGGCTCAACAATCCAATTGAACCAGAAGTCGCGCACAGTACTACCAAAGTCTCTGATCCAACTAATAATTTCAGTCTTCCTGTTCACTAGAATTCGGAGTATCGTAGTCGAGGAAAGGATCAACACACTCGCTGGTAGCCAATACCGGGTGAGCCTAGATGGTCTGCCGTATTTGGCAACTAACTTGTTTGATGTCTTGACATGGTCAGGAACATGTGTCTCTAGAATGTGTTGAATTCTTCGTGATAGCTTCGCTGGTCGTGCGATTTCTCTCTCGTCAGCCTCTCTCGAAGATATTTCTGGGTCGTCTGCTACACTAGCAAAGACCGTGTCTTCAAATTCTGCGACACCGGCTTCCAAAGTCGTAATATTCCGTAGAACATTATCCATAAGAGCGATGCTCCTCTCAATAGTAACCTTCCACTCATGGCTATCGGTCTCCTCCACTCTCCCAACATCGCCTTCACTGCCTTCATCTGCAATATCAAAATTCAATCCCTCATCCATCAGTACACCTAGTCCACTCGCGCCCATTTCCCGGAACCTGCTCAACCTTAGCTGATTATGCCTCGCTCTTGACCGACAAAGTGCAATCGGACTCAGCACCCTCCTCTGAATATCCAACACACTCCTCTCCCTAATACTCTCCTTAACTAATCCATAAAATTGTCTCCACCTTTCTGTAAACCCCTCCTCAATCCCCCTTACACAAACCTCTCCCTCCTCCCCAACGTCACCACCCTCCCTTAATCTCCGCACTCTCTTCCGAGTGTCAGACCAGATATCCTTTCCCCACACCCAGAACCTAAGAGGGCTAGTCTGAACGGTATACAAGCTCGAGTAAGCATAACTCCCTAGAACCTCATCCCAATACCAAATATCATCATTCAATGGAATAGTCTGCTCTAGCAGCGTCCCTAGCAAGACACCATATGTCTGCACAGTCGCCTTACTAACTAGCAGCCACTCTAGCTCACTCTCATATTCCGCGACTATATCACTTCTATCCTCATGTACTTCTGTGCTCACAATTTCTGAAAGTGCAGCTTGACGCAAGAGCGAGGAAATGCGGTATGGCGAGAGTAAAGGCGAGCTGGAGGAGGTTGTGGAAAGAGACTTGACTATATTTTGTAGCTGGGCGATTCGCGGGGATAGAGCGACATGATGGGACTCGGTGGTGAGGAGGTGGGATCGAGGGACGAGGTGGACACGGTCGAGTTGGCTATCAACATGGCGGACCTGACTATACACAAAAATTAATTACTCGAAAAGATTTATATGGAGGGAGGAGAGACCTACTCTGCGACGATTGACATTACGCCAGTGGGGACATCGAGTGACCTGTTCTATTGTAATTTGTTGGTAGGATGTCAAGGCTCTGGGGTTGGGGAGCTTTCGGCGAAGAAGTGCAAGGATGTGGGTGTTAGTTATTAACCATGACGTTGAAACTGCAAAGTTAGCAGGGAATAGAAGCCACGAAAATAGTAAAGTTTATATTAGATATTGAGAACTTCGAGACAAGTGTACAAAAGATAATCTCTTTGATTGTATTTCTAGCTGCATCTGTATTACCCTAATTTGATTGTTTTACATAGTTGTATCTATTGCTTCATGCCAAGCTGTTTTCCTACATACGCGTAAATCTAAGAGTGCTACTCCATCCTCATTGTCTCAACCCTTCTTTCTTTGTATTTCACAGTTTATTTCATCGTCGGCGACCAGTTTATAGTGTTTGACTTAATGTTGAAGTCATTCAACGAATCAGTATCAGATTCGCCAGATGATCCAAACGACTCAACATCACTTTCCCCCTCCTGGGGTACCTCACTGTTGCATGTGCTCTCGACCCCTCTGGCTTTAATATTGGCATGTTGTTTCCGTGCTTCTCTACTACCCTGCTTAAGAATGGCGTTCTCCATAATTTTAACAGTCATTTCTTTTACATTATCCTTCTCCGCTTTGATTTCACCTCTCCTGCTACCAACGCTATTAAGCAAGTTCGTCAAAGTAGAGATATATTCGGACTGTGCGTTTGGACCGGTTTTCAGTTTTTCGTAATATTCCTTTCGAGCGAATTTCAGTTGCAAATAAAATCGTTTGTCGGGTATAAGATTGCCATGCGTGAGAACCTTTTGTGTCCACCGAAGCCCTTCTGGGTCCTGTAGTTGAATATAACATCGTAGAAGAACGGAGAGGCTCTCAAGGTCCATCGAGCAAGCAGAAGGTATCGTCCGGTGCACTGTTTTCCACAACTCAATCGCCTGGGATGCCCACCCACGTTTCTGGAGGATGCTCATGGTATGCGTCAATATATGAGGGATGATGATGATTTCGTGTTTTTCCAAGGTCCTCAAAGTATTTAGTGTGCGACGAGAGACCTCGGCCGCGACCTTATAGCGATTGAACTCTTCATCAACGCTCATTTGCTCCAGTTGATGAATGATGAGAGGTCCTACAGCCCGTCCCACCTCTAATCCCTGAACTTGACCGGCTTTGATGAGTCTAGCGGCTTCATCCATGCTGCTCTCAGGTGCTAATAGAGAGGCTCTGACTGCTGAAACCAGGTGTTTAGTTTTCAGGACGTTTTTATCGTCAACCGCACTTTGATATATTCTGAGCGTTGCCGCATGGTCGCCCTTGGCGAAGGTGGTTGTCATAGCTCGATAGATACCTTCGGTATCCCAAGAATGCTTGGATCTACCAAGTCCCTTAAGAAGGCGAAGCCGTCGCCCAACCTCAGCGGCATCAGGGGAGTCTGCGATAGCAATTTTACCAAGAATCTCTAAAGTAAATTTGTCGGTTAAGGGTCCCCCGGACTTGCTTTCAAGATCACAAATTGCTCGGTACATTCCAAATATTTCTGGAAAGGTGAACTTCAATGATCTGTGAAGACCGCTGAGAATGCCATTAACGGTACCGGCTTGAATGGGACATCCGACAGACGTTGCATAATCCAACCACCGTACCAAAGCTTCTAACTCTCGTGAGGTGAGGTATGCATTGACCATTACAGTCATGACAAATGGAGTGAGCTGGAAGCCGTACTGATCAATACAGGTGCGGACGAGATCCTCAGTTTCATTGATAGGGTGAGACTTCGCAAAAAGCTTCAAAATGTGGGTAAAGCTGTTGTTACATGCCTTCTGTTTGGCTGAAGCCCAACGAGACATATTGCGAAGGCCCTCCTTCACAAACTCCCAATCTTTCTGCATTGCTCTCGCTTGAACGAAATGCCCAAAAATTCGAACGTCACCAGAGAGCGACTCATGCTTCTTCATTAGCCGTGCATAGTAATCCAATGCTCCATTTGGCTGGCCGGCCTCAACACATGCCTGGATGATGGCACCGTAAACAGCTTGAGGATGATGAGAGCGGCTGATTACTGGTTCTAACCGATCGAACAATTCCTGGGCTTTGGAGAGATTGTTACGGGATTTTGTATAATGGCCAATGAGTTTTAAAATTGGGGTCGTGGAGACTTGGAATCCACCTGCTTCTGCAATCTTATTTGAGATGAACAAAGTTTCTTCAGCCCGGTCTAGTTTACCGAGCTCAAGGTTGAATTCCATAACTTTTAGTGTGATGAAAGAAAGCTCGTGCGGGTCTGGCGAGGTCTGGCAATATACCTCTTTGAAGAAAGAGAAAAGCATCTTTCGTTGGCCAGACGTAAAAAGAGCTTCGATGAGATGGGTGATTGCTATAGGTGGCCCGCCTCCCCAATAATGCCGAAAAGTCAAGTAGATGTCCCGACAATGGTCATACATAGCAAATCGAAACGTTTCCAAGAAGAGACGTTCTCCTAAGGCCTTGACGTTTGTGTCGGGAGGGGTAGGTCGCTTCCGATTGAATGTTTGAAGATAAAAGAAAGCAGCTTTCTCCAAATTGGCCCTAGAGTTGCGGACCATGTCAGCACTTTTGAAACTGGCATCATCTATCAATGTATTGATGCTCCGATATGGCGAGAACCTTTTCGAACTGACACCGTCTATCAATGTCTCGATGATCTGATATGGTGAGAATAGGAAGAAGTCCTTCTCCTTTGGGCTGGGCTGCTTCAAGAAAAGGTTGAGAAGTTGCTCAGCCTGACCATACATGGAGAACTTCATACAAGCACTTGATAATTTTACTGCAATATCTAGTAGTTGGGGTGAAAGACCATCCTTAATTGATAGAGGCCCATTAGCTCCAAAAGCGTCCAAAAACCGTGATATAGCTGCCGCAACATCTCCTGACTGCCTGCCACTCTTGAATAGTTTAGTGCAATGGGCAGCAAGCTCGAGTTGGTGGCTCCGTATAACTTGTCGTGGCTTGTCCAAATCGAGTGATGGGAGCGGTGGTGGAAGGGTGACCGGAAAGTGGATGATAACTGTTGGTATATCCTTAATACTATTGAGGTTATTTCGAAGGCCCTTGGCGTGGGCTTTCGGAATTGTCGTGGTTGAATTGCTACCAATTGTTTTTTGTTGCGGTTGAATTTTAGGCTCAGGCAGCGCTTCGGTCTCTTCTACCGATTGTGGATATTGAGAATAGTCTCCCTTTCTCATTGACAGACTTTCGTTAGTTTCCCTGTTCAATCTTCGTAGCTTTGGGTCGCCTGCAAGCCAAAAGGCCCCTCCCATGACATGATCATCGAGAGTGTCTAGCAACGCCCTCCCGGCACTGTAGTATTTTCCCGAAGCTTTTAATCTCTGCGCATTATCGTGTATCTCTCTGGCACCTTCTATTCTTCTTCGTCGGTCTTCTGTGATCACCCCTGTGCCGAAGGCTATTGTGCAGCTCGTTCCCAAGGCAAGCTGTCGAAGAGTTCGAAGTGCTCCTTTTGATGGCACGGGTAGAGTTGAAGGCATTTCTGATATACCTGTGCCATTTCATGAGGCACCACACACAGGTCTTGGATTTGAAGGCCTTTACGAAAGGGCCAGTTTGAGAAGTTTTCGAAAGGTCGTAAAGCGGAAATACTTATCGATGTCAAAAATATGCTCTGTCGTCAATTATCGGACGATTTTAGGTGGAGACATTGGGTCACCGTACTAATACCTATAACGGAGAAAATAGAGACCATTAATGCATTTCAACATGCTCAGTTGAAATTCTGCCACTTATTCCCGAATTGGTTCCAGAGAGGCTTTTTAAACATAATTTTTCATGTGTAATGTGGAGGGGACTACTGATTCCTCTCCGAAAAAAGGAGCACCCTCAATACTCTAAGTATTTTCAATGGACTTGTCTGCGTCTACCTCGGTGGCTTCCAAGACAAAATTGAAGCCCATTAGGTTGCTTAATTAAAAGGACTAAAGGCAAGAACTTGAAATATGAGGCATGAATGATCGCTAATCCGAAAAGTGAAGATCTATTGTCTATCCATCATGCATAGCATGGAAAACGCCGCCCATATGCTCTTGATGTACATGATCCTACAGCCAATACTCTTTGCCATTATACACCCGTGCACCATTTGATACCCCATCCATCATATAACTGCTTCCTGATCTGCAGAAGCAGTGTAAATACCCAACCGCCGTAAAATGGATTGATACAAGAACAACATACACCCACTTTGGACGCTCGTCCAGACAAATCTTGGTCCAACCCCTCGGAACCCTCCAGCCAGCCCTTCTGTCTTATATATAAGCTTGAGACCCGTAAGAACAGACGAAGTGTCAAGATTTATAGAGCCTGGCCTAGGTGTGTGCGTCGAGGGTGAAGAGGTTGATATCGAACGTATTTGTTGCCCAAGGCTGGACTTTACGCGCTCGGTGGGGATAGTTGCGTGAGCTGGGGGTTTCTTAGCAACAGGCTGCGTAGACGGATTAATTTGTGTCTGGATTCTAGTCTTTACAACATCCAGCGGGCATGTAATAACTCCGGCAAGTCCACCGGCAACAGCTCCAGTAAAAAGCTCTAACGGCAATCCGATCTCCCGACTCTGCTTCCACTGTCGTGCCCAAGTTTGCCCTTGTTCGTAAAACGTGAATTGTAAAGCCGAGAAAGGCAAATCTCGAAATATAGTAGCCTTGTAACCATAGAATAGAGCAGAAAATCCTTCTTGGCGTACAATTGTTCTCGCTGCATGAGCAGTACCTTTGTAGTTGTACCCGGACTGGAAAAAGGGATTGTTGTATCGACCCTGGAGTTGCAATCTTGTTTTGAGAACTTCAGAAGGAACATATATAAATGAAGCAGCGAAATCTGCAAGGAACCCTGAATATATGTCAGTAAAGCAGTTCAACATTCCGAACACCGAGCTTACCACTTGTCAGGTAGGCAAGTTGAGGCGTAACTCCAGCGTCTATCATATGTCTCTTGCTGTACTCATATGTTCCGAAGAAGATAATAGTCCCTGGGAATGACCCCAGTAATGCTGGTATCCAACCACCATAAAGTCCTCGCCTGAATCCCTCCTGGCGAAAGATTGTGGAATAGGACGATGCCATGGTCGTGTATTTTGGCGGAATGTGGGGATCTCCTTGCTGTCGGGTTTTGACCGTATCTAAAGAATGCATCAAAAGGTCTCCCGTTGTTCCACCAATTCCGCCTGCAATCATGGACTACATAAATTAGCTTAGATTAGAACCAGACATAACACCATCTTACATGAAGGTAAGGTGGTCGCCCTTCCTCCTCCTCGACCTCTTTCTGTGCCATAGTATCCGATCCGAATCCCTCTGTTGCCAATTTGAAGTCGGAGAAAGTCTGCTTCCCTTCTCGCACTCCATCATCAACGAAGCCAAATTTGTCGTGACCCTGTGGTGGTGTTGATGTCCCAGAGGAGAACAAGTTGGCAACGCGAGAGGCCAGGGACATGGCCCTGCCTCAATTCCCTATGAAATCGCCTTTGGGGGCTCCCCGAGGGATACGCGGGATGAATCGAAGGGTTATTGTTCGGCGGCGCAAGATATTGCTATCGATGGAAAATACAGTCTTGCCGGAACTTTTTTGAGATCTTCCAGAGCTAGAGCTCGGTTAGGCCGCAAGGCTGACAAAAGTGGCTCCAAAGCTT
The DNA here is from genome assembly GCA_021365295.1 of Tricladium varicosporioides. Classification (NCBI taxonomy): domain Eukaryota; kingdom Fungi; phylum Ascomycota; class Leotiomycetes; order Helotiales; family Tricladiaceae; genus Tricladium; species Tricladium varicosporioides. Next base: position 706,860 of record JAJTIW010000014.1, on the reverse strand, counting down.
TTAACTAGTTTAAAGATGTCCCTTGATAAATTAAACTGAGAAATTGAATTTTTATTAAGTATTCTATGATAACCTTGCTGTCTTCCAAGTAGCACGATATTGATGGTTGCTGTGACAAGCCACGCTCAACTTGCAAGGGGTGTACAGATTCTGGTCTGACCCCTTACCAAGAGCAGGTCATTGAGCATGTCTCTGAGGCATAAGGTACCTTGGAAAGCGCACCATCGGATTACTAGAATAATATGTTTGAATGTGGGTTCTTGAGTCAAAGATTCTATAATGAGAACAATGTCCAAATGTCTAAACAACTACTCAAAGCGCAAAGCCATTTCTCTTCTTCCTTTTAGCACTCTTGTCCTGCCTTTAAATTCCCACCACCGTACCGCCCCAGAACTAGCCCAAGGCCACAGAACGTGTGTTACCCTTCCTTGAATAAGATTGAGAGGTATAGGCCCGTAATGATTGCTATCCAAGGTTTTATTGGCATCGCAATTGTCCCCTTCTACCCAAACATGACCAGCAGGCACATCCGCTATTGGAATAGGATACGGCGCATGGGTGATAACTCTATCGCCCTCGACCGCAATCACTCGTTTGATTGCAAGGACTTCTGGATGATAAGGGCTTCTGCATTCATAATTAACGCTTCATGGACTAGCACTGAGACCCCCTTTGAAAACATACCGGAAGGAAACAAGCATTCCCCTCTCCAGATTTTGTGTTGGCCGAAACTTATTAACCCAGCAACGATCCCCCTTCTGGTTTTCATTGTAGCTGGTGTTGAGATAGGGGTACATTGATGGCCCGCTGATTCTAGTAACTTCACCAACATTGTCATGGAAGAATATGACTGCCGGTATCCATGTTGCGAGTATAAAAAGATTATAGCCAAACACACGGGGAAATTGGCCGTACTCGGTGCCCTTATTGATATAAGAAAGGAGACGGCGGGTCGTCATTTTACACCATCGTTGTAGTATTTGCAGGTGATCATCACAGAAGGTTATCTGGAGAATGTCGCGTAGCTTCTAACTAGGTGGGTCAGCCTCGCCGGAGATAGTAGCCTTGTCGGAATATTGTTAGAATTTCTGTTCTAAATACCAAACACACGATAAAAAGTTTAATGGTGTGTGAGTTTCATATTTCATTCAGCTAAGTAAATAGCCTGCAGCGTGGTTGAGCTTGATGCCCTCTATGCGCCCGCAATGCAAATCTCTCCCAGAATGCTTTTGATTACCCCACCAGATTTGTCTACATAACTTCCACGGCGTTTTCATCTGATTCGGACTGACTCTCATCTCCACTAACTTCCGCATTCTCTCGTTCCCTCTTTTCCATCAAGGCTTGTAATTCTGCATCGTCATTTTCGGTGACTGCCTTTGGCTCCATCTTCACAATGCAATTTCCATTCGCAGCCTCTATGTTTTTCCGGATATCAACGATAGCTGCTTCAAGAGTCTGGATACCAACCGCCTTCTCTAAACACGTGCTAGTGAGGACGTATAGTGGTGGCGAGACTAGCTTGACTTTTACTTGATTGTCGGGTGTGTTACGAGCTTCCGCAGTTCTGAGTGCGGTCTTGACAGCATCGATCCCCTCATATCCAAAACATGTAACCTCGACATCGGCACGCACCTTCGTGGGTTGGGGAGTGAGGCGCTTTCCGATGTAGGACTTCAATTCGTCTGAGACAACGTCGTTTGGGAATGAGATATTTTGCCAAACATCAGGATTCCTACATGGATTAGAGCAAGGTCAACAAAACACTTTGAGAAACCTACGTTATGGACAGCTTGAAGGCATCGACTGAGTGTCCGTATTTCTTGTTCAAAGGCCATGCAATGCGCTCATAAAGGTCTTCAATCGGGTGTTGTGTCTTTTCGGCAACATGGCGCATAATCGAATGGACCATTTTGCTCTTATTATATCTCTCCTCGCACTTGACAATATCTTCCGGTGACACTCTCCGCTTGGACAAATCAATGTAACCTAAATTTTGTCTTGATCAGCATTCATCGATATCTAGCGAGGGGCTTCCAGCATCCAGTACCTTTCTCTTTATCCACTCTGAGCACAACAACGACCTCATTTCGCCCGACCCGGATCAACTTCTGGATACTTCGGATACGGCGTCTAGACAACTCGGAGAGAAGAATCATGCCATCAATATTGTCGTATTCGAGAAGTTTGACATATGCTCCCATTTCAGCGATCTAAGTAGGCTATAAGTTTATTCCCACGCAGACCCGGATCTGGAAGAAACTCACCTGCTTGACGTTCACCATCACGAAACTATCAATCTCCGGATATTTCTCCTCATAGAACCGACAGTTCGTTAAAGACATGGTTGTGATTCTTGTGCAGCGCGGGGGCGTGCTGTTGATCGAAAATTCTAGTTGCGCTTCGTTGCGGGATCCGATGTACAACCTTGCTATAGTTTCGTGAACACTTCTCAGGTATCAGTCGTATCTGCGATGCGTATAATGGCTGCGGCAATGTTTTGGGGAGGTTTAAGATTCGCTGAATGCTGTGACTCGTCTGCGATTGACCTGAATTTTGATGTGGGCAGAAAGCGCCCGGACCACGCTATGCCCCTCCAAATACGGATTTGGCCTTAGCGGGTCCGTAAAAGTGGCTGGAGAACGCCACAATTTGAGCTTAAGCTTGTGAATTATTCGTCTTCTGATCAACACCAAGCAACTTGAACTGATGACCTACACCCAGGTCCCCACGTTTTCTTAAATGCAGGCCCAACTCGCTGGAAGCTAGTTTATTTCTACGGCTCCCGCCCGTAGATTTCTTGCAATATGTCGCTCCCCGAAACTGTCTCAAAGGCCATACAGAGCGTCACAAGCCTGTCCAGCAACATGAGCTCTGGTCCAACGGCATCATTGGCTTTGTCCACTGGGCAAGAAATTGCAAATGCAGTACCTTCACGCTCATGGATTGCTATACTTGGAAGTGCAGCTCTGTTCATGATCAAAGTTATTCCTGGGATTCTGTACTGGCTGATCACATTCTGCACTATTACGATGCCAACCTTTCTATTTACTCTCTTCTCTACAAGTTTGACATTTACTATGAATGCAACCACTCTGTAAGTTAGACGCGCATATATTGACTACTCTTGCTAATAATCTTCACACAGGGCTCTGATTCTCGTAGCATTTATGTCCACAATAAGCTGGTTTGTCCGATACCGATTCCTAAATATGTATGCTCGGTTACCCCCAGAACCTCAGCGAAAAGAACCCCAAATCGACTTATATCCAGACACACAGGAAGAAGGCTCAAAGTCAGGATTTTCCAATTATTTAGATGAGTTTCTCAGTGCCATAAAAATATTCGGGTACTTGGAACGGCCGGTCTTCCACGAACTTACTCGAAGCATGCAAACTAGGAAGCTTATAGCAGGGGAGACACTCAATCTAGAGGAAGAGAAAGGTTTCTGCCTAGTCGTTGATGGTTTGGTGGAAATTTTTGTCAAATCTTCTCGGGAAGGTCGAGAATCTGATTCGGAACCTAACAATGCCCACCACGATTCGACAGATAGTGGCGATGACCAACACTTAGGCAACGGTCATCAAGGATACCAATTACTTACAGAAGTCAAGAATGGCGCTCCCATGTCCTCCCTATTCTCAATATTATCTCTTTTCACAGAAGATGTTAAGTTAAGATATACCGAGGATGACGAACCAGAGTCTGGTACATCAAGTGCTGGGTATCGACACTCGCATTTTCCACGAGATCCACACTTTCGACTCGAACATAGCCATCATGACACTCCACCCTCGCTTCCAACTAGTCCCATATATGGTGCTCCAAGCCAAAACGGCAGCGCAAAACCCCGCGATAGACGTTCTTCTACCATAGCAACTTCTACCACTGTCAATGCACTGCCAAAGGTTCCGCCACTATCTCTCGATTCTAATATAGGGCATTCAAAGCCAAAACCACGACCCAGGCGAACGCAGACATATTCGGCACATCCTGATATAGTTGCGAGAGCTACTGTCGATACTACTATAGCTATCATTCCAGCGAGTGCTTTCCGCCGACTGACGAGAGTCTATCCCAAAGCAACCGCGCATATTGTACAGGTTATTTTGACAAGGCTTCAAAGAGTGACACTTGCTACAGGTCACTCATATCTTGGATTAACAAGTGAAGTCCTCCGGACCGAGAAACACATGAACAAGTATACCACATATGAGCTGCCTAACTTCTTGCGAGGGGATGCATTAGAACGTTTAAAGGAAAAATTCAATCGTGAAAAGGAACGGGCTGGTCCAGAGGATGGTAGTAAGGGCATAGCATTGCACAATTCTGGAGCAGGCCGGAGACGTCGATCTAGCAATAGCCTCCGAAAAGAGGCTACTGTTCATGCATTGTCCGCAAAAGTATCTCCATCTGTGGCTACGAACACCTTCGAGCCTCCTACTTTTCGAGATGCTGGAGCCAATCCTAGTCCAGGCGATTTGTTGACTAATATCCAAATGTCACGATCCGGGGGAAGAAGGGTTGGTAACTTCAGTCAAGGCGCGACTCCCGGTCCTGAAGTTTGGCAGCATGATAGCCAGAGTCCATTAGCACAGAGGACCTTCAATCCTTTTGCTAGCAATCTCAACCCCCGCGTAACACTACATCGTCAAGAATCAGTTGACGAAGACAGCATGTTTCGTGGTTCAATTCTAGAATGTATTTTTAAGGCCATTGGATTGACAAATACGAAAAATGCTTTAAGAATGTCCGATTCGGTTGAGGCCTCTCCGAGGCTCGTGTCCTACGATCAGAGAAGGCAAAAGGCTGTTTTTACCAACAATGCTTTTGGCTTCATCGATCCATACGAAGCGTCTGGCGATGGAGATTCTGAGTCTATGACCTCTGGCGGCATTAGTGCTGGAGGATTTCCCAGTACGCAAGGATTGGCGCATGAGCTTAAAGACGAAGTTGAAATCGTCTACTTCCCCAAGGGCTCGGTTCTTGTGGAACAAGGAGAACGAAATCCAGGTCTTTACTATGTGATTGATGGTTTCTTGGACGTCAGCGTACCTGCTGATGATAAACCCGAGACAACTGTGCTTGGACCTTCACATCGTTCTTCAGTATCCGCAAAACTAGGAGAGGAGTCTTTGGCTCCTCTATTTCGCACGAGGACTGTGTCCTCACGAGCATCTGGTTCCGGGATCCAGACCGGGACTGAGGGGAAGAAGCGTAAATCGGTAGGGCGAAAGAGTCTGGCATTGATTAAGCCGGGTGGCATCGCCGGTTACATTGGCACTATATCGTCTTATCGTTCGTTCATTGATGTTGTGGCAAAGACGGACGTATATGTCGGATTTCTTCCTCGATCGTCATTAGAGAGGATCGTTGAAAAGTACCCGGTTGTGCTACTTACAATGGCAAAACGCCTGACAAGTCTTTTGCCTAGACTTATACTACACATCGATTTTGCTCTGGAATGGGTCCAAGTCAGTGCGGGGCAAGTCATTTATCACCAAGGTGACGACAGCGACGCCATATATATCGTTCTGAACGGTCGTCTCAGGCTTGTTCTCAACAATGAAGAAGCCGAGATGAAAGTTGTAGGAGAGTATGGCCAGGGAGAGAGCGTGGGCGAGTTAGAGGTCATGACAGAATCTACACGACCTGCCACACTCCACGCCATCCGTGACACGGAATTGGCGAAATTTCCGAAGACCCTATTCAACAGCTTAGCGCAGGAGCATCCGGGCATTACCATCAAGATATCAAAAATCATTGCCTCTCGAATGAGGGCATTGATCGAAGATCCAATATTTGACCAGGGAAAGAAGGAAGTCCAGGGTGCCAAGAGCAATAAAGTTTCCTCGACTCTCAATCTGCGAACTGTAGCTATTCTTCCTGTCACTGCTGGAGTCCCTGTTGTAGAGTTTGCCAATAAATTAATGAATGCTTTGACACAAATAGGGGCTCCAAATGGTGTCACATCATTGAACCAAGCAGCTATTCTCAACCATCTTGGACGACATGCATTCAGTCGCATGGGGAAACTTAAACTGTCACAATATCTTGCAGATCTAGAAGAGAAATATGGCTTAGTCCTGTACGTTGCTGGTAAGTCTTACAAATCTTTCTCTTTTCCTCTAGCAAATGATGATACATTTTTAACCCTGAGGTCTTCGGTGAAGACTAAAACAAGCAACTCTAATTTTTTCCTGACTGCCAATGTCCAAAGCTATCTTTGTCTTACTTCTTTTGCATGAACTCAACGGCTAACGGAGCCTCTCAGATACAAATGTCAACTCACCCTGGACTCAAACCTGCATCAGCCAGGCGGATTGCATCTTGCTTGTAGGGCTGGCTGAAGGCTCTCCTGCTATTGGCGAGTACGAGCGTTTCCTCCTAGGAATGAAAACGACCGCAAGAAAGGAGTTGGTTTTGCTACATGCGGACAGATTCTGTCCCTCGGGAACAACAAGAGCATGGCTACGGAATCGAGTATGGATCAACGGTGGCCATCATCATGTACAGATGGCTTTTAGAACAAGTTCCGTCCCTGTTCATCCTCAAACTCGAAGATTTGGCCATGCATTGAAGCAGCGTGTGCAGGTCTTGCAAGCTGAAATTCAAAAATACACATCTCGCCGTGTTCGACAAACCCCTTTGTACTCAGCCGACACTCCCTTCAAGGGCGATTTTCACAGGATAGCCAGAAGACTTTGCGGTAAATCAATTGGCCTAGTTCTTGGTGGTGGTGGTGCACGCGGTATAGCACAAGTTGGAATAATCAGAGCTCTAGAAGAAGCAGGCATTCCAATCGACATCATTGGTGGCACGTCCATTGGAGCCTTCATTGGTGCGCTATATTCCCGTGATGCGGATGTTGTGCCCATGTATGGCAGAGCTAAAAAGTTTGCTGGCAGGATGGCTAGCATGTGGCGTTTCGCGTTAGATTTGACATATCCATCTGCGTCCTACACAACCGGACATGAGTTCAATCGAGGTATTTTCAAGACATTTGGCAATACTCAAATTGAGGATTTCTGGCTCGAGTTTTATTGCAATACAACCAATATCAGCAAAAGTCGCTCTGAAATTCACACGAGTGGGTATGCTTGGCGATATGTGAGAGCATCGATGTCCTTGGCTGGTTTGCTCCCACCTCTTTGCGACGAGGGTAGCATGTTGTTGGATGGAGGGTATGTTGACAATCTTACGGTGACACACATGAAATCTCTTGGAGCGGATGTCATCTTTGCGATCGATGTCGGAAGTCTAGATGACGATACACCTCAGACATTTGGAGATTCGCTTTCTGGATTCTGGGCATTTGCAAATCGGTGGAATCCATTCTCATCCTACCCAAATCCACCGACACTCGCAGAGATCCAGGCAAGGCTTGCCTATGTATCCAGTGTTGATGCTCTGGAGAGGGCCAAAACTACGCCAGGATGTTTGTACATGAGACCGCCGATTGATGATTACGGGACCTTGGATTTTGGGAAGTTTGATGAGATCTATCAGGTTGGATACAAATTCGGACAATCCTTTTTAGCACAAATGAGGGATCGGGGTGTCCTTCCACTAGTAGACGAGACAGAGGAGAAGAAGGCCCTCCGTAGGACCATGGCTCCCCGAAGAGCAAGCATATAAATATTCGGCATTGGAGTTAGGTCATTTCGCATTAGAGGCGTTAGGAATACCCCAAGAATTGCATTTAGAGTAGACCTTAACATCCACATGGTACAAAATGCTTGTATGATTATGAATATGAATATATTTAGTAATAATACTAAAGTCCCAAAATCTGTCAAAGGTACCAACCATCCCCCGCATTCTAGGAGCTGCCAGCTCATTTCTTTTGCTGTACTCCTATAGGACAAGATCTTCAACTGTAGGGACTCGCAGAACTGCGATACATCAAGTCCGGTGAGAGGCGGTCTCAGGCGGATCCCGACATCAGGTCTTTCCTAAAACGGATAAGTGAGCTCTGTTAGCCTCAACACGACTTCTCATTGGCCGCTTCTCCCCGCCATAGTTTTCCTATCCCAAACACAAACTTCACTTGCATTCAATGTTCTGCATTGCTGTGAATCATCTATAATTGAATCTCTCCTTAAATTATTCCCCAAATTCTATATAACTTGCACTCTTTCATTCTGTCCAATTTGTATCCTTTACAGAAAACAAGAACCTTATCATGTCAGGCCATTCGCTAGCCAAGAAGTCTCTCTTTGTGGGCTCTTTCATCCACAGCAAGAGTTTGGATAGCTTAGAGATTTTGCATGATACGGTGATTGGTGTGGATGAGAAGGGAGTTATAATTTCAGTGGAAAAGGGGCTTAGTTTAGAGAAGGCAAAAGAGACGCTCTTTCCACGGTTGGGCTGGGAAGCATCTGATGTCACCGTACGGGTTGCTCAATCTGGACAATTTTTCTTTCCTGGATTTATCGGTATGGTCAACTCCTTTGACTCACTATGCTAAAAATTTGTGATATTAATGGAGTTTAGATACACATATTCACGCCTCACAGTATCCTAATGCCGGAATTTTTGGAAAAACCACACTTCTTGACTGGCTTAACAAATATACCTTCCCCATGGAAAGCAGCCTCGCTTCGCTACCCAAAGCCAAAACAGTCTACACACGGTGTATCGAGAGGACTCTATCTCACGGAACTACAACAGCTGCGTACTACGCCACTATTTCTGTCCCCTCCACAAATCTCCTCGCTGACTTGTGCTTATCGCATGGTCAACGAGCTTTCATTGGACGTTGCTGTATGGATACGCTAAGTCCAGACTTCTACCGTGATGAAAGTCCGGAGAGTAGTATTGCCGATACGAAGGCAACAATTGAATATATCAAGAAAATTGACCCAGACAATAACCTCGTCACAGCAATCATCACACCCCGCTTCGCACCAAGTTGCACAAGTGAGCTGATGCATGGACTTGGGGCTTTGCAGAAAGAAACGAATTTGCCAGTTCAAACACACATTTCAGAGAACAAAAATGAGATTGAGCTGGTGAAGAAACTATTCCCAGATAGCAAGCATTACACGGATGTGTACAATTCTCATGGCCTGTTGTGCTCGAAAACTATCTTAGCACATGGTGTGCATCTCAGCGAGGATGAAGTCGACATGATAATTGATCGAAAGGCGAAGATCAGTCACTGCCCTGCGAGTAACTCAGCCATTACTTCAGGTACGGCAAAAATTCGATGGCTCTTGCAAAAGGGTGTCGAAGTTGGCCTTGGCACAGATATGTCTGGTGGCTACTCACCCAGTATCCTCGAGGCAATCCGACAAGCTGCACTCGTTAGCCGACATGTCGCGATGTCCGGTGATGATGAGGCGAAACTGAGTATTGAGGAAGTTCTATTTCTTGGTACGAAAGGCGGTGCGCAAGTTGTTGGCTTGGCTGATAAAATTGGCTCGTTCGAAGTCGGCAAGGAATGGGATGCTCAACTAATTGGCCTTGGGAGTGTGGATGAGACAGAGGTTGGTGGTGTGAAGGATGAAGGTGGTGTCGATATCTTTGGATGGGAGACATGGGATGACCGAGTTGCGAAATGGGTGTACAATGGGGATGATAGGAATACACTTGCGGTTTGGGTCAAGGGAAGGCTAGTACATGAGAGAAAGGTCTAGGTTATGGAAATCTGATCAGGATATCTAAGATTTGGATTTATCTTAGGAATGCTTTTGGTGCAATAGTTTTATAGCGGGTAAAACTTTGGTGTATTCAGAACGTAGATGGGATGCTGGCCTAGATGGAAGAGATCACTAGATTTGTATAAGAGTACCTTTACTTTGGATTCCAGATATTTATTTATTTGAGGTGGAAATAACGACCCCGTCTGCTACCTAGGAGGTGAACAATGACTCTTTTTCGCATAAAAGGAGAGAGCAGTGACTAGCAGTCATATTTGATTGCCTGGGTAAACGTAGATTTTAGCTGGCCGTGATAGCTTCTTCCTTGCCATCTTGCAGGACTCGGACTCAACTGGGAGAGTAGAACCAGGGAACGTATTTTTAACATCAGAAGAGTTTGGACATTATAACCAAGAAAAACCTTTAGCTCCTATTGTCATGCGGTTCTATTCTTTCCTATTCAGCACAGCAATGATTCCTCGCAAGATTAAAGATCACTAATATTCATAATCCCACGAGACATGAAAATAATTTTCGAAACAGGCTCAAAAACCCTTTCTTCCAGAGATTTTCGGTTCCCCCCCGCGTCTACTTATACATGCTATCCAGAAATTGTGCATGGTGGAATACAAAACAAAATGGACTAAGCCTTTTCGTTTTATGGGCGTGTTTCTCCCATCCTTGTAAGGTAATTCATTGACGGGTCTCTGTATTAACTGCAGGGAACCGCAGCGAGAAAATTGAGTTTAAGAGGAAAGGAGAAAAGTGATAACCTGTAAATTTTGCTCAGCTTTATTCCATGTGCATGGTCTATCTCAGTTTGGGAAACTCTTGGCCAAAAGGAAAATTAGATAGTACAAAGCGTGCTCTCACACTTCTAATAAAGGCAGTCCCTGGGTTATAGCTATCGTGTAAATAAACTACAGACTGAATATTAGGAGCTCACAGTTTTAGAACAAGATTTTAAGCTATAGAAATAGTTTAGTGATCTCCTCGAAATGTCTAACTATTAGCAGCATCATTTCAGAGAGCTCATTAAAATTCCACCAACAGACGGTAAACTCAACCTGGTTCAAAATATATTGCGTGCCACAGGAGATCTAGCTCTAGCTGCTAAAATATCGGGTAAATTACTGAAGTTTAGACCTGCCCTTTGATCCCATCATTATTATTGGAATTACAGCAGAGGAATGAATCACCGAGGTTTATTACTTAGCCAGAAACTAGCTAAGGAGATTCAGGAAATACCTCCCCTAAGAATTCCGCACTTGGTATACGGCGAACAGGTTCTAACGTTTCAAGACCCTCCTCCACATTATATGAAAACAGTGCTGGTATTCTCTTCGATCTACTTTAGGTATTCTAACCAAAAACAAAACCCTACGCAATCCAAGGAGGAGGCTACGGATTTAGTCACACACTTAATCTTGACTCCCCTTAGCGCGAACTTTAAAGAAACCAACACTCTAAAAAAATACTTTCTCATGACAAAGACAACAACATATCTGTCGCATAAAGAGAAGAGTTGGAAGAATTGAATTGGTAGCTAAATATGTAAATGTTAAAGGAGGCATTTAGAGAAAGTGGGCCGTACTTAGCGGAACCCTTCAGGTTCGCACCTGAGATATTCACGAACTAGGTTGCTCAGAGTATTCTATGGTTAACTTTTAACACATTCAATTTTACAAAATTTTACGAGAAAAATGCCTCAGTCTATCTCGAACCGTTCGATAAGGATTGTGTAGGGGAAAGGCACGGCCGAAGACGGACTAGGGGTGCGATTAGAACGCGATGAGAGGTATTCAGTGTTCATATTTGCGTCGTTCAGGCTGGATATCCCAACTCTGGATGCAGATGCGAAGTACTATCTGATAGAGTCGGTTGATTCTGCTGTTTAACCTCATACTTGGTCTTATCCCCGGTTTCTGTCTTAGAATTTATAGAATGAGAAGGGATGACGGCGTCCCTGATACAAGAGCAACTTATCAGCCAATGACAACTAGGAATTGAGAGACGCCAGGGCAAAAAATAGTGCTTGGGTCATGGATACCAGAAAATAGCCAAATCCAAGTCTATCTCTATAGGGAAGGCTCCATCTAGGAGCTGAAAGGGGCATAGCACTCTTTTGGTTGTGAAATATACTAATTTGAAACCCCTGAGCGTAGTTTCTTGAGACTTTAGTACAATATTTAAAAGAGCCATTAGATGCCTGTGGGAAGAATAAACGTGCAGCTTCATACACAGAGAGGATTCTCCTATAAGCGAAGAGAAAATTTGAGCATAGCATGTAAATAGTGTACTGTGTAAATTGATCTGAGATGTTTGCAGGTGTGCTAACAAGTTTAGTTGTTAGAGAAGGAGCAAGAAAATTTTAAGGGGGGAAGAATTTATATAAATCTCGTCTGTTATATTTGTGTTACGACGCTAAGTGAGCGTGGTGTCAACTTTCTCTGATGCTCCCTATGAGCTAAATAGGGGTCTTTGATATTACTGGATGTTTACTGCTTGTATTCCAACCATGATTGATCGCTTATAAAGGCGGAGATGCTATTACCTTGGACACTGTTCTGACTATGCAAGCGAAGCGTCTCGTCCCAACCATAGTCGAAGATGTCTTAAGAGACTCTATTCTCCTTTTGAGTATATAATATTCGATGTCTGGAAAGGCTATGGGGGAATGTAGGCCCGGGCATTCGTGTTTACTAAAATGGTATAAAAAGGTGGGATAACCGTAAATCGCGAATCGTGCATGGAGGTGTTTTTGGGATGTCGTTGCCCTCCAATCTTAATCACCAACCTCTTCAAAATTATCCCATAGCAGTCTCTCCCCCACAAAGAACTGCCCTCCAACAGCATGATGTATATCCTTCGCCGCATTCATCAGCCTCTCTCTCTGAACGCTGCCCTTCTGCCAACGTTTATTCCAGGCTTCGTCATGATCACATTCAAAAATATTGCGAACCATGACGATTCTCTCGAATCTGGCTGCCTCACAGCCATGTCGCAAGTCGTCCAACATTTTGTAATATGATTCATCTAACACAACCCCGCTCCCGAAGAGTGCACATCCTTCAAAAATCACCGCATCCCATTCCAATTCCAACTTCTTAAAGCACCCATGCCGACTACGAGACGCCAGATTTTGCAAGACTTTTGGTAAGCAGGTCTTCTCCAAGCTAGGCAAACTCATGCATAGACGGACATGAGTAATGAGGCGAGATGCTGTCTGCCCCATTCTTTTGAAAAATCTTACCGCTGTGAGGAACTCAGTTGACGGTGGTTGATATGCGGAGAAACAGAACCCAGTGTTATGCCAAAAGAGGTTGCGCGTTTCGCGATACAGTTGTTGATTTACTCGTAGCAAGGAGAGTGTCGAGTACTCCGAGTGTTCCATCTCTGCCTGCGTCGCAAGATCGGCCAAATGAGATTGAGTAGGATTGTGGAGGAGCCTGAAGTGTGATTGTTTGTCTAGGTTCTTGTGTGCAGATCTTTTGAAGGTAGCAGGCTTCTGGGGACTCTTGATACGACGACTTTGTTGAGAGTCCATCTTCTTGCCGTAGATGACAAGCTGCATCTGAACGAATCCATCAGGAGAAAGGAGAACGAGCTTGTATATTTCATCACGGAGCTCGCGGGGCAGCGAGAGGAACGAGGTCGGCATGGACGTGAATGGTTCTAATGTGTTTTGGAAATGGAGAAGGAAGCTGGAATATGGGTGTAAGGTGCATGCAGGGTTTACAAGGGTGTCGACGGGCCGAACCTTGGCGCAAACGGCAGAAACAACAGCCGCCTTGGGAAAGATCAGAAATTGCCAGATACAATGCGAGGAGGACAAGGAATCATAATATTACAATGGATTGAAGAGAGAATTATGTTTTGATTGCATAAGAATTAGAAGGATATGGTAGGTATTCTATCTCGATTTATGTTCCCATTCGCCTCTTGATTGATGAGGCAAGCCCTCACAACAGCCATCTAAACCTAAATTTCTATTGCCTAGTAATTGAAAGGGAATATTTGATCTTTTGAGCCTCTCCTGCTAGCAACTTGTGAAGTCACCACTTTGCCAATTCCGTGACGTTGGGCCCAAGTGGCATGAAATTCTCCCAACCTACTTTTGAGGTTGTTTCTGACCCCAAGTCCGTTTCTATAGTACAGCTCCCATCCATGGCCATGCTTAAGGCCTTCCACACAACCAATATCTTGCCATCACAGGCATATTTCAATGTCCAGACGCCATCACCAGCGCCCCCACGTATTAAGAGGCTTGTATCGAGACCACGATTTGAAAGCTTTGTTAGAATTCTCTCAATGTTAATAAGAATGGGGCTGGTGCCCTGTCATCATTCTGCATGTAGCTGGCTATAGCCTTCAATTCCTATAATTCTCAAGAATTCTCTCTTGTAAACATCCAATGTGATATATTGAAGTGAGTTTGATCCTGTGGTGAGTATATTAATGATTTTCTCGAAGTCTTTCAAACATGATCCCTCAATTGAGAAAGGGAAATGAATGGGTTTGAGGCATCGATTGACGAAGCAACCCATCTTGTTACTATATTGGACCATCTGTAATGGACTACCGAGCATAACTATGTAGTTGTTCCAGAGCAGTGAGTAGGTGTCCTGGTAGATTTGGCTACTGGATCTTAGGAGCGAAAGAGTTGTGAACTTTGGTTTTCTGTCCTCCACATATGTGAAATAAAACAATGGTCCGGGTGGGGTATCGCTTCCTGGAATCTTGTGGTAATGTGCTGTTCTACGGGTTGATTGGCTCGACCCGGCCGGTGGTAGAAGTTAAGGATAGCTTCTAAATTATTAGACGGATATCTACAGGTAGACGAAGAAAATAACGTGCTTTATCTTTTGGTATTCCCCGCTGATTTTTTCTGTCGATTCCCTAGGGGGCTTTGGTTTTTTTGTTTGACTGAAGTGTCAAAATCAAAGTTGAAATCAAGGAGTTGAAAGTTTGATGTTGGCGAGAATGTAGGGTTGGTTGAAAGCGTGAGTTTTCTTGATGTTTTGTAGATCCATAAAATAATAGAGTGCTGTAATTATGGAAAGGCCGAGAAGTGATATTCAATTGTATTGTCACTCGCCAAGCGATAGACAATACTATTGTCCTAGGCTCGCTTAGTGAGTTAACGATCAGAACCAGGAGAACTTTCGACCTATATCTTGAGATGCAATATTATTGAATACTTCGCAGATTGTACCGGGTCTCACTTTCAAGGACGTAAGAGAAGTAAATGCAAGAAAGAGGTGGAATTTAGATAGGATATGGAAACTCTAACCTCTAATAGCCGTTAAATATCCTCTGCTGCTGGCTATGTGACAGTCAGCATATTGTCGTTGCTAGTCTTAAAGGCTTTGGAGTAGCAAGAGCTGATGCTAGCAATGGTGTCTGACGTTTACCCAAGACCATGCGTTGAAAAGTCTGGACCAGCCTGGACTACTCTCTAGAGGCTCTAATTAAGATATCTAAGGCTAATTCTGTGTGTGGTCGAGCAATGACGCGAAGAGCCTATCACCCGCCGTGATAGCAATGGTTATTGGTGAATGATGTTTACGTATATTGAAATGATGAAGTCAAAACAAGGAACGCAGTCAGCCCCCGCGATCGGTCCGGAAAACCCCACAGTATACTCCGATCATGCCCTAATAAAGACCGTACCCCGTGCATTCTGTATTTCAATCACGATCTTAACCGTGAGAGCAATAGATAACTCTATTTTCACAGCCGCCTTCAAAGCATCAATTGCAACAATTTATCACCTAAAATAAGCGCGCTGTGTATCTAATAATAGAATGATTTTGAAAGAGCGAGTAATAATGGTGACAAAGAAATGCGTTTCATGGCGGTTATCGTAACAAATGTTGGAAGCACGACGTCGAATCAAGCACAGATGCTCCAGCTATGGAAGATTTGGGCTTTGTTTGCCGCGAAAGCGAGCACGAGAAGCAGCCGCCACGCGATCCATGGCTGAGACAAGAGTGGATCTCAGGGGAAATTTCCGCTGAGTATTGGCCAATCTGCATGCACAGTGACGTTTGAGAAAGAGCAGCTCCCTGGCGCCAAGGACAAGGTTCAACGGGGACTCGCGCTCTGTAAATCAAGGTGTCATTCCACACAAATGTCCTTGGGACGACAATATTGTTACCACGCGCCATACAACAAAACCTGGCACAATAGCTTGCTTGATATGATTCGGTTTCCCTTTGACAATCACTCTTTCTCTCAAAGCGATTGTTGACTCTTTCTAGTCAATCCCTCACATACTAAGGTCCCCTCTTCATTGCCACTCCTGGCACAACAACCCAATTACCAAGTTTCATGTCGCGATAAAGCCCCAAATATACATTTCCTACTGCAATCATGTCGTCCACGATCGATTTAATATCGAGCACAACAGGTACGGCGTCTGCCACCTCAACAACGAGTAGCACAGATGCTGCGATCCAGGGTTCCCAGGGAATTAGTCTTGTTGCCTTCCTTACAGCCCTGGTCTCGTCGTTGATCATTTTTGGTGTGCAAGTATTTGCCTTCATATTGCTGAAAGATAAATTGGCGCGGATATTGTATGTGATCACTCATCCCTTTAGCTGTAGCTGAGAACCTGGCTAACACTTTCTAGCAAACCAAAAACATATCTTGTCCCAGAACGAGAACGAACCGACCCCCCTCCAAGAACCCCCTGGGGATGGCTATTCTCTATATTCAAATTTCGAGACAGAGAGGTTATCAACAAATGCGGTCTTGATGCCTACTTCTTCCTTCGATACCTACAAACTCTCCTCATAATCTTTATCCCGCTCGCTGCTGTTATACTTCCAATCCTACTCCCAATCAATTCTATTGGCGGGCGAGGTAGTTCATATGCGTTGGAATTTGGGAACAAAACTGGCTTTGTAAACGTTACTGGCCTAGATCAACTGGCATGGGGAAATGTCCGACCGACAAAAACAAATCGCTACTGGGCACATTTAATTCTAGCCCTGGTTGTCATTATCTGGGTTTGTGGGGTATTCTTTGCGGAGTTACGAGTATATATCAAAGTTCGACAAGACTACCTCACTTCTGCTGAACATCGCTTGCGAGCATCTGCGACGACGGTTCTGGTGAGTTCGATTCCGAAGAAATGGCTCACAGAGGAAGCCCTGGCTGGCCTGTATGATGTATTCCCCGGTGGAATTAGAAACATTTGGATCAACCGCAACTTTGACGAACTACTGAGTAAAATCCATAAACGAGACGCAATATTCAAGAAATTAGAAGGGGCGGAAACAGAATTGATTCGTGCAGCCAAAAAAGCCCAAAAGAAACAGCTAGACAAGGATAATAAAGACGCAAAGAAGCAGGCCAAACAGAAGCCTGAAACTAAAGAAGAAAGAGCGCAGAAGCTAAAGCAAGAAAATGAGGACGCTGAGAGACTTGCCCAAGGTGGCGGCATAAGCGCAGGTGATCCTGACCAGGTTCCACATACCATCGACGATGCCATAAACGAGGAAGAAGAACGAGAGCGACAAGATACCACCAAGAAAGGCGGCTTCAAGATTCCCGTTATTGGTGGTGGTTTAAATATTGTCGGACATGGCCTCGGCGCTGTTGGTAAAGGCTTTGGTTTGGCCGGTAATACGGTAGTTGGAGGAGTTCGGAACATCGGTCGTGATCTAGATGGTCAAGTCGAGACTACGAACGGCTTTGTAAATATCGATGCGAGATCGATAGAGGATGAGTCGTATGATGAGTATGGCCGATACCGAGGACCAGCTCATAGTCGCCCACAGACTTCAACCACTATCGACAAGGATATCGAAAAGAAGAGTCAGGACGAAGCTCGCTCTGCATCCTTGACTCCGGAACCGAAAACTAAATCACAAGGGAATAGACTTCCGGGTAATGCCACGAGAAGGGGAGCTGTAAACTTTGGCGCTGATGGTGCCAACGACGCATCTAGAAGTACGGGGTGGTGGAAGTTTTGGGAAGGCCCCGCCGGCGGATTTGCTTCTCCTCTACCAACTGGCTACGAAGACGGTGATGAGTTTCCCTTGACACAGTATGATGGAGCAAGTGATTCAAAACGTGGAAGTTCCGAAAAGAAAAAGGGGTTGGGGGCAAAAATCAAATACTACATTCCCTTTCTTGAAGAGGAAGAGCCCATGCCTATTGATTACCCGGAGGCTTTCGATTCGAACTATAAAGAAGAAGAATCAGGTGCAAGCTGGCAAAGCTATCTCAAGGCTAAGGAACGCCCAACTCATCGGTTGGCACGCTTCAGTTGGACTCCTGGTTGGCTGCCGGGGCTTCCTTTGGTCAATAAAAAAGTCGATACCATTTATTGGTGTCGTAAAGAGCTTGCACGCCTGAACCTAGAGATCGATATGGACCAAAAGAACCCGGAGCGATTCCCCTTGATGAATTCAGCTTTCATTCAATTCAACCATCAAGTTGCCGCTCATATGGCATGTCAGGCTGTTACCCATCATGTGCCGAAACATATGGCCCCTAGAACTGTTGAGATATCACCCAAAGATGTCTTGTGGGATAACATGTCAATCAAGTGGTGGGAGGCTTGGGCAAGAACCGCTTTCGTCTTTGGTATTGTGGCAGGCATGGTCATTCTTTGGGCTATTCCTGTTGCTTGGACCTCATCCCTTCCTCAAATTACTAGTTTGGCCAACAGATATAGCTGGCTTCACTGGATCAACAATATCCCAACCAAGATCTCCCAAGCTATTGCAGGTGTCTTGCCGGCATTGGTGCTTGCAATCTTGCTCGCCCTTGTACCGCCGATCTTCAATTTCTTAGCCTTCCTCCAAGGATGCCAGACCGGAATGGAAAAGCAGGGATCTGTTCAAAAGTACTACTTCACGTTCTTGTTTGTGCAAGTATTCTTGGTTGTCTCCGTTTCAGGGGGTCTCCTCGCGACTGTCAGTTCGGTACAGAGTATTACGAACATCCCGGAAACCTTGGCTACTTCCTTACCCAAAGCAGCGAACTATTTCTTCTCGTATATGATTCTACAGGCTCTATCTACTGCTTCTGGGACTCTTCTTCAGATTGGAGTAATCATCACATGGTTCCTTCTTCCGAAGCTTTTTGATAATACTGCACGTCAAAAGTGGGCTCGAAATACGACACTTCCGCATGTCACATGGGGCACGTATTTCCCGGTCTACACGAACTTTGCCTGTATCGCTCTCATCTATAGCGTTGTGGCACCGATCATTATCATCTTCGCCATCATCACTTTTACCTTATTGTGGATTGCAAATCGATATAACATGCTGTATGTGACACGATTCACACTCGACACGGGTGGTTTGCTATACCCTTGTGCTATCAACCAGACCTTCACTGGTCTATATGTTATGGAGCTTTGTATGATTGGTCTGTTCTTCTTGGTTCGAGACGAGAAGGGAAATGCCCCCTGCTCGGCCCAGGCAATTGTCATGATTGTCGCTCTCATCCTGACAGCACTGTACCAACTCCTCCTCAATATGTCCTTCAGCCCCTTGTTCCGTCATTTGCCTATTACCTTCGAGGACGAAGCCGTCCTTCGCGACGAAGCTTTCGAAAGAGCGCAAGCTCGACGCCTTGGCCTTGAGGAAGGTGAAGATGTAGAAGCAAGCATCACCCCTGGCGATCACGCTATCGAGATGTCCAGGCTTGATAATGGGGCTAAGGGCGATAAGTTCGCCAAGCTAAATCCTCTCAATATTGGCAAGGAAGCTGGATCTTGGGCATTGCGATCAGGGCGAAAGTTCCAAAGTGCGACATTTGGCCGTGGGCATAATGACAGTGTCTCTCCACACCCACAAATCAAACACAGAAAGCGACATAAAGATATCGAAGCTCAGAAGAAGATCGCTGATGCTTTGTATGGTGACATCAATGACGAAATCGAAGACTTGACTCCAGATGAAAGAGATTTACTTGTGAAGCATGCATTCCAGCATTATGCTCTACGAGCTAGACGCCCTACAATCTGGATACCGAGAGACGATATCGGAGTTAGTGACGATGAAATCAAGCGTACAAGAGAATTGGCTGGACCCAACATTTGGATTAGCAATATCGGCGCCGCATTAGATGGGAAGTGCCGAGTCGTGTACGGGAAGAATCCTCCCGATTTCTCAGAGGTTGACCTGATCGACTTGTGATGGAGAGACTGATAGAATGTATCTATGACGACCAACGTTTGATGTCTCACGACCTTTTGTTTTAGCGGCATTCACATTTATGCATTGGGAATCGGCGTTGCATGGCATGCTGCACTTTGTATATACATGCATGGGTTTATATGGAGTTGGATAGATACCAAGAGCGGCCGTGCGAGAAATAGACTCGTTTTGTACCTAAAACCTGGGCATGTGACCTTAAAATGCTTCTTTCCTCCATCTGTGATAGCTCATCTACCTAGTATCGTAAATTCTCTGCACAAAGTTAATGGGAATGCCTAATCTCCTAATCTTACCACCGCAAACCCTCACGAACTTATAATCTCCATATTTATTTACACACTACGGATGCATCATCTGAACCTCTAAAATTCCCTCACAAATCCCGATAACCATCCTCTTCGCCTCTTCCATTTCAGCCACAACCCCACCACCCTGCTTCGAATTACTTTCCCACATCACTTCTACTACCGTGCCTCCTCTCTCCTCTCTTTTCTCGCCCATACTCCCGGTTCCCTCTAGTTTGCTATCTTTCACATTCGCTTCCCCGGATTTCTGTTCTTCTCCAGAGGGAGCAGGGTAAGTAAAAGGGTCAAGTTCCACAGTAATGGCCAAAACCTCATAACCCGTCCAGGAACGGTGGAAATGAATGACTACCTCTTCCTTCTTCCCCTCCCTAGCTTCCATCTCCATCTGAAGCTCCTCGAGCGTTCTCACGCTCCACTTCTCTTCACTCACCTGCTTCTCCTTTCCGCAAGTCTCTCGTTCCTTTACTACCCCGTCTTTACTCCCACGTGACCCCTCCTTCTCATCTCCATCCCCCCTTACTCCTGGGGCTGGCTTCTCAGCCTCGCTACTTTCTAGTTCAAGCAGAGGCGAACTCCAAATAAACCACCGGTCCTCCATTTCTTTCGGCACGAAACCCCTTCTTACCCGTCCTAATTGAGTCCCATTTAAATGAAGGGGCGGGTGCCATGTATGACATTCTGCTTTAATAAATGATTTGATATTCCAGTCTGTGGATTTGGCGGGTGTTGTGGGGAATGGGGTCGGGGGAGGGTTGTAGGTGAATGTTACGGTGTTGTGTGACTCTTTCTCATCTGTGGTTTTGATCTCTCCTCGACCTAGTGTTTTGGTATCGGGCTTCCTGGCAAAACAATTCCCCATCCTGAATGATACAGGGTGGGTGCTTGAGAATCAGCTATTGAGTAGATGTCTGAGGGGCAATAAGAGTTTGATATGAATGCTGTGAGGGACTAAGTGAGGCTGACACGAGGTACCTTTTAGCTTCGCTTGGCACGTGATGAATAATGTAGAGTGCTCAGCTGTTTGTCGTTGGAGAAACTACTGGAGGTTGATTTTGTAATTGCTTCTAAGTGTAAGAATCGTCAATGGTTAATATGCATTTATTAAGTGGCCCTCAATTAGCCACAACATGAATATTGAGTAAAAGGTCTGACCTTTTGTGAAACACAACCTCGCCGTCCTCTCATTTCTATCAGACACTTCCTCACAAGATTTTATAGTAAATAGGAGAGGATCTATGTTCAGTGTTTCGATGGCCAATCTGTGTATAAGAATAATTATACGCTCTCATAAATCTATTCACAATGATGTTCTCACATCTCTATGCCAGACTACTGAACACCTCGCTCAAAGAGAAATGCCAATAGTAGTCAGTGCCTGCCCAAAATGTATCATTAGCCCGATCTCTCCACTTTATCATTATCCAATGCCATGCCGAATCTGTGAATGGGGTCCTCAAAACTTCTCTATCAGATTTTTCCTGACTGTCCACATCCTCGCCCTCTTCCCATAAATATACATTGGTATCGTGAATGCCATAAGAAGCAATTGAATAATACCCAGCCATATGAAAACGCTCTTTGAGCCATCCTTCTGCAGCCACTCATTGAAGAACAAGCTAAAGACCAACCCGTGAAAGATGTTCTTGCTGAAATTCAGCGTAACTAATGCTTCGCCTGCATATTGACGATAGCTATCTACGCAGAAGGTGATTGCAGTTGTAGAGCCAAGAGAGCATCCGAAGGAGATAATGCCAAAGAAAATAGTTGGAATGATCCAGGAATCGTGAACTTGAGCAGACCACCCAAACCCCATCAAGCCGATGACAGTAGTCACGGCGACGGGTGCACCCATAACAAGGCGGAATTCTGGCTCGTAAAGTCCACCATTCCGTTTTGACATGGCTCGAACAACAATATCACTCAGTTTTCCTGCCACGGCCGTACCAAGTATGCCACCAATAAATGGAGACAAATAGATGAGACCGGTCGACAGTGCAGAGAAGTGGTAGGTATCCTTACTCCGGTAAACAACTGCTACAGACTCGGAAAGGACGATGAGCCAACCTATAGCGCATGAATAGACACCTGCGGACCAGAGGACAGCCGGGTATGCAAATAGGATGAAGGGTCGTATCGCAACCTTTAACCATCGCTCATTCGTCAGTCGTCCACTATAGGGTTTCATATGCTGAAAGAATGTCAATTCAGGGCCATCCCTAAGAACATTCGTATAACGCTCAGACATTGGTTGCTGATCTAGAATACTACCAGCATCATTACCAGAAGCAGAAGCATGCGAGTCTCTTCGACTAAGTGAATCGCTTGCACTAACTTGACGGCCTAAGGGTAACGAGTTCTCTGCTTCAACCAATTCAGGGCACGATGTTTCCGATGAGCTCAATGCACCATTAACCTGGGGTATAGCGTTAGCTTCCGGAGGCTCCAAAACGCCAGTTGCTTGCTTCCCGAGCTCTCTTTCGGCAATATTTGGCAATGGTGTCGCAAACCCAACGCGTGGCCCTCGAGGGGCTTGTTGGACAATTAGAGGCCTCTGCGTAGGGGAAGCTGTGGTACTCCCAGGAGTTTCGTTATCAAGCTCGCTATTACCTTTGCTTTGTCCCGCTGAGTTCCCGGATCGTTTGGAGATAACTGGTGTGGACATCTTGGCTGAAAAGAGAGAAGGTTTTGAGGTATTTCTTTTTGATTTTCGACCTTTTGGCCTTGGTGTCCGGTCCCAGAAAGACTCTGGCACGAAGAGAAATAGTAGAATACCACAAAATCCTACAACCATTGCGACAATCCTACTCGGGATTAGTAAAGAACCCGCCATTTGTGAACTCTCACTTACCAAAACACCCACTGCCAGCCCAGGGATTGGATAATTGCCGCACTAACGAGTGGTACAAGATTCTTACCTCCAAGAAGGAGGAGGGTATATATGCCAATTCGATATGCTCGTTCGTGAAGGAAGAAAATTTCAGCTATTGTAGCTGAAGGTAGACACTCAACAGAACTGATAGAGATACCCTGAACTATTCTGGCAATAAGTAGAGAATGATAGGTTGGAGAAGTAGCACACCAGACTGCAGTTGCGATGAAAAGAACGGCGCTTGCCAGATACACTGGCCGCTTCCCATACAAGATGGCTGTTGGTGATGCAAAAACACTTCCGACACCCAACCCCATCATATACAATCCAGTTGTTAACGCAACCTTCGGAACCGTCACATCATATGTTGAGGCTACATTTGTGAAACCTGCTGCTAAAATTGGAGTCATGCCTCCACCAATCATGCAATATAGTCCTAGAGATAGCAAGGCAGCATCTCGTCTCCATTTTGGCCAGTTAAGAGGATCATTATGTGAGTCTTCGGGTTGCGGATCGAGGATGATATTTCCATCTGGTGTGGTCTTCTTGTCTATAGGGCCGTTGTCGGCTCGAGATCCTCGTCGACTCGAGACTGGTGTAAGGCCTGGCTGCGGAGGCAACGAGGAAGCAGAGGCTCTGGCAGGTGCATGTCGGAGACCTAAAGGTTGATGTTTGTCGCTCAGAAGTAGAATAGATCCTGCAGACCAAAATTCAGTGAATATTTGATGTCACGTAGTAACCAAGTCATACCTGGCACCTCATGAGTTATTGGATCATTCAAGACTCCCATGCTCCATTTCGTCGGTCGCCGCCTCTGACCTTCTACGTCAGACTCTGCTACATCCTCTTTCTCTTCCTCTTCGGAGGTAGTGTTTCGCCCAAAAAAAGACCGTGGTCTTCTAAATATGCTATCCTTAAGGCTCTTTGTACCACCATCCGACGTCATATCTTGCAGGGGTAATGTTTGATAGCGCCGTACACCTACGTGTCTATATTTGTTTACAAGGTCTAGAGAAAGGAGGCGTCAAAGATTGGAGGTTTGATCAGGTTCTCTTTGAATTGACAGCCGGATCTGCGGAGGGAGTGATTGCGTGCGCATGTGAGGACTTGTGCTGACGGCCTAGTACTTCTGTTGCGACCGAGAATAGGAATGAGGAAGTAGATTAAAATAAAGGAGAGATAATATTGATGTTCTGTAGGTTGTTACGAGACAAGAGGGTTAAAGGCTGAGGGAATAAGAGAATTCGTTCAGTTACACGACGCAAACTTTGTGAACTTTGTGTAGTCAAAATAAAGGGAAAGAGCGTTCGACACAAAGCATACTGCACAATAGAAGTATTTCAAGGCAGGACTCTTGCCCAGCGGATCGGCCCGTGGGTCGTCAGCTGTCTATTAACCTTCAATACGACTCATATGTGAAGGATGATTGTCTATCTTTGCTCGAAGTTGGTTTCCTGCAAAGCGGTGAAGTCTAGAGGGGCCTGTCGCCATTTCTAATGCCAGGAGGTATCGTTCTCCTCCTAAGACAGCTTGTGGAGGAGCCAGTCGGGGTGAAAGAAGGCACGTATCGTACGAGACCTGATGTAAAGCCGCACCCTTAGACGTCCTACCGCCCAAGCGGAGTGTCTACAACATGATGTTCAACTGGTCAGTGAGTCCCTTGTGGCACCGTCAAGTGATCCCCAGATCTGCAGGTGCACAACCATTATGCGAGATGGGCAGAATCAGGGACCCCTAGGAGTGACATGCACCCCAAGCATCGCTAAATTCCCATGACGCGCTACCTTGAATTCAAGAGGATGGCGCGTTTTCCGACCTGTGAAAGGTTTCTGGTAACAGCACCTTCAATAAGCCTGGAAAGCTTCGACACGCCACGGCACCCCCGGATTCCTCCACAGTATCTGCCGATCCCGCAAAATGATCAGACATCCGGCGTTGGTACTGCTGCGGGTATCGCGGGAGAAAACCCTTTCAATCACCGTGTCAATACGGCAGTTCTCTACAACCAAGGAAAATAAGGCAAGGAACCGTATCTATAACCCGTGAGTCGTACTACATATCTACAAATCTAAATGTCCCAAAAGCACGGAATTGACAAATGGCAGAGTGCGTAACTTTGCCGACTTCGATACGTATCGTTCTTTATCAACCTCGAATCGAATCCCGCTCCTCACACTATGGACTGCTTCATACTGCAATGTCTGTAAGACAGTATCGCCCGTGATCGAGGAACTCATAAAATCAGGAGTTGGCGAGGAGGATGGCGGAGTGTCGTACTGTGAGGTAGAATATGATTCTCAAGACATAATGAATAGCGGACTAGGATTGACATACATGATCACAAGTATACCAACATTGCTGAGCATTGATAGAGGGGAACCGCGGATCAATACAAGAATTGTTGACCCGAAGAAAATGACGAACAAGGATTTTATGAGGGAATGGATAAGGACAGAAGCACGAAACGGAGGCAGCAGCGGAGGTGGAGGAGTACCCTTTGGACCTGGGATCTTTGGAGGACTGTTTGGAAACACTCAGAAATAGGGGAACACGCCTTGCATTTCTCGTATCTCATGTCTTCATAAATACCGGTAAGGTGTGATACCAATCCAACGGTTACACGAGCCCCAAAAGAGAATAACCTGGAAGCTTGGAAGTTTAAGGGTTGTAAAATACCTCCTCGACACCTTTCCACCACGCCGGCTCGCCATCTTCGCTGCTCTTCGCACCTGGTACCATAGACTCCTGGTAGCTATCAGTCATCTTCCACCATTCTCGAACCTTCGGATTTTCCCTCATCCTCTCCATATCTCCCGCCCAGTCATATCCGACATATTTGAATGACGCAAAGAGAATGCCAGTTCCTGGGTCGTGGAAGATGGAGTCTAGTAGACGGAATACGTTAGCATATTAAACAATAAAACACAGAACACATCAATTACAATCACCAAGTGCACTCTTCCAAAGCGAATAATCAGGAAGCAGAATCAACTTACAATCCTCAATATTAGAGTTTTTAATCTGCTTCAACACCTCTGGCCAAACTCTTGCATGGCACTTCTTGTACTCCTCCACGAACTCCGGCTTCAGTTTTACAATCTGGGCGATTCTCTTTCCCTGATTCTTCAACCGGTAGGATGTCAAAGGCTGTGGTGGGGCACCTCCAAGAGAGGCTTGTGAGCTGGTCGGAGACCGTGGATGCTGTGAAGAAGTTGGTGACCACATTGCGGGTTCTGAGGGTTGCGTTGGAGACCACATCTTGAAAATTTAACGAAATGAACTGAGGTTTTTCGTGTGAGTTGTAACACAAAAGTGAATTTTCGGCTTTGAATTTCCTTCGTGTTCCGCGTGAACAATATCGTGATGGTTGCAATGCTGGAATTGTCCGACTTCAATGCAGCAAGCTGTGCAGGTGATAATTGCGGGGTTCGAATTCCGGATGAGATCAATGTCTCTCGTCTTCAACAAACCCAATCTAAGACAATCTCCCACCTCGAGCTCAAACTCTTTCAAATTGATCAAGCAATCTTAAATGTTATCAAAGAAGGAGCTTGTTAGTGATTCTTTACAGCTGCAAGAAGATTTCTAAGCTTAGAGGAGCTCTCGGGCGGGAACCGGAGGAGTGCGAGGCGGACACACCCCACCTTGCTTTTTGACAGCTCAACATTATTACCCGGGCGTTTGTGGGTGCACGTCACTTTTCCGCGCGGAAAAATATAATCTCCTTCCCTATGGTCATGGCGTGTTGTGCATCGAGAGTTGTAGTAAAGAGCATTGATAAGAGGTGGTCTAAGGGGTATTGAAGGTCATTTTTCTCTAATGACGGTGAGACCACATCCGGGAGCTACAGCCTCTATCAGAATGACGATCACTTGCTAACGAGATACAGATTTGTGATTGATCACATTACACCTTGCACAATTATTTGCTTCGCCGTCTTTTCTCACGAGCGTGAAACGAGTACCTCGCATTGGAGTTATTCAGTCAAGCCAAACCCTGCCTTCAGCTAGCATATTTCTACCAGGGTGCGCATCTTACGCTTTACGACTTGTCTATAAACAGTGTACATTCACATTATTATTTCAAAACGTTTCAGTCCATACTTTTGTCTCTTTCTAGCTTTCTAGTTTTGTGGCTGCTTTTAAATTAAGCAGTTTAGAATACTCAACGGAGAAGCAAACGAGAGATTATTTCATCCCAGCGATTTCTCAACTTACACTTGAGTTGTTGGAAACCTTATCACCAGGTTTGGTAAACAATTCCTGTCCTTAACCAGTCTGTCATGATGGCCTAGTACCTCGGAGTTATATATACGTTGCCTTCAAAGATTAACTTGCGCTGAAAGCTCAATGAGATTGACAGCTTGGATCCAAGACACGGAAAATCTGTCTATAATCCTGCAGAATTCTCTCATCTCCTAATGTTGAAAGTGAGCTTAGCTGCTAGCTTTTTAGCCTGTCCAAGGAAGTAAGAATCCAAAGACACAATCCCTTCCAGTCATGTCAACATGCCGCTGGACGGCCCTCAATCGATTCCTCAACTTGAGCAAGTTCTTCCCTTATGCTTCAATTGTGCGTAAAGAATCGAGATTTACCTTAGAAGAATGTGGCATCGAGTCGGAGAATATAAGGCTCAAGAAGTCGCAGGCTTAAGGGATAGAATCTTGGTTTTACTTAGTGAATCCTCCCCACTTCTGTTGCAACAATGCAAGAGATCAACATCGCGGGTAGTTCTCTTATTTCCGTTGCCATATATCGGGAGTTAAGGGTGATTTACAAGCTCTGCCCCGTTTTGAATTTGGCAGTCCTGCTCACAACCAGGAGAGACCCTTCAAAAAGCAACCAGTTGTCGTTACCCGGCTCTTGCAAGCAATCACTATATGCAGGAACTGGCGAATTTGATCTATATGAGACGAAGATCGATGGACACATTCAACGCATAAAAGTGGATTGATCGCTTTAGGCTCTCTTTCTCACTTTTAAGAGCCAATATTAAGTTGTCGATTCACCAACCCCAATATTCTGAAATGAAGCTAAAGCTCAACTTACAACAACAAGGATCCATTTCCAGGAAAGCATAG
Organism: Tricladium varicosporioides; assembly: GCA_021365295.1. Classification (NCBI taxonomy): domain Eukaryota; kingdom Fungi; phylum Ascomycota; class Leotiomycetes; order Helotiales; family Tricladiaceae; genus Tricladium; species Tricladium varicosporioides. The sequence goes on along the minus strand of JAJTIW010000014.1, from coordinate 678,778 downwards.
AAGATCAAACCGGCAGCGATATCTTCGGGATCGCCAGTGCACATCGGAAAGTCTCTCCGGTCCACCAAATCCCAAAGCGTGGTTTCAGAAAGGAAGGGTATCCAATAATCCTCAAAATCGCCTCGCTTGCCCTCCCATGAATAGCCAAGCCTACCAGCAAGCGCTAGGGTATCACGATATCGGGTACAGTCTGAACGTCAGGACTCGAAACCTTCAAGGTCTAACATCCTTTCCTGAGCCTCACATAACCTTAACCCAAAAGGCAAAGAGAGACTACTTACTGCCCCTTTCGGTGTCCCAATTCTCCACCCTAGTGCAGAAATAGGAATATTGACAAGGCGGACGCTTGTTTTGACAGCCTTTAGTCAAGCTATGGGTAAACACTAGTACCAGAGTTACAAGTGGCAAAACCATCTCAAGTTTTCCTTCGTCCGAAGCTCAGTTTGTTGGCCTTGTCCAGCAATGCAATGTGAGAGTGAAACATTGCGGATTCTGGGCTTGTATCGGGACAACTGTTTACTCTTTATGATTTGCGTTGTCAGCATTGAAGGCCACTTACTTTAACGTCTCCCCTTCACTATATTTTTTATTTATTGCAAACTGAAAAGTTTGCCTCTTTCACTGTTTTTCTGGAGGATTGTCCTGTTTCCTCCGTTTGCACTTCTTCATTTCTTTTTACCTGGAATAGCAGGCTATCTGGACGCTGCAGTGCAGCATTTTATGACGAGCTGTGCTCATTTTTGATACTACTATTCTTCGAATTTTAGATAGCCTTCAACATGGCAGTCCGAATTGTCCAAGGTAAGTTATTCTCAACCCCTTTCTAAAGGATTTTCTAACATAATTCCAGTATGCGGCCTCTGGTTCTGGGTAGCCTTCATATTTTTTGGCATTGTTGTCCTCCACCAGTCCCAGACTCTTCTTCCCAACTCAATATCCATACCCAATACCTCCTCCACCTCAGCCAAATCCCTAGAAGCTCCTAGCCGAACCATTGGCCTCACCACTCGGCAACGAATGACACGTTCAGAAACATCATGGCGGGCAAGTGTAAACTTGAGACATGAGATGGCAAAGGCTCATCCACAAAACCCGAAGATACCGTTCTTCCCAGCGCAGGAGATGAGTGATTTTGGCAAGTACCCATATACGTTGTGGGATTTCTTTCCGGCTACGTATACATGTCCGCATGATATCCGTAAGTACTTTTCGGATTTCTTTCTAGATTGAAGAGCGTCAAGACACATTAGACTCTAGTGAATATCTTGCTCTAATTTCATTGAATTCTTTATAATAGAAAGAGAAGAACACATGGTATATGTCTAGGAATAGGGCGTAGGTTTCTCGAGGATTCAACTGCAGTCCCGAGGATCTGCTTCTACTACACTATTCTTCTTCAAAAGCCACTTTACCTCAATTACTATCAAATACTACTCGACCGTCTTTCCCATATAACAGCATCACTGACCTTCTCTTAGAAAGAGTAGGCCGCCTTGGCGACGGCGGAAAATGGGTCTGCGGCATGTCCCTCTACGAAGCCCGCCCACCGCCCACCATCTCCCATAGCAGCACCAACCCACCCACAATAATCTACTCCTTCGGCGTAAATGACGAATCAACCTTTGAAGCTGAAATGCTCTCCCGAATCCCCTCCGCGCAAATCTACGCCTACGACTTCTCCGTCACACGCTTTGGACCCCAATTATCCGCATCGTATTCTGCCCGTGCACATTTTAAACAAGTCGGACTCGGGCAAAATGATGAACTGAATAAAAATCCGCAATTTTTTACCCTAAATACACTCATGAAACAGAATAAGCATACTTATATTGATATCCTGAAGATTGATATTGAGGGTTCCGAGTATACGGCACTGGATACGTTTATGGATTGGTGTGAGAATGAGAATGGGGGAGTTATGCCAGTGGGACAGGTTATGATTGAGTTACATTTAGTGGACGATAAAAATGTAAACTTTGACGTTTTTACGAAGTGGTGGGAGAGATTGGAGAAGTTGGGGCTGAGACCGACTTGGTTGGAGATTAACTTGCTGGCTGTTACGCTTGGGAAAGGGAAAACGGACCCTCGTTGCGTCGAGTATGTATTTGTGAATGCAAGGGATGAGAAGAGCGTACTACTGCTGGAGTAGAGAAGCGGTGTTCGGGACAGTTTATGAGCTGCGTAGGAAATACAAAGCTAGACAAGGAACTTAATGGGTTATCATAGATTGAGTATATAAATTGCATTGGGTTTGACATTGGGATGGCGTTGGAGGAGAGTTGTATGGTAGACGCTACAACACGTAGTAAACCAAATTAAGCAATATCATCAGTAAAAACTCCTAGTTTGAAAGCAACAATACACTTCCTACATAGGTGAGCAGATAGAAATAAATTATAAATAGTAGAGGTTTTAGGGTATTCCCTTTGCATCAGTTCGTCACTGATAGTGGTACAGATGTTGAAAGCGAGTAAGAGAAGTGCACAAGGTGTGTTTGATTTCTAGTGCAGTATGAATCTCTGGTTGTAGAAAGCCTTGAAACCGCGTGATGTGAAATAATTATTGTGTGTGGCTTTTGTTGCCGCTGAAGGTAACTGAATACTAGCCTTTACGGAGCCTTATAACGCCTTCATGTATAAAAATACCATGCATGAGAATCAGGAGTGAAAATGAAAAGGAGATAGTCACCAAAATTTTGGTGACTGGCGCAAATAAATGAGGCAAGGGCGACCCGAGATACTTTTGTCGAATTGATGATCACGTGCCGAATCTTTGGGCTGAGCTTTTTGTATGGAACTTCTCCCTCTCCTAGTCAACTCTCTTTACTTTCAAGTTCCAAGATGTCTTCCAAAATTTCTCCTCTCCTTGAGCCTTACCTAGCATTGCCATTAGAGGCGTCTCTCATTCTACTAACGAGCGTTCTAGGCGCTAGCACAAACTGGCTTGTCCTTCGATTTCTACATAGCGCCCTACTCAGTGGAGATGCTTCTCTTGTCGATGGTCCCGAAGATGACACGAAAATAGTGTTGGTCAGCTTCATGAGAGATTTCGCGTTCTGGAAGGAGAATGCAAAGAGACTTGTAGGTGATTTTCTTGTTGCAGTTTTCTTGTTATAAAAAGCAGGATTTTCTAGTTCTTGGCTCCTGAAGCTAAACAGATGAAGGGTGTTGATTTGGAGAAAGCCGTTGTGAAGAAGAAATTCGCGTTTGTTGATGGCTTAAGTGGACTTTTCCTACCGAAGCAACAGAGGCAGACGGTCAGAAGATCTGGAGAAAAAGTCCTTATTGATTCCGGACTTGGTTCTATTTCCGAAGAGATATCGAATGTCATCAAGAATTTAGGGGATGCGGAAAAAGTGGTCTTGGTAATTGACCAGTTGGACCTTTTGATGGCAACGGCAGGAGATCAGGTTGGAGTAATGGATGTCACAGATCTGTTGATGGGATTGCGGGAAGTAAGTCACATTTTCCAGGTGATAATAAGAGCCCATGTTGAAATTATTTTGCAGGATGTACGCTCAGTCATCATCACGCTTTCAGCAGATTACCCTCTTCTATCAACACAGCAGACTCCTCTAGAAACCAACCATGCAGCCTTTCTATTAAACGTAGCTCATCAAGCAGATTTAACATTGAGCTTGAGGTTGCTCGACTCTGGTACGGCACGCGATGTTAGTGGGGTAGTCAGAATTACAACAAGGGATCAAGAAATGCATGACTCGGGCCTTGCGCGAAAAATCGAGGAAAGAGAATTGCTGTATTTTGTTGGTGGTGATGGAGGTGTACGAGTTTTCGAAAGAGGCCAATAAGGAGTCGATATTTCACTAACACTCTTCCAAAGTCCCCCAGTTCCTGAAACTTGTGATAATACTTGCTTGACGTGGAAAGTTGCTTTATTGCATGCTAGCAATCAAATGACACCAGCCCGAGCCCCGATGCATAAGTCTGCAATTGTACATCTTTTGGTGCAAATTGTTGGTATTTGCTAGCGTGACCATAACCCTCAAGACATCGTGAGCAATCCGCAACCAATTCCCAATTCATTCAACTCCAATATGCATCCTTTATTCGGCCTTTGCTGGTCCTCTAGAATCCTTTGGTACACCAGTCTGGAAGCCGTTCTTGAATCTACGTGGAACACCCTTCATGTGGCGCATACGTCCAGTGCCAGTGGTCTTTCTCCGCTTTGCCTTCTCGCCCCAGTTGTCTATGAATCTGTGTTAGCCAAAATATTTCCTTCGCTTGTGCCCTCATTTTGAATTGGCGCTTGCAAGAGCTTCAAGACGAACGTACATTGTCTAATCTTGGCAGCTGGGTATCCGCATGAGGAGCAGGTATGCTTTTGGATGTGGAGGGATCGGCGACCTGAGGAGTCGAAAGTTAGCCCTTGCTTGTCTTCGTTCCCTACTATCTTCACATCCTCTACTTCCACTTCCCATCTCAACGCCAACTAGCTCTTTGAAATTGCTATTACTGACCGCAGCGTCTGCACAGAGTGTGCGTCTTGTTGTGGCGCTTTCCGAAACTGGAAGTTCCCTTCGCTGTGATTTTGTCAGTTGGATTGATTCGCAATTGATCTCGTCTGGTGGGCCGTACTCATTTTGGATTAGGAACTGCGCAGAGGAATGTTAGCAATCTGTAATATTTATACCTGACTAGAAATTATATAATTGTTACATACCTCGTGGCCGTGGTGTTGTCGAGTTTGTCGTTGATCTTTTCGCGATGCCTTGAATTTCCAGAAATTCTGATGTGGGATTGTCGCTAGTGCGAAACTAGCAAGCGAAATCTGATTGTGCGCTCACGTGACCAGATACCTCACAACATCTCCACATCAGTCACGACTCTTCACCATGATAGGAGTGGCAGCCTACAACTCAGTGCATTTGACTTTGGAACTGCAATGTCCAAGAAGAACATGTACTTTCAAATTTACCTCGCATGAAGCACAAAAACTATGCACTATAGGCGAATTTCGACAAAATGATCTTTTTAGCCCAGACAAAATACTCGAAAATTCTGTGTATTCTCATATTGTCGGCTTTTAACCGCAATTGACCAAACATAACTGCACTATCTCAATACTTTCTTCTGAAATAACATGTATATTCGTTTCAAATTTCAACCAGCACCATGCTAGCAACCGAGACGCCTATCCAGGCTGGTATATCGTCAATCATCCCAAACTCCGACCCAGACCAGAAAATTGTTCAGCGCTCAGCTTTCTACATCCAACATTCCCTTCAAACCACTCTCTACACCTCTCCACCATCTTCCTCGCTCTTCCAGATCATCACCAGCACCACCGAGAGCTTCTTCCTTTCTTCGTTTGGCTTCTCTCGCTGCAGCTGTGCTTCCAGATTTCTTGACTTCTAGTGGCTGCAATTCAGAATTTAGCCTCTCAAGTTCTCGTGTCTTCCTTGGAAGGAGTAATTGTAGCTGCTCTAGTTGCCGATCTAGCTCATCCCTTTCTTTCCTCCTTTCTTCCACTAGGGCCAATGTCTTTTCTAATGGCATGTTTAATGTAGGGTTTGAGCCGGGCTGTTGTGACTCCTTGAGCTCCGCTATACTGACCTGGAGCCCTTCAATTTTCTCGGGGAGCTCTTCCAGTTTTGCTGTTTGCATTTTCACATTTTCGTATTTTTGGCATAGTTCTCTACCCTTCTGCTCGAGTTCCGCGACTAATTCTGCTACCTCTATCTTCTGCGCCTTGAGTTCTGCTTTAGAAATAGCTAGAGCGCTTTCTAGTTCCACGTTCTCTTGGTGCTCTACGACCATAGGAGGATCGCCAACGATAGAACGTATGAATTTCTCTTTCGTGACTTGTTCCAAATATGAGAACCTCAGCTTCGCGAAGAGTTCCTAAAAACTGCCATTAGTACTTAAACAACTAAGAGGAGAAAGAACCTAACCTTGTAGTGCGTTAAATCTGCTTCGAGGCTTGCTGGTGTTGGATTGTCAAGCATGCTCGCAGACGCATCCGATGTTCTTTCACCAGAGGCCTCTTGAGGCGCTTGAATGAGTGGCTCGCTCAATCTGATAATGGAAAGGTCATGACCTTTTTGGGCTGCTCTGACAGCACCGAGGACCTTGGAGGGAGATCGAACCATTGTGTTGTTGGAAATGTCGCAAAGCTCGTTTCTTGGATGAGGGGTGAACTCATTCACGTTCTGGATGGAAATATGCCCTTGTATCCTATGGCCTCCTAGTTTTTGGTGTTAAAATCAAACGAACAATAGCACAGATGTACTAGAAATTACTACAATGCTCCTTAACAAAAAGTGCGTTTTAAATGCACTCGTCAACGTGCAAATATTGCAGTTCAAAAGTCGCGTTGTTTACAAAACATGTGGCTTTTCTGCTGATATTCACCGCCATAAATATTACCCCATTGAGACTTTGAGGCAACGACGTCAGAGATCTCTCCACAAAGAAATCGCTTTCCAGGGCGTGTTCCTACCTGCGCTGCGTTCGCCAATCGTTTAATTCAATACCATATCTTAAGTTGCTTTGATTTTGCTCTTGTACTTGCACTATGGCAAATGAGGACATTCTCACTGACGATTATGTTGCGGGTCTCCTCACAAAGGACGCCAGAGAGAGCTCCATAAAATATTCCGCCATGGGATTAGAAGGATTAGTGAACTCTAGGTTAGTTTATCCTGCCCTATAAATGTCTAATGTACTGACCTGTAGGCCACCTGCGAACAAACCGAAGCCAAATACACGGTTTCTACGCAACATTATTAAAGATACTGACAGTCACAATGCAGCTCTGCTCGCCAAAGAAGCAGCAGAGTCCCGTGCACGTTTGGATGGACTCGCTGGTAATGAATATCGCGAAAGAAAAGCAAGTCGGATTGGAGGGGGAGATATTAGGAAGCGACAGCTGGGGGATATTGCTGCAATTTTGGGTGGCCGATCAGCCAAGCGAAAACGAACAGATACTACAAGGCCTAGTGAGGCGGGTATCAGGAGGAGGAGGAATACCTCGAGCGGAGAGGATGAGCCTAAGAAGATGGCTAGGGAGGAGGGGCGACGAGAGTACCGAAGTAGAGATCAAAATGCGATGGGCGAGGAAAGATCGAGCAAACATAGAAGTTCGCGGCAAGATCATAGAAGCACCTCGCCAAATAAAGAAGATTCCAGACATGTTCGAATAGGGCATAAAAGCACATCAAGAGATAGGACTAGGGATGACTACAAGAAACGACGTAGAAGCACTTCTAGGGAAAGAGAACGAGACCCCGCAAAGGATGAGAGAAGCCGACAACAGCGAAGATCCTCTAGGGAGCGAATTAGATTCAGAGGTCATCAAGGACGAGGGCGTAGATCTAGGTCGCGATCACGTTCTCCAAACGAGCATTGTACGAAGCCACACCATCGAGACAGATCACCACGGCGGAAACGATCGAGATCACCTGGGGAAGCTTCAAAGAAATCGCAGGTATCGCATTGCTCTCCCTCAGTTGATCGCAAGTCTTCTAAGAGGGTGGAAAAAAGGATCGAGAGCCAGAAAGAAGAAAGGGAAGACTATGATTCAGATCCTCTGGACGACATCATTGGACCTCGACCCCCACTGATCCCAGAAGTACGGTCTCGAGGCCGAGGGACAGTTTCCCGTGCTTCTGGAATCGATTCTCGTTTCTCAGCTGACTACGATCCAACAGCTGATGTTCAATTGGATTTCGACGAAGAGAATGATTGGGACCAAGCACTAGAAGCTCTCAAGGATCGCCAAAAATGGAAGCAAAAGGGTGCTGACCGATTGAGAGCCGCCGGTTTCACGGATGATGATATCAAGAAATGGGAGGATGGAGGTGAACGGCGCGAGGAGGATGTTAAATGGGCAAAAAAAGGCGAAGGGCGGGAATGGGATCGTGGAAAGGTCCTCGATGAGGATGGAGTTGTCTCTTTCGATCCAGCTTTTGGCAGATTGAAAGACACATAAACGATAATAGAGCTTGACACTTGGTGGATCTGTGGCGTACCATAATGTACAATATCGAGGACATGATTATATGGGAACAAAATAATATAGGATTCTCAACAACAGAACGTGTCATCTTGGGTTGAAACTCTCTTAATAGGCACTCACCAAGATCTCTTCCAACGAGTCTACAGATAAGATCTAAAGACTGTGATGTAAAGACAGTTGTAGCTAGGAGGCAGCCGTAAAAACATATAACAAGCCCAGCACCCTTCACGCCTTTTCCATCCTAAGGCCCGCAAGAAAACACACTAACATATCGTGTAAAGAGACCCAGTATAGGAATATAAAAGTGAGAGTACATGTTTATGGCTAGCAGAATTGCCATGAGCAGAACGGCATTATTATTCCAGGTAGAGATTGGCATTGACAGACCAGTTCTCCTGTCGAACTTTGGTATCACGGAAGGATCATAAGAAATGCTGAAAGATATTACAAGTGTGTTAAGAACCCGAAGCTCAAGCTAGAACTCCCTTGATGCTTATTATTTGAAGCTGAGTAGTTCGTATAAGTGCGCGAGTTATTGTTCATCTCAATTGCTAATTGCTCCTTATCTATATTAAAAATTTAGCAGTGGGTTTGTTGAGGCTATTTAGGTTGCGGTATTGGTGGTGGAGAGCTCTTTGTCGGACTGGCTTATAATTGATAACTCTGCTTAGAAGTTTTCGTCTGGTGCTATATGCTTCTATAATGACTAGCGATTGGATTTTACGAAGATGGTTTTTCATACTACCCGAGAGCAGGAAAAGCTCATATAGTACACTTAAATAAAGGGTCAGCTAGGATATAGAAGGTGGGTGGCAATGTTTACTAAACATAATCCTACAAGAAAAAAAACAAAATAGCATTGCAAAGTGCCTTCTACCTACAAAGTATCATCGAATATGTCTTGAGTGCAAGAGAGTGATAAACTGTTGTTCTTAATCTACAAATTGCCCTCTTTTATGGCAACTTTTTGTACTAAGGAAATTATGTGAGGCTCAAAATACGTGAGGGAAACGAGAGCACCAGCTAACCCCTCACAGTATTTACGAGGCTGCAGAGAATAACTTAGGGAGCTAAGTACACTGGGTCGTGCTTAAGGTGGTGACCCGAAAAAGAGATATAGATGCGTCTTTTATCCATTGTCCATATTCTCTCCCATTAGTCCCCCCTTTTAGATTGTTAAACGCTAAATGCAGTAATTTCCATTCCATATCCTTTGAAATCACACATACCCTAGGAGGTGAGTCTTTATAGTTGTGAGGCTAGTGGGAAAGGACTGATAACTCAATAACTCCGAGCCAGCCTCAAACCGAAAATCACGGGGGGATAATGCGGAAAGGCTATGTAATACATGCGAATTACTTATTTGAGAGATGTGTTACTGGATGCATGGCGTTGGCGCGCTTCTTGATATGCGCATACGGTAGGCTAACCTACCGGTATTCTCGGAGTAGGCCCATGGTGTTGCATGGGTGGTGGACTGGTTGAAGTCATAAGCGAGGGCTGCAACTGATTTTGGGCGATTTGAAATCACTGCTCATGCTTGTTACCTAAATTTAGAAACCTACGCAAGATGTCTATTGGAAATAGAGAGATGTCTCTGTCAGCAAGCCACAAACGTTTTAGGTTACAAGGAATCTCCTAATACCCACTCCGAGTCATACATCTGTGCCCCAAATAAAAATCCTTTCATATGATTTGCTAATATCCAGCCCTTTGAAATTGCTCTCAAAAGCTGCTATTAATATTTTTGCTTCACAGAGTCCTTGCTCCCTCATAAAACCGCCGAAAGCAATGGGTAGGTCGAGTAGTTTTCCTATTCAAGAATGGGACAGGGTTGGATTTATGATTTGCTTCAGGTATCACGTCGAGGGTAACTTCACAACAAATTCGTTCTGAATTCTCCAGAAGGCGACTTGCAACCCAAGATCGAAGGGTGACTGGGACTAGCGACCAGTGCTGTATCGAGGCCAGTTAGTATTTTAGAGTATATTCGAGATTTCAGACCGACAGTGCCAAACTCTGCGATTTTATATCAGTGTCAATTATCCTCTATAGTACATTGGTCCTCTCATTAACAATATCTGCAATATAGTCCGTTACATGTCAATCTGTAAATTTTCACATATGCTCGCTAGTAATATCGAAGTCCACAAGAGCATATTGCGGCACGAATAGCCTTTTTTTTTAACCCTATAGTAGAACTAGGAGCAATGCTACTTACCACCATCTTGAATGATATATTTTTTGACCAGGTCGACAACTCTTGAATTCAAGTATTTCTATGACCTTGATTAATTACAACATGCCCGAGTTCAGGCAGTTTGAAATTACCCTCTCATCCAACCTCTTACTAGCCTATCGGACTTACTACGTCGAAAGTCATCGATACATCCTATGTAGGCGGACAAGTGACATGATTTCGTTCTCAGACATATCCATCCTAGCTGCTTGAAAGGTTTTGTAGTGGTTCAACTTCGAGGTAATAAAAATTTAGTGAACTGTCTTCTGGTGTCGGGTCTCACAAATGGTGAGGCTGGATGTGATGAAGCGTGGTCATGCAGTTACAAGGGTTTCCAAACATCACTCCTTTTTCGGAATTGAAGCCTTTCACGATCCTAAGAATTAATATGAGGCGCTTTTTGAACATTTTCGTTTCTTATCCTTCCAAATAATTGCATACTCTAGTGCTTGCACTGCTGATTAAGAATTCGGATACGTCATTTGATTTTCTGATTCTGCTGGAACAATTTTCCTGTACAAATGCTCCCGGAAGTTTAAAGCGAAACGAGGATCATTTCCAAGCTTTTGTTGCACATCGCATCCCACCTGTCAGGAGGCGATCATACAGGATCCAAGATCTCACATCATGCGGGTGGGGCTAATTCCCCGTTCTGGAAAAAATATGGAGTATTGTTGCACATCGTGACAACTGTCAGATGTTGGTCATGCTGATCAGCACTGGGACGTGGCACTTTGAAACTGGATGATATTAACGAAATCATGCGAGACATTTCTTAACGCTAGTTAGCTCCACTCTGAAATCAGCCTTTACGCCATTCCATAAAAATAAGATGAGATTACTGAACGTGCAACAGTCGTATTTTCATGAGTGTTTACAAATTTGTTTCTGCTATGATGATATTTGAAATGTCTAAAAGTTGCATTGAAGGTGGGGTTGGGTTCTTTATTTTCCCCTTGGGCTACTTCACATAATGTTTACAAGCAATGCATGAACTTCTAACATATACCATATGATATACTGCCTTTTATCCCATGTGGTATTCGTATAATGGGTGAACAGTTTACCTTCTTCTCAACCACCCATAACGCCCTCTAAACTTCCAGTCTCTTATTCCTCGACATCTCATGCCTCCGGATCGTCAATTAGTGGATCGCCTTCTAGAATCCGAAGATCTATTGGTTAGAGAAGTGCGTAACAAAGCCAAATTGCAGACGCCGTCTAAGCCCATGCCAGTTGTCTATCCTTTAAAAATGCAGATCCACCTCGTATATACCATCATACACTGACAATCCCCGTCTAAAATGGTTTCACAGAGCCGTTTCAATGTCAACCTTCCTCTCTGCCTTCAAATGCTCAAACACACTCATCATGATAATGGAACTCGGCACACTCCTCATCAGCGTCGGCAGGAATCCCGAATAAAAACCCCTTGGCCCACTCTCCCTCATCACATTCCTAACCACTTGTCTCAGCCCATCCTTATCTGAGTCCCTCGCACATTTCGCCACCCCAGCAGCTGCAACAGTCTCACTGGTTGCAACCTGGTACCTCGTTTTCACCAACTCCAACGGATGGATAAAAGCCGCTGAGAAAGCCGCTGCAGCCCCAGCACCACAAGCAATCTGAACCGCGGGGCTTCTATCTTTCATCCTCCTTCTAATATTTCCATAAGTAGTCCACCATAACACATTGAATGGGATATAGCTGGCTATACCCATAACATAACCCCTGTAAAACCCCCGTAATCCTTCATTACGGGCGATAGAGCGTAGTTGGTACAAAAGTTTTCCTTCTTGGCCTGATACAGATATCTGGAGACGTGCTTTCAGCACCTCCATGGGGGTGAAGAGGACGCTACCTGCCAGCTCGGCGAGAATGCCCGAGGCGGCGTCATTGAGGGCACTATCTCCCAGATGTGGAAGGAGTGCGATTTGAGCAGCTTCTCTTGTCGTAAGGTACAGTGCAGTTGCAGGTGTGACTGTGAGAAGTGTGACGCCGATACCCCGATAGTATGCTTTGAGTGGGATGGAAAGGAGTGGTCTTCTTGTTGAGGTTTGATATTGGACGGCTATGGTATCCAGAGGGTAGCAGGCGAGCTTTGAGATAATGGAGCCTGTGGCGCTTGCTCCGACATTTTCAATTAGGCTTGTGACGTCCATTCCCTGTGGACGATGCAGGTGGTTGTCAAAGAGGAAAGATTTTGTCTAGATGCCGCCTCATCACGTGCTGCAAAAATCTCCGAGTTGAAGCTCGCTAGAAAATTAAAGTGGGCTTCGTGGACTCAGAGCCTTGAGACCTTAAAAGAGCTTTTCTTTTTTCAATTTCCAAAACGGCATTAAATTTTTCAAGTACTGTAACCCTAATAAAAAGACCAACAAAACAGACAAGGCAACCTATCTATCGCACCACATTTTTAGCTATTGAGAGGGCATAAGGTCGGTGACACTATGATCATGATCAAATACTTAGTCACTCGCTTGATAATTAATTCATGCACCACCTCGTCGGTGAATTCTTATACAACTGGAACCGGAGCTGATATATGTTTGAATCACTCACAACAACTTACGATTATATTTGAAGTTTTAGACAATGCATTAATAAGGTTCCAGGCCTTCAATTCGTCGTCAATGTTACTTAATTAGTTTCTTATTTAGATACCGTAATCTTACACCCTCCTTGTCGAACTGGTGTCAGGTGGTTCACCTGATTAGCTGGAATCATTAAATCCAACGCCACGCATTATAACTCTAGCCTGTTTATCATTTTGAAAGTTTGAGCAATATTCCGCTTCAAGTCAAATAGTGCTTGATAAGCTAGCATTTTAGATCTTTCAACCACACCGCGTCCCCAGGAAGCTCCCCGAAAGCTCTAATCCTCCTTATACCTGGCGGTGTAGCCCACAGCACTCAATACTTGGGCATGCTATCTTGACCGTGACATTCCAACCAGCAATCTACTCCCGCCGCCAGCATGGTCTCTCGAATCCCGAACATAATACATCGTATACATGCCTCAAACCTGTCCAACAAGCCTGTGACATCTTCACTGTAGCATCCGAATTCGGGTTCGGTTCCTAGAAGCTCTACCTTTCTCCAACAGCGGCGGTAGTATCTATGCACTGTAGCTTACCGTTGTACCACCAGAGCGCACCGCTCAGCTAATCGTGCACGACACACTCACAATTTCCCTCCACCCAGACTCAGAGCATATCATTGACTTTATCCATGAAGTCTACTCCCTCTACCTCTCATAGAGAAAAGAAGTAACCTACAAACTTTTCTAGAGCCAGATGCCGGGCTACGCAGACGCCAATCCTTCGCGCCCATCACCTGGAGGAGGAGGCGCGGAAAGCGATAGTGGGAGGTTTCTGAAGTATGAGTTTCTACCAAACTTTCATCTTCCGGATTTGAGGCGCGTGCATGAGAATGGGGTGGTTGTTTCGGTGGCGTGCGGGAAGGGGAGTCAGGATGTGTTCTACGCGAGGACGATGATTGAATAGACGGCAATTTTAGGGTGTGATATGTATGTGATAGCAGGGGACCTGTAGCTTTCGCGGCACGTCTACTAGTGATCTTTGGGGGGATGGAGGGGAAGGAAAGAACAAAGTGTATAACGATTTGAGAAGAATTCTCCTGGAAATTCTATCTGGATCACTGCGGAAGACTTAGATGGCAAACTATAACTTTCGAATATGGAAGAGCATAACACATATTCTCATCGAGTTGCAGAGTTCCCTCGCAATCTAAAGAGCCAAATAAGTAATATTCAACGATGAAACAAGAGATGAAGAGTTTGAGGTATTGGATGGTTCGAGTAGGATCAATTACAAAATAAGCGAAGGTTGTATGTTCATCCGCGATGAGCATTACCAGGAATGAGGATGTGGACTATGTCACATGATATGCTCTCGCACGGCTTAATGCCTCCTTAATTCTTTATGCACAACTTTGGCCACTACCATCTGATGTTGAAATGGGCCATAACGCATTTCCGTGTGTGTGGACTCGCATGTTGCTGCAGGAGCTGAAGGAGAGCGGGCCAGACGGACGTGAGGGAGGTTTTAAAAACGGCAAGTCCGCGCGTTTGCAGTGGAGGATAAATGAATTGAAATCCGACATAAGATTTGTGTTCCAAATAAAGATCTGAAATGTTTCCTTTGAGGCCGCTGAATGATCAGAAGACATTTGTCAAGACAGCCATCACACCCGTCCCATATAAGATAGTATCTAGAGAGCGCATAAAAACAAGGATGGCTCGGGGTGGTCGTTCGCATTACTTGCATCGCGGGTCATAAGCGCCACTGGGAAGAAGTCTTGGGCTAAAAATGGCGGGGAAGTTTATTAACCATGTCAGATTGTTAGCGGCAGAACTCTTGGTGTTTGAGCTCGATCGTGTTCCGTGAAAGCTGCTGTTCAGAGATACGTACCTGCGTAGAGGGTTCTAGAAGGGGATACGAAGAAGGTACGAGGAAAGCCTCACTGGATTTGAGTCATTTGGGCGACACAAGTCTTTCTCGACGTCCTTAACCTTCGAGGCTTGAGTTAAGGCTGTTGAATTGAAATGCCGCATGCCGCAAATACTGACTGGAGCTGGTGTTGGCGGCCCTAGGTATTAATGGGATTGCCCAACACCATGTTCATGGATTTGATCCTTCGTCCCAAATGTCCTGGGATGGTTGAAGATCTGGCCAGCATACAGCACGGCACTGTATAGTAGGAGGACAAGACCTCGGGATTGTGTGCAGGAGGATTCCACGTGCTTCGGTGTCGTCCATAATGTTGTCTGCTGCGACAATACATGAACAAGAGACTTTCGATATTTAGCGTGCACAGCACAGCCTCTTGGTATTTGGGAATGGGGCTCAATGACATCGTCTTCTCGTCGTGATGCTGCCAGTCGATATTGACGAAAAAGCTGAACAGACTTTCAGCGAGGCAGAACGCCGTGCAGCCGTGTCTCAATGCCAACCGTTTCCATCACGCCCCCTCCCAAGAGGCCCCTCTAAAACATCTCAAGGCCCTGTTGCTCTCCTCCAATACTCTGCCTGGGCGTTAGAGGGGCAGAAACTCCCCCGTTGGCACGGAAGTACAATTGCAGCCTTGAGCTGCACGAACTTCACCCTGGAAGCTGCGCATCACATCTCTCGCACCTGCATCATCTTTCGTTGTACCCGACCTTCGTTTCTAATCTTCTCTTTCTACCCTCGACGTTCACTGTCAACGTTTAAACCACCGCAATACATCAGACGAAGCTCATATCCTTATCAATTCAGAAGATACCGAATGCGACGCCCAGCCAAGCCCACCACGGTCTTTATCAACCATGAGCGCCGACGTCGTCGCTCCAGTGAAAAACATCCTAAAATCAATTGACTCCGGAATAAAGCTGGGACGGAGAGTTGCTCGATCGGCAAAACATGCGCCACCTATTCAAGCACAGGAGATATCATACTCGGCGCAGAACCTGCAGAAGTCGTTAGATCGAAGTTCCAGGTCAATCAGTGAAGCTTATGCCCAAACAGTAGAGATATGTGGAGAGCCGTTCACGCACGCCCTCGAGGATGATCGTATGTTTTCAGCTGGACCTGCAAGGAGTCTGCTAATATAACATAGGGGTTATATCAAATCGATTGAAAGACCTTCGAATTGCTCTCATCGATCAAATAGACTCGTGTCAGGACTTCGACGAGGAACCTGACCTTTTCGAACCGGCAGCCTTCACAGCCGTCTTAGAAATAGCAGAAAAGTGCAGCGAAGAATGTATGACTATATTTAGCGGCATTCGAGATCGACATTTTCAAGCATGTTTGCAGACGATAGGATCAGACAAGACGAGGGGGGACAGGAATACACCCGGAGGAGAAAATCGGGGGGAGGCTTCCTATGGCTTTTCATCATCACCCAGCGAACCTTCCTCTCCCTCGACGCATATGGGGAATCTGCGACTGAATACACCCCCTTCATCTGCACCACCGAAGCCTAGGAGTCCTTGGACCATAGAAAGCCCATCACAATTTGATCTAGGGCCAACACAACCAGCAAGCCCGTCAGTGAGACGCAAGCCCGTTCAACAAGCGATTCAAAGCCCTTCTAGAGGCAATCTTCCCTTTGAAAGACCCATACACTTTATACCACAGGAATTAGTCCATTCCCGAATTACGACCAATGAAGAATTTCTAGCAAGAAGAAGGCGATCACGTATCATGTTTCAAACCGAGCTTCGCCAATCTATTGGATCGATAGAGGAGCATAAAGTTCTTGAGTTGCCAGGAGACACAGGGAAAAGGGACCATGCAGAGTTGCCTTTAAATGAGTTAGACTCATTTGAAGCATTACCTACGTACTCGGATACAGCTAATGTAAATACATACTCTTCAGGTTCGAACACTTACTCCTCTAATACATATTCCTCGAACAATACATCGACTTATTCATCGGCCGGTGCTGGAACGTATTCTACAAGTCCCAATACAGCGTATTCCTCTAGCCCCATCGGTGAACGAATTTCGAAGGCTAGCTCAAATAGCTACGATGCTCTGATGACTAGGCAACGAAGTCAAGGCCAATTCTCTACGATGACAAGGAGCTCGGATGCTGGCTCAATGGTGCTGGATCGTAAAGTACATCGACAGGATAGCCAGGATCTTATATCTCCGCTCCAACAGCTGCACACTAGCACATCTTTCAATGAATATCCCGTGACAGATCAGAAAGAGAAATGGGAAGGGCTTTCATCAACACTGCATGTTCCTGGATACGGAAGCGGTATAGAGTCTGGTCTTGAGGTTGTTATGGGTATTGATCACGATAATGAGAAAATGCCGGTTGATGACGAAAATTCTTTGGCTCAGAACACACCGACACCGTCTATGAAGTCTTTCGATTATCCAATGCGTCACGATACGTCATTCTACAAATTTGGTGGCTTTTGTGATGGAGCAAAGGCTATGATGCGAGGAGAAACAGGGTTTAAAGTCGTCAAACGACCCTCAGTAAGTCTTTTGATTTTTAGGAGCCAGAGTAAGCCTGACAATTCAAGCAGGGACATTATAGCGCAACAGTCTCTGCTAGATGTATCAAATGCTCCTATGAGGTTAGCTGGGGTGATGTAGAGAAGGACAGATTATTACAAAGTACGACCCTATACTCGTTTTACTTGACTGTCACTAATCTCGACTACAGGGGACGGTATATATGGGAATAGTGGAATACGATGGCGACAAAAATTCATTTCGAAATGTCATGTCAAGACAAACTCAATTGAAGAGCCATATTATGCCGTCAGTATCTCCCTCTTTCATGTAAGTTATGGCTGACATGCTGCTAGTGTATATTTTGCATCGAGGAACACAAGACAGTGGAGGAACACGATGCGACTGTATTTTTCTCCGTGGGCCAGTTGTTCCGCCATTTGGCAAAACACCCACGACCTCTCCCCAGTGTCTACGGTATAACTACCATCTACGGCTACCAACCACCTGAAGTTCTTGACTTTGATTTGCACTTTACCACCACCGATCCGAGACCAACACAATATAGCCTGGGTGAAATTGCGACAAAAGTTGCAACGAGGGCATCTGCACAAGCGAGTTCGACCCACAATCCTAAGCCGACTGCCAGGAATGCCCGGGATCCAGATGGAAACGAAACACTTCACTTTGCTTCTGGAGCCCGCATAGTTGGTATAAACTTCCCTGAGAGATGGGGAGGTGCTTGGTGTGTCGGCTACCATGATGGAGCCCGAGGAAGCTTCCCGGCGGATAAGGTCATTCTTCAGTTGCCATCTAAAGAGGATGTTTTGATGAATGCGCAAAGCACCTTGACAGCAGTGGCACGATGGGATTTCAAGCCAAAAGAGGCCAAAGACGGTGGTTGGCTAAAGTTTAGTAAAGGAGATAAGATTGCCTGTATTGGTTATACCTTTCAAGACCATTGGGTCTGGACTGGACAGACAAGTAAAGGAAAATGGGGCATATTTCCATCGACCTTTGTGCACAATTTGAAGGAGACGGAAAGTCGTGCAGGCCCAAGCAATCCACGACCAGTAAGTGCCAGGAGTCCGACCTCGAAGAGTAGTGGGATGTCATTTGGAAGCATGTTCCCCATTGGAAGAAGCAAAACTAAGCATGAACGCAGCGGCAGCATTAAGAGCACTGGAAGCGGTGGGTCTAGCAGCGTAGTCGCTGGACAACCTGGACTGGAAGTTGTGCGCCAGCATGGGTCAAGTTGGAGACCTTGAGAAAGCGATGTCATTAATTTTTGAAAAGACTTCGATGATGGAATAACACTAGGCGCCAGGTTATGACAGCATTAATGCATTGTGGCAGAAAGGAATATTATTACGGCAATCTGGCATTTCACGATCATATGAGGCATGGTGCATGGCAGCGGTCACGAAAGAGGGCGTTTTGAACATATAATGGAGGAAAAGATATAGGCAGTTGGTTGAGCATTTCGCATGGCGTCCGGAAATTTTCTTGTATATATTGAGCTATATGTCATGATACCCTCTTTGAGTTTATAGTCTATAGTCTATGCAACTTTTACCTACTAAACGAGAATACATGAACATCCCCTTCAGTGAGCATTAGAGTTGATCTCCCTCTAAGGCCCTTCTATCCTTAATGCTAAATAAGTTGTGAGAGTTCAGAATGAATTTCAACTTTGGTTTACGGGCTAAGATCTTGATTGCAGCCATTTCTTCGGTCTGTGGTCGCTTCGCATCGCAAAATCGTGATACAGTAAACAGGATTTGGGTACGGAACAACTCTTACATGAGATATGAAAGTGGCAAGAGCATTCTGAAGAATTTTTCGTTACCCTGACGTCTAAAATTGCAAACTAACCGCAAGCACCTAGGATGCCAACCTTACATAATAAAAGTTCCCTCCCCATCCCGCGATTTCTAAAATAAGCGAATTGCTTCAAAACATCGAAATTTGAAAAGAGATATACCTATATTCAAAGGGCTCAAGTGCAAGAAATTCAACATGAATTAATCTTCAGACCTGAATACACTGAACTCTTAACCGGGTGCCTGTGAAGTCTCCAAGGTCTGGCAGCTTTACAATGCAAGGGCGCATGTCATTATAGGAGGCTACTAGTATCCCTGAGTAATGAATTCTAGTGTTGTAGGTGTGGTGTCTAAATAGTTCTTTATACAATGAGTTGAGGATGAGAGCGGTAGGAGGTTGCTGAGATTCATTAATGGGGAAATGTGTAGGGGCCGATATTCAGCTTTAAATCAACAGTGTAGAGTGCGAGATACTTTAGATTCACTTTTAAAGCGCTAATAGGATCAATTAATGGATTTTTTAAGTATTTCGGATGGCGAATTCACTTTTGTCTCAAATATTACCTCCAAGTGTGTCTTCATAATGTGTACCCGAAATTGGCAGAAGCTGAAGCCCGCCATATAACATATCACATTCGCATGCTACTTCAATATATATAATACTTTCACTTTAAGGTCTTAGATAATTAACCTCACGCTATCGCAATCGCTCTCAACCTCAATTTGCTACAATATTCGACAGGTTAGATCGGGCAGAGTCACACTCTCCCTCTTCCTCATTCGCAAATATCCAGAGCAACCTCAACCTCTCAAATTATGGGCCTCTCAATGTACTACACAGAAAACCACTGCATCCTCTCTGGCCCCCGCCTCTCAACCACACCCACCATCCTTCCCACACTCGCTATCGACTCTCTACCCCTCCATAAACCGACACTCCCCGGCTTCCCAGCAAGTCGCTACCAATACAGTCCTCACCGTCAAATCGATTCCAAAGCCTCCTGCATCTCTTCCTTCGAAGAAGAAGAATTTGACTCTCTAATTCAACACTTAGCAAAAGTCCCGAAAGAAGTCAGAGAGCGAGTGTACAAGCATGTGGTTTGGAGTTGGGCACCAGGAGAAGGCTATCCGAGGAGCATAGCGAACGGATTCTCGCTTTCGTTGGCGAGACGGTTTAAAGTGCAACAGTTTGGGTCAGGGCTAGGGAAAGGGGATAAAAGCGTGATTGCTGTGCCCAGTAGTAGGGAAGAAAATACTGTAAAGGGGCCGAATTTTGAGAATGAGAGGGTAAGGGCGTGGGAGATGAATGAAGGCATGCTAGATTTTTTCAAGGGGGATGAGTGGGTGAGGGTTAGGGGGTTCGTTAGGAAACTGGAGCGGTTTGAGGGGAGGGAACATGTGTTTTTGAGGGGACAGGTTCTAATTAGGGAGAAGAAAAGCAAGAAAGAAGCACGGAGCATTGGATTACTAGAAGAGTTTGTGGTATGGTTTTGGGGAAAGGTGGTTGTTGATTTGCGGGCTGAGAGTTTCCGGGGTTGGAGTTATGGTGGTAAACCGATTTTTGAGGTGAGTTCAAAATAGTTTTCAAGATTTATCTAGGATTTATAACGCTGATATGGAAATAGGAGATCAAGCCATGTCCTTCAAGCCACCACAAACATCACACCATGATCCGGAACATCTCCCTTCATTTTGCACCGCCAATGAAATATGGATTCAAACACTGCCCCAAAGCCATAGAGCAGTTTAGAAATCTTTGCAACAATATTTCATGCTCTTGCCCCAATCTTCAAACCACCATACTCTACTTGAAACTTGATTACACACAACTCCGAGATATGTACAAAGATCCGAAGTCATACAAGGGATGGGCACGAGCACTTTGGAGGTTGAAATTCCAAGAGGATGGAGAGTTTGTGGTGATGCTATTGGTAGTTGGTTTCAAGGGTGTTAGAAGGGATGTTGTGAGGGATATAACGAAGCGGGGTAGTGTGTTTTTGGGCGCTCTGTTGAGACCGATTTGTGTACTTTGGGAGTGGGATGGACATTATGGATTGAAAGGGTTATTTGGTGATGATTGATCGTAAGACAGTCTCTGCGAGAGTCATTGAGTTAACTTACTTTAGTTCTTGAATTTGTGTGGTTGTGAAAGAGTCATATTTTGGTAAACAAATCTAGCGCTTAGAGTAAGGGGGGTTGTTGACCACATAGCTAAATGTCCTCGGACTAATATTGATGCTTTATACCTGTTTGTAAGCAGTATTGAGGATAAAGAATTTGATTCTCTGTAAGACGAATGTTGCGCTGATTTAGATCTAAGAAAGCTAAACCCACGTAGTTATGGTGTGCTCCCATTGAAGAATGTGAAAATAAGGTGACTCCCGACCTACCGGTATGGAAGTCGGAAGAATAATGACTGATGCTGACATTTTTGTAATCTGCTTTATCAATCTCTTAACCGGCATAGCTGATGAGACCTTAATAATGCTTGCATTGGGTAGGAGCTCCTCGGTTCTTTCAACAAAAAGTAGGGGATCACAGACTATTCAAAGAATCAGAGCAGCATGTAATTGAAGACTTTACTTAAACTAAGAAAAGACAAAAAAAATATTTGCTGGTAGCTTTATTGACAACTGTCCTTGGTTGTCGAATAGCTCATGACCAAACGTCGTCTGGATGGAGGCTTTCCAAGCCCTCAAATGAACAAGTCAGCTGACGCAAAATTAAAATTCCGTAGTTTAAATGACGCTCAATAACTCGAGTTAAACCAAAATAAAAGCAACTGCTCATTGTTTTTGCTGTTAGCTGTACTTACTATTTACCTTCGTTCATGCTAGTGTTCTAACGACAAAACTTACTTCGGATCTTGAGCCAATCAGATGGATCTTGGCATTAAACCAAATTCAGGGGCAACACAGCAGTGCAGCTAATGTAAAGAGAACCATTCTGCGCACTCATTGGGCCTTCAACTTTACTCCTTCAACCGATCACATAAAGTTGTTGGCCAGAGTTTCTTTTTTTTTTTTAAAAAAAAAATAAGGTTTAAAAAAGTTGAAGGTTCTGAGAGTGATGGATAACTGCACGAAAGTAAACTTTTCAACACTCCCAACACCAATAACACCGTATCAAGATAGTTTCATGCTTCCTATGTGTCATTCAGGTGGCTCATACCAAGTTAAGTTGACATAGATATTTCTCCTTCTCTAATTAATTCCTTAAAGACTTCTAGCTGTGCCAAAAGCTTGTCCATATTCAAGCCACCACCCCTCAGAGTAACAGCCCCACCTTACACCGGTTGGTGGATACACGAAGTACCGAGACAAACCAGGGCTGAAAAATCACTACTCGCCACTACCCTCATTTGGTATCTCGTATCCCTTCCCTTACTTGCATAACTCAGAACACACCCAACCCCGCAATCTGTTCCCCTGCTCAGCATAAGCCACGCAACAGCACGGGTTCAGGCAAGTAAAATTAAATTTGAAGAGGTGCAGAGCCGATTAAAATAAACTAATTATGGATGGTGTAAGTGCTTTTGGAGTATTTACAGCAGTACTTTCAAATATACGAAATGGCAAAGATGACTTGAAGGAAGTAAAACATTTGCCACGAATTGGCATGCTAGCCATATTGTTGAATATAGACAACAAAGATAGGTAAGGACAACTGCTGCCTTCTATGAGTCATGATAACAGGTAGCAATAGGCAGCAATAGGCAACCTTATGGACTCCAGGTCTATATATATAGCACTTCTCTCTATAGAAATAAAAGATCATCGCTGAAAATATCCAACACATATAATATAAAAATTTCCACATACAGTCGTATTTCGGGCTTTAAGTATTGCCAATATTAAGCTAATTAAGCTACACTACACAATATTCGACTCGCACACTGTTACCTTCATATGTCTACTTTCTCAACCTTCATTGGGATTTAAATGGTTCGATCATGACATTTACCCAGTTTGGTCTAAGCCACTGGCTCCTGGCATTTCAAGATTGGTTTAATTGTAAGTTTGTGAGTTAGTGACTCTATAAACTTAAGGTCTCAACATGATCAACCATCATTTTTCGAATTCAAGACGACAAGGCCGTGCCAGAGGTCAGAAACGCCCAGGTTACACGAGGCTTGACCGGAAACCGCTTCCAGGTAAGCGAACCGAGCGGAGGTTTCCGCATCCATGTGCTAGTAGGTTGAGCTGATTGTGAAATTATCCCATTAAGGGGTTTTGCCTGAAGAAGTGCAAGACCCCTCTCCCGTGCTAATTCTCCCCGCTTTCAAGTGGTTGAACGGTGGAGGTTCAAGGATGCGGATTAGGATATTGGGATCCAAATGTGGTGGCGTAGAATCCTCTATTTTGTGACTACTTTGATTGGGCCCAAGAGACAATAACTGCCAGCGCCACAGCCCGGGGAGTCGTTCCTCGCGAGTGGCCCGGAAGTCCTAGGGGTCTTAGCAGCGCCTGAAAACACACCACCGGTAAGTTTTGGAAAAAGATGTCTTAGAATGTCTGGGGCATTCCCGACAACTCAAATTTGGAAACGGTGTGGTAAGTGCGGTCCCACTTTCTTCGCTTCCATGCATTCAAAAACGCCTCTGGGAAAGCCTCAGAACCCCAGGTATTTGTTCTTGGAGTGCATCATTTGTGACCCTGGCCAAACTATCTTAGTAGAAAGCCTGACTTACGAAACATTGCCAACCAGGATCTGTTTAATCACATTATGGATTCTGTAACTTATACTTGTCCCGCTGTGCGATACGCTAGCGATTGTTTGTGGACATGTCATCCTATCTAATGGGTAACAAGTGTAATGCTTCATATTCAGTCTTAAGGACCCATCTTCTTCTTCAACTATGGTTTTATGCTTGACAATTAACATTCATTCATTCTACTTGTTCTTCTAAGCATCTCCAACATTTACAATGACGGACTCGGGAATTGGAAAATCTAATGGCAAAAGCCAAGCGACCTTTATCACTATTATTGTTTTCCTCGCAATCGCCCTATATAATGTCATCGAGTAAGAAATACTTCCCTTATTGCTCTCGAAATTCACTTTTCAAACATATACGTTACTTGCTCTCATATATCTCCCTGAGGCACCTTTCTCTAATCTTGCACCTACAATTCCCTAACTTGTTATTAACATATACTAATTTTTGACCCTCCAGGCTCAATTTCATCATCCTCGCCACCTTCAAAAGGCGCGGAGGCCTGTATTTCTGGAGTTTCGTTGTCTCAACATGGGGAATTGCCATATATGCAATTGGATTCTTGATCAAAGACCTTCAAATCTCGACGCAGAGTAGTTTATATGTCACATTAATCATTATTGGCTGGTGTTCTATGGTAACAGGCCAATCCGTGGTTCTGTATTCACGACTTCATCTCATATTGCGAGACAAGACACGTCTACGCCTTGTTCTTGGCATGATTATTTTCAATGCCATCATCTGTCACCTTCCAATTATTGTTATGGTGTACGGTGCCAACTCGGATCACCCTGAGCGGTTTCTGGCACCATATTCAATCTACGAGAAAGTTCAGGTTACTATTTTCTTCCTGCAGGAGCTGATTATATCTGTCCTCTACATTGTTCAGACACTGCGAATCCTACGACCGGAGGGCAACATCCGAGGCAAGGCATCTCGCCGCCTCATGGGCCATCTTATCTACGTCAATGTCATTATTGTTCTTCTAGATATTACGATTCTAGGCCTAGAGTATTCAGGCCTCTACGACATCCAAACGACATACAAAGGCTTAGTCTATAGCGTCAAACTCAAACTTGAATTCAGCATTCTCAATCGCCTAGTCGAGCTTACCAAATCTACCAAATCATCTTCATACAATAACAGCAGCGATCACTACGGAGTGCACATGGAGACCTTTGATGGTGACAGGATCAAAAAACAAACAGGCGGCAAAAATGAAAGATCAAGGTACAGAGCGCATGCTTATGCAGGAGGAGTCAAGGATTCCGCAGCCATTCACCAAGATGAATCAGTGGTAGTCATGACAACAGAGGTTATTCACAAATTCGAGAATGGTAACCAGACAGATCAGGATGATGAACAGGATTTCGTGAGCGTGGATGCTAAGTCGAATGTGACATCTGACTCTAGCCCCGAGCCAAGAGTTGATCAGCGAGTCTTATCATCATCTTCTTCACAGGTGAAGTTTGCAGGTCTTGGACTATGATCTGAGTGCTAGGAAGGGTAGTACGTATTATTAGTAGGAGGACTTTTGGTGGCAGGTTTTGTAAAAGAATTGCGGAGGATTTTTAATATATGAATCACCTCTTCCGTTTTAATCCTTTACGTCTTATTGTTTAATAATAGTAAGTAAGCTTAAGCAACTAGTCTACTACGCCTAATTCTATCTCCTGTATACCTTTTTAAACTATACTCTCGTGTTACTCGAAATGTTTATGCTCCACATAGACTATAACCCCCCCCCCCTGTTTTTTTCTTCTTCTTTCTCACCACAATCCCTGAAGTGTAGTACTTCCAACATATTGGCCTTGAATCTGGTGGCCTCCTGTCCCATGTAATTCCATCTGGGAATGTTTTAAATAGTCTCATCATAATGAAATAATTATTAAAGCTCTTAGCTTAAGATTGTACCACTATTTTAAGATATATTAAATTATTACTGACAAGCTGAAATACTGGATTATAATTTTTAATAATAATAGTAAGATAAGACATGTTTTTATCTATCCTGTGCTAAAATAAAAGGTATTTTCCGGATAAATATGTTATTGAAATAAAAGGATCGACTAAAATATTTAACGGTGCTCCTTCTGGAGCTATGATTTTCTCTCTATAGTTCTAGAGTAGCCTTCGACACTTGGCTTTCTAAGCTCTGATATTGGAAGGTAAGCCAATTTGTACTCGTTGGAGGTTACTCCCCAAGCGAACTCCACGAAAAAATATATTTCAATTGAAAGTTAGAGAAGAAATATAAGTATCCGCCTCTCCACCTCAATAGGGTTAAATTACAGTTTTCTTTGGAAGTTGTGCTTCGACATCATTTCTAGTGCTGGCAATACTCTGCGTGTCATCATAAGCGACAGTGAACTCCTGGACACGATGGATCGCGGAACTATGCGTTACGATTCCCTTGCTGCTCTCAGTATCTGCATCGTTCGTTCCTCTATCATGCGAGACTCCCCCTGCACCTGTACAACGTGCCTCAGATGGCAGGTATTTTAGGCTGTAAATAGGACCGCTTTTCGACCCCGGTGATGTATGCTCTTGGTATCCCTCAGAGGAGCTACCGCCTCTGAGACGGACCCAGAGGGGTCGAAGAGAAGGAATACAGACACAAATGATTGTCATAGTGACCTCAGTAGAAGTCCATATTAAACTTTCGGTTATCGCATCTGCTCAAAATGTTGGTGGATCAGCAGGTGGTTTTCATTTTGAGAATTCACAAGTCAAGTTGACAGGATCGGACATACAAAGATAATCTGCTGTTTGGCTGAGCACATCAAGGCCGGAGGTTCGAATAACGCCGCAAACTCCAGCACTACAGAGTAAATTGTTAGTCCAAAGCCAGGAGAAGGACTTTGTGACTTACAAAACGCCGAGACTTAAGGAAATACAGACACTAATCTTCTCCTTTCGCCTCATATTTACGTTCCACAGAATAATCCAAGGCAACAACGCTAGGAAGAAATCCATAGCAGCAGCCCACCCTAACATATTAATTAGCTTCGTTGCCATCACTCATTAGATTTGAAGATATACCACAATCAATTTTTGCTAATAGTATGAAGTTCAGATGGCATATCCTTTCTGCGGCAAGCCGCGGGTCCCATAATGAACGGGTTGGGGTACATTGTGTAAAGATACCTATGGCAAGCACCGCGCTAAGCGCCATCATGGTGGCAATGCAAAACCAGAGGATGCATTTGTGCCTAAAGCCTTGAGTCAGCTAACAATACAGTAGAAATTGGTACTTTTAGTTGCAAGAAGACATACCATTTGTTTACAACAATACGCATAAGAAAGAGAGATACCGCAACCTTAGCAACGCCGATAGCAAGAGCTGCAAACACCTGGGCGATCATAACAAGGAACATAGCATTCGCATAGATCTCAGGCGTCAGGTCTCTGGCATGCTGGCCCATACCGGCCGCAACGGCAATAGAGGACATTACAGCATATCCAACCATAAGGAGCTACTATTGATTAGAACAAAGCGACCGGATTTATATATTTTGGAGCCTGCAGCTCACCCATGTTGCAACGAGTGTATAGTCATCCCATCCTATCCGAGTGATAATTGACGTTCGAGTGTAGAGACGCAGGCCAATGAAGATCGCAGAAAGGCAGTTTTCCGACCAGAGAACAGCAACAAGGACTGGTCCCTTGCCTCCAAGTAACATCTTAAGAGAAAGTGATATTTAAGATATTTTTCTTGGTTACGGGAGCTGGGTCGACCGTCACTATCAAGTACAGTTTCAGGCTTTAGATACTACTAAAAATTGATACTGGACATGCCTTTAAGTAAACAATAGGACACCTTTGAGCATCGCGGTTTACATTTTAGAATTTGCAGATTGGGAAGCATCCTGCAGAGACCGGGTCAAGTACGGTTACACAAATGGCTGGGGAAGGTGGCCCTATCCGTGTCGGTACCAATGAGCCCACCTACCGTTGATGTGGATGCCGGGTCAGCATGAAATTGAACGAGTTAGAGAGATGATCCAAATGTGTAACCTTATGTTGCGGTTTGAGCGGTTTGATAGAAGCAATATTGAGAACCAACGGCCCCGGACACTGTTTGATGATTTGCCGTTTATCAAGCCTCCCCAGGTTTTGGCTTGAAGCCATGACCTCGCGGAGTCGGCTCGGCTAGCTGGCGGCAAGAAACACCCCGGCATCGCCACATTCTCCACACTGACTGCAACCCACCACCCCTTCAGTGGAAAGCCATAAATGAACCGGGATTTTTCAGCGAATCCCACCAAGAGTCTGCAGCGCCAGGTACGGTAGGGTACTTTCTATGTCACAGAACCTAGCCATCGAAGATCCCTCTGTAAGATCGATTACTGGACTGTTCATTAGCTTACATTACTGCAATGCGGAGTAAACCGATCACTTTGTCTATGGAAGCTTCCGTTCCTTTGGGACGGAAAGTGAATTCTGGAAACGCCACTGTATGCCTTACTTCAAATAGTGTAGTTGAGCTGCAGCAATAAATGGATATTTCCCGGCCCGACTTACACGGGACTTAGAGCGAGGCGAAGTTCTCTAAATAGACTCTATTTAAGACACCTCAGGGGTTTAGGGGGATTGCTTATGAGGAGTATAATATAGTACTTAGCTAAATAATTTATATTATTTATTATTTATTTATCTCATAGACCGTTCAGCCTAAACCATGCAGGAAAGCTATATACAGGGTTAACCAAGATTCTCAGCCGCCTCTAATAATCCTATATTTTTGTTCTATATCCTCAGAAAACCCTGGGGCGGAAGCTCCCACGCATCCGCCTACCTCCTCCCCTTGCGCCCGTGAGCCTTAAGGGGTAAGGCTTATAAGCGAATACTCAGGTAGCCTCCCTCTCCCTAGATGAAAAATCTGGGCTTCTTCATCTTTTGTTTCATACTAGATTCCCTAGCAGCCTCTGGTACCTTTCACCTCAATTACGCCCGAGGGTAATTTGTGGACGGCCTATTTTGATAGTGCTGGCAAGCCCTGTTGGTCTCTCTATGTTTTGACCACACAGGTAGCGGAGATGAACCCTATGCCTCTCTTCTTGCTTGGGAGAATTGCACATACGAGCTTTGTTTTTTAAGTGTTAAAGGATGAGAAATCGTTCTTCGCAAGCGCCTTTGGGCCCCAACCCCCAGCCCCCCAGTCGCTGCGCATCTGTAGTTAGAGACCCAGGGTGACCAATCCTGGGGCGAGGAGATGGGGGGTCGAACCCCACCACAAGACTCATCTTGTGAGACGGCTTGTATACCACACAACGTTCTACCTCCGCTGCCCCCTTCAATAATTTACATTGAAGGATAAAGTTGATACAATTTAAATTTCAGTAATTTGAAAATATATCAAAAGAAAAATAACTATTAATGTGTCACGGAAGATGGCGTACCTGAGGCACGGAGGAGAAGCTTTCCTGCAGTTACTGTGTACTGGCTAGTCACTTCGCGCTCGTGTATATGTAAATAGCTATACTCCTTTAGTTCTTCTAGAATTAAGCGTCCCTTTTATTAATATACTACGCTCATTTGAATGGCTTAGTAGAAGTTCGCCCTGTTAGTATAACTATCCCGATGGAGGGGTTACTATCACCTCACCCAAACTCAAGCTCTTTTCCCTTTTCCTTGGCGATTAGTTTATCGAATAATAATACGAATACTTCCCTGGAGAAGAGCCTACGGTATATTAGAGAGTTCAGTGATATTCGATTGTCTAAGTAAATGTGGATTTAGCTGGTCGTGACATATTGACTTACAAGGTAATTGTCCAGTGTAGAGAGCGACACTTTGAGCCGAGGGACAGTTCGCGAACACCAAAATACGACCACACCCAACTCCCCCGTATCAGGTCCGCAACGCTCTAAAATATGTGTAAACTCTTCTGAACTTATATTAGGTCTACGTGCAAGGCAGATGAGTGGTTACGACCGCGCGCTCATCGTTGATAAAGGTCATTTTTCACCGAGGTCGTCGTTTAATATTTATGCTATTTTGAAAAGGATAATTATAAATATTATATATCCTCTTAAAATCTTCCTTAATGTTGATTTATTAAGTATATTCTTATATTATACACCTATTCCTTCCTTTTATTATTATTTATTAGATTGTTAATGACTTTTAACTAGGAAACATTCTCTTTTGGACCTCTACCTATTTAAATGTTACGACCAACTAAAACCCACGATTACCTAGACAATCGAATATCACTGAATTCTCTAATATACTTATCGATTCACCAATAATACAGGGCATACCATGTAGCGTACGTGACGTGCTCTTTTGTATTTGTTGGTTGAATCTTGATTGTTAAATTGTGGAGGAGTAGAAGCTTTACACTCCTTCTTAGCTCCCGCCACGCTAGCCTAATTGGGATGAGTTACACCATGTGACTATCACTAATTATTTATACCAACAATACCGTAGGCTCTTCGCCGGCGAAGTATTCCTATTATTACTTGATAAATTAATTGCTAAGGAAAGGTAAAAAGAGCTTGAGTTTGGGTGAGGTGATAATAACCCCTCTATCGGAATAGAAAATACAGCATGACACAAGCTGCTCTTATGCTAACCCTTATACAATGCCTTCCCTGGATTCCACCTGGGACCCACACACTAGTTAGTTAGCGACACTTACCGTATGTAGGTTCCACTCGTAGACCTAGCAAATACATAGCCTTTGTCCCTCACTTCGTGCATTGCCACAATACCAAACTCTTCCTCCTCACAACTATCAAACCCTCATTCCACCACTTCTCCCTCTCCTCCTCGTTCATACGATAAACACCCGCTCCCTCGCGCCACCACCACCAAACACCCATCACAAACATGATATGGGACCCCAGAAGGCTGTAAGTGATAGTGGGCCAGATACGTCCACCAAGCTTAATGATGGCGTCACGGACGAGGGTGTCAGGAAGGATGTAGGCCCCTAGGCTCCCGAGTGAAAAGGTTGCGGCCCAGCATTCAGGTCGATTAAACCAGCCTTTTTGGCACATTAGCGAATGTTGGATCCATGCTATTTTTACCGGCATTCTCTTTACAAACCCTATGGACTCCAGCAAAGAAATTTGTGTGAGGAGAGAGAATGTGAGCGCTTACCAACAAAACCCATCATAAAAAAACCAAGCAACAAACTCCCGACCACCCCATCCTTGACCCTCTCAATCCACAAGCCCCATGCACCCTTTACCAATCTCCTAATTGCCACGCTGAATACCGAGCTCGCCACCCAGACAGCAAAAAATGAAACCTGCAATATGTTCCTACACCCCACACCCTCTGTTGGACTCGTGAAACTGATTACGAAGGCAGCTGTTGTGGAAAATGCCACCGGCAGAACTGAGAGGATAACTAGTGTTAACTTTAAGGGTGTGGAGGAGAGAGGTGACGGCGTAAGGCAGTAGTTCATGCCCATGCCTTCAAGAGAGTTGTAGGCGTTTTTGGCATTTTTGCTTGAAATTGAGTAGAAGGTGAAGATTGAGGGATTTTTCAGCGGGGTATTCTCTGAAATATTCAGGCCCTCCTCTTCCCTCTCCTGTCCTCTTTGAAGCTCTGAGCTACGCATCTGGGTCCAGCCCAGGCCTGGTATTTTCCTCAGCGTTTCGGCCTCCTCCAGCCGATCCAAACTCCTTTGCAGTCGACTCAGAATCATCCTCACGGAATAGCGAGTGATAAAACCCCCCTCAATTGCACTCAGCCATACAATAACAAGTAATCCCGTCCACAATAGCCCGAAGGCTAAGCTATGACCTGTTCGGTTATTGAAATCCCCCTTCGTGACATGCGTCAACGCCATCCCGAGTGCTACGAAATAATTCACCGTTCCGATCATCATTTTCCCAATACCAGCTTTTCGAGCATCTGAAAGCTCACGGGCGACAATTTGGCATTCATTGATGCGGTGCTCTTGGATATTCGGGTCGCTCTTGTCGAGGAGGAGGGTTTGTAGTGCAGTTAGTGTGTCTCTTGGTGTCTGAGAAGAAATGGATGAGGAGGCAGTTTCGATATCGTCTTGGGATTTAGGGGAAATTTGGGTAAGGAGGATGCTCCAGTCTTGGTAAGCAGTGACTAGGACTGCGAGAGATTTGTTGACTGATTTATCGAGACTATTGTGTTGAGACAAGTTCCAGATTTCTTGTTGTATGGCAAGTTTGGAAAGGAGATTGTAGATGGACGTTATTGGAGAGGCGAAAATGTGCGTGGCGATGAATACAGTGTTTAGAAATCGTAGAGGTGCAAACTCGAATGAGGCGATCAAGATGAAGAGAGGTATGACCCATATCTGTATTCGATATATGATATCGATTGTGGGATATGGTACCCAGCCTGTTCCAACAAACCTTATAACATCTGACAAAAGTATTTTGCTTTGGCCAAGGAAGTGAGTCGTGAAATTGTTGCTATCAATACTTATGCCAGTCACGTTGAGAGACATGATGATGACTGCTGTAGAGCTACATATAATTTAGCATGGGAAAAGGAGTGTATTAAAGCACTGAAAGATGCTATCGCGCGAGAGAAGAACTATGAAGATCCTGGGATGGCTTCTTATCGTCGATATCCTTATATGTTATACCGTATATGCGGTTTTGAAACCACTGGGCTGTGCAGAGCTATCTCGTGAGCGTTGAAGAAGGTGGAACATCAAGTCGGCGAAACCAACAAGCACTTGAACCAAAATTTAAACCTCATCAGATGAAAAGCAAGCTTGACAACTATCCACATTTATGTAGATTTTTTAGGACGCCTCCATAAAAGAGGCTTTAAAAGAATTAGAATTGCGATACAAAAGTTTTCAACTCCCGTAAAAACAGCGTGTACTCGATTAGAATTCCTGTGTGCGACTTCCTCTTGGGATGTTTCCCCCACGAAGCCACTTCCCACTCGGGATAAATAATTGAGGTATTTATTACAAATAAAACATCGAGTAGCCAACGAGAAAGGGGTAAATCTATCGATGCTTGATGTGAGACAAAATTGTTTAGAGTAGAGCATGCCGAACGCCCGAAAGTTAATAAAACATGTGAGTGTATAATGTAGATGTATGAAAGAAAACGACGAGGCCCTATGAAAAGTATTGTAAACTAGTTACTAACTAGTTACTGCCACGTACCCTTTCTTCTTTCCTGCACAGGAACGACCAGCTACTGAAAGGTCTTGCGGGAAGCTCCGCCTGGCAAATAGGAAGTAGGCCCTTCAGCCTTGCCATTGCAAACACGTTGTCCTCTAGGGCGAGGCAGCTCAAGTTGAGGGGAAGATACTTGGTGTCAATCACCACGTGCTTGTTGAATATTTGTTTTGTTGATGGCTATGCACAGCCTTCTTCTCGACAGTAAGGCATCGCAACCCCTAGTACCTCTAAATGTAATTCGGCCCAGGTTGTGAGTTTCGCTCCTTGTCTTGTACATGAGATGGAGAGCAGCAACGACAAACCTCGTTCCCACGGAAATCAACCGTAATCTAGACCAGTACATCAACTTTTATGAAGCACCTCTGGAAAATCTAATGAAATTAGATTTGCAGCGTTTACAGCCATTCTGCTGCGCAAACGACGACATATCTTGCAAGGGTGGGCTCTAGGCTATACTAGTACTAGCTATCAAACTGGACGTCAAAACCAAACTACAATGGCCACGGTTGGTACTTCTTTGCTACTGGGCTGAAGGGACACGATCCCCAAAGTTTGAATTCAATTTCGATCAAAATCTCGTGGAGAACTTTGAGCAGAATGGTGGCACAAAATCAGAACTGAATCTGGTGTAGCTTGTTATCGCCCGGAATAGAACTATGATGAGCCAAATGTGTTGCTGAAAGCGGATGTTCTTGTGAAGACCTATTCTATGTCCTCATCTGACAAACCTCTATTGCTACTGAAACATGGCGACAGCACGCAATCTGGAAGGGACCGGGCTAGAGAAGGTGCATCAGCGAAGAAGGGAGGCCCCAGGGATTTTCAACGACATTCTTTTCGAAGAGAATAACACAGGCAAGGTATGATATATCCATATATTTGACGACCACAGAGTTCTAGAACCACAGCAGAGCACTAATTCTCATCGCAGTTGATGGCTGGTGGGGAGGGCCATCTTTGGATTACTGCGTCTTCAATAGGACTGTTGAAGACCCGAAAGCCTTCGAATAGGTTCTTGATAGCACTAATCGTTCGCGTGTGCTTGGTCCGCCGTTCAGTATCCAAACTACGCTCCAAAATTTCATTGCGGACTTGAGTTCAGAATACCAGATGTGTACCGAGACAAGATAAACGAGGTCGTTCTCAAGGATGTTGCCTTCCAGCCGAAAACTTACACTCTGCGGCTGAGCAAGGTCGATTCTGGCGCCACGTGTGGTGGTATCCATCTTGACTGGTCTTCGATGTATTGCAGTTTCCACCTAAAGAAGATTGGAAGGAAACATGTATATACTTACCCAGCGCCCCAAATGCTCTGCGAAACTGCAAAGCGTTCGCTGTTAGAATGATCAATACTAAGAACGAGGGAGCTGTACCTGCTTCGTGGGAGTGGATTCGACGGAGGATTGGCGTATGAGGGTACTGAAAGGTGAGTTATGTATTTAATTTTCAATGTGGTCGTAGGTGGTGGTGGTCAAGAGGTTGAAGGGACCTCGAAAATTATGATATCAGAGTAAAAAGCGCATTTATGTCTATCATAATCGCCACGGAGAGAGACAGAAAATAGTGAGATTTCTTCATAATTAGTAGATACAGCCAGCCTATTGAATTTTCTCTTTTTCTCCTTGCTTAATTCCTCTTGTAAACTATGTTCAAGTGCGCTGCCCATTGAAAGTTTAGTGCAACTGTTTGAGGGATGGCACTTCGCTTAAGGTTACCGAGTCGCTGCTTTTGACAACTATCAGCTAATAAACCTGCCAGGGTGAGTGGGAAGGCGTACTGAAATGTGATTCAAGGGAGTTTCTGTTTAATCGATTGCTCACCCCAGAATAAATATTACATGTTTATATTGTGATGCATTTTCATTCTTTGGTAGTCACTGGTTGAAGGAAAATTGATTTGTTGAGCGACTCTTCTCGTAACTCGAATTCGGGAGCCAATCACAGCCAAAGGCCTCATGCCATGCTCCCAGCCGCATCACACCATGAACAGCATACTTAACGTTGCCAACCGTCCCAGAAAGTTGGGTTACAAGTTGCTTTGATTTCACTTAGAAGATCTTAATTCAGTTATGTTGCATGACTAGGCAGAATCCAATTTGCGCATCTGCACAACCGTTTGAGAGAAGCTCAATAAGTTGCAGAGATAGCTTCAATACAGTTTGTGGCGCAAAAGGCTTACCAAAAGGACAGTTCTACTCACTTCTAGCATTGATTGGAAATGTGATGGCCGAAAAACATGATACTGGAAAATATTGTTTTTCCGGTGAACTGGGTTAGTGCACAACTATAGAAGGTTTTAAGTGAAAGGTTAGTACCATTCATCTCGTGTCTGTTGGCATAGAATAATACTTTTATCTTGCAAATAATCAGGGCGAAATGAATCTCTTATCAAATTATCAACCAATTCAGCTAGGAGGACGGACGAGTCAAAGACCAGTTCATCATGGCACTAGTGTCAAAGTTAGCATGGTGGATTCCCTAAACGATCATCCAATACAGCCAAAAAGAATGAAAGGGAAGTATAAAACAATATTTGGAAGCTGCACTTTACTTACGCTACCGCTGCTGGTTCTCGTTGCCATTCTTCTTGTATTAGTATTCTATTACCGAGTTCAGCATAACATTGTCGGAGCTCAAGTTATGGCGGATGAGTTCGCGATAACTTACAGTAGAGCACTAGTTTCGCTCGTTGCTGGCTCGCCGCAAAGAGTCCCGGCTACAGTCCTTCAACAACAGTCGGAGTTCCTTGTTGCTCGGGTGCTGAGAGCCCCGCGTTTTCTCCTCGTGGCTGCCATTATGCTCTTGACGGCCTGTGGCTTCTTCATAACCGCGGTAGCACTTGTTACCGCTCAAACGGAAAACATTGAGGAAGTCAGAGCAAGATTCAGTCTCGAAGGCTCAGTGGAGGAGCGAACAGCTCGAACCATCAACTGTTAAAACATCAGTGTCAGATTTAAATGAGGTATTCGAAGAAAAGAGCGGAGTCAAAGGCCCATATACTAGGATGGGAATCAGAAAAATCGGGGTGAGTGATAATGGATGAGAGATCAAGATCTGGAAACCATGTCAGTCAACTCAACCAACATGGTTGATTATAAGTTACCAAACGGATCAGGATCGCGCAGGGCGGACGCATCTATAT
Organism: Tricladium varicosporioides; assembly: GCA_021365295.1. Taxonomy (NCBI): domain Eukaryota; kingdom Fungi; phylum Ascomycota; class Leotiomycetes; order Helotiales; family Tricladiaceae; genus Tricladium; species Tricladium varicosporioides. The sequence goes on along the minus strand of JAJTIW010000014.1, from coordinate 642,763 downwards.
AAAGTTCTATACAAGACTTTTTTTATCCTTAGTTAGGTACTTCGTGCTTAAATCTAGTTATTAACTCGAATATAAGTTTATTCTCTACGATATAGTGTGGGAGGGTATTAATCACACCACACCAAGAGGTCAGGAACAGTAACAGGATCTGATACGTAGGAAAAGGCTATTTGAGAGAGGACGTCTAAAGTAGCGTAACAAGAGAATTATATTTGGATCGATAGTTAGACCAGAGGATAATAAGCTTTTAATTCTAATAAAAAATGATTGTGTTGTGTTGAAGTGTTGTTGTGGTGGTGGGTATAGTGTTTGGAAAAATTAGGACCTGATATACTACGCCCGTAACATGTGTCCGTATTTTCGATCTGCCTCAATATTATCTTGGAGGTTTAATAGTGATCTGAGAGAGAGAGATTGTAGTAGAAAAGTATGTTTGGGTTGTTTGACTCGAGGACGTTGGCCTCATCGTTTAAGAGGTATTTTTGGATATTTTTTTTTTTTGGATTGGCGTCTGAGTAGAAGTCAAGTCATGGGGAGTTTTCTTTCTATGGATTGCAGCGCTTGCTTCGGTGAAGAAGTTGAAGGCGTCTATCCTATGTTGAGTTGCTCTGATCCCTCGAATTAGAGAGGGTTCTCGTGGTAAGGTAATGTGGTCGAGTTTTCTTACTAATTTCGTGTTAGGGCTAGAAAAACCTATGGCTATGGCGAGAGTTGTTGTGATGAGAGAAGTAAAATGAGCGCTACTGGGAGATTCATAGTCCTCATTTTCGGGAATTGTTCTAGGTTGTTGTGTCGTACATTAACTTGATGTAGTGTGATAATTTAGTGAGGTCAGAAACCTTCACCCACATCCATCTCCCACCTCGTCGTATTTCTCCTACCACCCACCGTCTTCTGTAACAAAAATTCTAGAAGCCGAGAAACAAAATAGGGATTTTTCGTGTATGTCAACGTCGTTGCAAAGAATATCCCCATCGCAATCCCAATTGTGTAGAGCATTTAGGGAGAAGAGAGGTAATTTCGGGGGGAGGGAGCATAGATATGGAATCTAGGGAAAGCTAGTGTTCGAGTGCTTGGGCAAGCGTAATATTGTGATATTCCGAAGGGCGCAAGGCTGAGGTTGTGGTTGGATATAAGGGAATTGAATTCTTGTCGTTGGGCCGTGAGAGAGAGCAACTAGACCATGACTGTACAAAGTATTGCTTTTCAGCCCTCTAGCCAAAGTATTAGGCAATCTAGGCCTACTTATCAACACCTCCTGTGAAAACACCGCCTCTTCAATCACCACCGCCACTGTGCCATACCACACACTACAACCAGCATGTCACTTGCTGCATGCGCCTTCAAGGCTCCGAGAACTTCAAGCCGCGTTGGGCGTGTTAATGGATCCGACACCGCGATTGGTACCGGTTTCAGATATTGCGACATGCAATTAAAACATTCCTGTCGCAGGATATTTTCTGCAGGTTAAGAGGTTAATACAGTGGGCTGTGTAAACCGTAATGTTCAGACGTCGTGATTGGCTAACACGTGAGAGTGAATGGGCTGAGGATAATGGTAGGCGTCACCAAGAGTAAAATACTAATTATGGCGATACGGATGGGTGAAACGAGATTTAATTGAGGGAAAATGTGAAGTAATTTTGAAATTTGAATTCTGCTAATCTATATATCCACCTCTTCTAAAATATACAGTTCGAAACGCGTCAAGGAAACTCCTTTTATGGCAATGGCGATTACAAGCATGAAAGGGTCAGAATCGCCAACATCAAACATATCTAATGATCATCTCTCCAAGTCCCAAACGCCACCTAAAAGCAACATATTGAACAATCGACATCAATTAATGCGTCCCATTAACACCATTCGTCATGCCGTTGACACCATTTGTCTGTGGCTCTTCGTACTTGTCCCAGTTTGCTAGGACTGCGCCAATCTTCGGCGAATTGGTGAGTCTATAGACATCCTCGAAGTACTCCTTGGTAATCTCGAATGGTCTAGCAGTGACGTTGGGAATATACTTCCCGATCAGTTTACTAGGATCGATAGTTGTCTTGTTGATCTTTTTGAGAAGGAAACTTCTGAAAGGCTTAACACCTGATCGCAAGAAGGTGGAGTGGAAAGGCACATCGATACCTTTGAGAGGGATAGTTGCGAAGCCCCGTTGAAGGTCGAGAGGTTTTGGCTTGGCTTCAGTTTGCTTCGCACACTCTTGAATAATCTCTACTAAGTGCGCCTTGACATCTTCAATTGAAAGTGTTTGCATTAATTGTTGAATGTCAATCTTTTGAGCCTTGAGGTAGTTGGTGACGCCCGTCAAGGTATCGAGAGCTCTCAGATCGCCAGCACAGACGTACTGCATGTTTGCAATATTGTAGTTGACAATCTCCAAGAGCCACCCAGTCTCTTCCGCAATATTTGCAACAACATACTGAAGAGCTTCTTCGTTGAAAGTCTTCGAGATTCTGCTTGGGTTGACAGCGCACATGGAGTAGTTAGATCGTCCAGTCTCATCACGCTCAACAGCGACTTGCATGGTCAGGCCTCTGTAGAATACGACAGAGACCAAACTCTCAATTGGCATGACATCAGCCAAAGCAGCAAGAGCAGAGTACTCTCCAAGTGAGTGGCCAGCGAAACTGCTGTCTCGCTGAACCAAGCCCTTGGATCTCATGTCTTCAAAACTGGCTTTTTCCATGAGGGTCAAGGCAGGCTGTGTGAATTGAGTTGCTGACAGAAGACCGGTTGGTGACCTGTATGTATAGGAGGTAGTGTGCTCGTTGATTTCCTTGAAGATCTTTTCAGACTTGATAGATCCATCTGAGCCAACGGTCTCGAAAGTCATGGCCATGTAGTTTTGACGGATGGCTTTGCCACGGGGACCACCGAAGTGAATAGTCAGTTCCTTGGGGTTGTTCTTGACAATGTTGGTGATCGCGAAACCTTCGAGAATGTTAGTTATGAATTTAGAAAAGTGGGCATAAAAGACCTACCGTAGTTATCCATGAAATGCTTGTCGGCGCGATCCCAGACCTCCTTAGCAACCGGGCTGGAGGCATACAACTCCATACCCATACCTTGTTCTTGCGAACCTTGACCTGTAAACACGTATGAAGATACAGGTTGCTCTACCTCAGCCTCACCAAGCAAAACCTTATCTTCGGTCTCCTTGTTGCTTGCCTCAACCTTGATAATTTTGCGACCAGCAACCATACCAACGTGCTGTAGCTTGACCTCGATGTCATCATTTGGAAGAACCATACCGGTGAGAGAAGCGTGGAAACTTCTCACACGACCAACATTGTTCTCGGCTGCCCAAGTCTCCACTAAGCTTCGAACTGCGGCACTTGAGTACATGCCGTGAGTGATAGTTCCTGGAAGACTGGCATAGCTCGCAAAGACACGTGATACGTGAATTGGATTGTAATCACCGGAAACACGTGCATATGGTTCGTTGGATGCTGGGGCTTTGAGGAGAAGTGGGGTCTTCCCATTTAAGGGAATAGCGTTCTCGAAGTTGACAGGCTGTTCAATGGAGGAGCCATGTCTCTCTAGATAGTCAATGACGGGATTACCGTGAGATAAACCTGCTTCGTACTCCACAGTAGCAATTTGGATAATCTCCTTTGATGGTAACTCCATAAGAACCTGACCACTGGTCTGGACATTGCTGAAAATAGTCTTATTCTTGAAGCGAACCAAACTTTGAAGACGGAAAGTCAAGGTTTGGCCAAGAAGTTCATGATCAGGCTCATCAAGGTTAAACCACTCCTTGGATCTAAGAACAGCGACATCCTTGGTTGACGCTAAGTGAATTTGCATTGGTGTTTCTGTCTTGCGCTGGAATGTGTTCTCGAAATCGGTATAAGCCCCTCGGTATAAGAATTGGGATGTCACCTCCATGACAGCCTTTCCGCCACGGGTGATAGTTCCGCAAACCTCGACCATTTTGCCGGAGTCTTGGTTGATAACGGCATTGATCTGGGCAGTGGTTTCAACTTCATCTCCCTTCTTCAATGGCTCCGCACCAGGCAGCATACGGAAACCATTAGACAAGTGGACAAGCTTGAGTAAGTCACCGTCTATAGTTCTTGGAAAGATGGGCTTTGTGATCGCTTTCCAGCCGACAACAATAGCAAAGTCCATAGGAGCAAGAACTTCCTTCCCTGGCCGGTCAACGAAAGCCTCTCCTGTGTTGCCAACAGCGTGAACAAAGTCATTGATGGCCTCGCTGGTAATAGTAGCTTTGCCACCATTAAACTTTCCGGTGACAGATGCATCGAGATCAATGGTCTCGTTACCGAACCATGCGCGCCAATAGAATTCCTTGATGCGATCATTGCGGCTTTGCATAACTTCACGAATAGGTGCATAGCCAGCCTCAGGATGGTAGGTGAACTTGAGTGGAAGGGCAACTGGTTTCCCAACAGCGGTTGTATCTTTGATCATGTTGACTAAGATCTCGCCCTTGGCCACCTTAACGTTGATGACCTCAACATACTGATTAGGTCTTGGTTGTTCCTTGACTATGATGACAGTCCTCGCGGGGTCATTAGGATGGAGGATTTCAACGAACAAGCCCCTGACAGGGGCAAAGATCCTTTTCATTGGGTTGGTTTGGAACTTTTGACCCTGGACGAATACTTCAGAAGAAAAGAGAGCATAGCGCCAAGATCTCTTGTGGCCGGCGAGAAGTGACAACCAAACATCGAGTGGAGGGAGTGGGATGGCGGGAGATGGCGAGATGCGGTACGTTGTCTTGTCGGTGTCTTGGGAGATGGTGAGACCTTCAAGGTCAACCTCCTCCTCTTGCTCAATGAATTTGCCACCGAAATACTCGATGACGGGGATCGAAGATTCCTTTCCACCATAGACATCCCGAGTTAGCCCCTTGATGTGAGCATTGTGGACACCATCAAGGATGTCCTTGATTGGCTCATCGACAAGCTTCGAATACTTCACAGCCATGGGACCTTGAAGAATACAAGTTCTGCCAACATCTTGGCCAATAACAGCCTCGAGATCCTCCGATTGCCATAGGGAGTCCTTTTTAAAGAAAAATTCGAAGTTGTCATCCAGAGCGGGAACGAAGGTGGTTGGCTTTTGTCCCCGGCGCTGGCAAAGGAGAAGGAAGTGCTGAACATCCTGAGCGTTGATAAGTTGTGAGTCCGCATCAGGGTAAGCGGCTAAAATTCTGTCTATCGTTGGGTATGGGTCGTCGAGATCGGAGTAACTCTGGAGAAGGGAAGCCTTTCCTGCGCTAGGCGTAAAACGCTCCTCGACACGACGGATAAAGTCACCGGTGAGCTTCTCATAGGATTTATCAATCCAGCGAGACTCATGCTTTACATACATCAGATCCACCATGCGGCGAACAACTTCGGCATAAGTCATATCTTCGAGGTCAACCGTTTCACCAGCCTTGTTGCGTCCAAACCACACCTTCTGGAAGTCGTCGTTCAACTTCTTGATGATATAGTCACGGTTCTTCTTGAGCTCAGGGACACGCTTCTCCTTTGGCAAGCTGAAAATCTTCGCATCCATCTCTGCCCAGAATTTGACACCCCTGGTTGCAAGTTTGTGGATTGGCTCACCCATTTCAGATCGAACGGTAATGACACCTCCAGCCGGCCCTTTGTAGGTCTTTTCCCACTGGCTGTCGTCAAGACCTTCTGCCTCAGTGATAGCCTTTTTAGCATTCTTGCTAGTGTGAGCTTCCTTAGCAGTCATCACTCTGCTACCAAAGAGGCATCCATCGAAAGGCATAGGAGGGTAGCCATACTTGGCAGACCAGGCACCAGTAAGATACGGGTATGTATCATCGGCCCCACCAAATCCACTACCTGCCACAAGAATGAGATTCTCGCTTCGTCTAATACGGCCATACATCTGAAGGATAGGCTGATGGAAATCTTCGAAAGAGTGATGCCCACCACCTCGACCTCCAGTCCACTGAAGAATGACAGGGAAAGTCGGGTTAGCCTTAGCAATATTGATCACGGCTTGAATTGCCTCGACGGATCCTGGTTTGAAAGCAATGTGCTTCAGACCGAGGGTCTCGATATACTCCTGGGCAACTTCGATAGAAGGAACACCAGCACCGATGGTCAGACCCTCGATGGGAACACCCTCGGCCCGCAATTGGCCAAGGAGAGGGATTTGCCATTGCATCGCTCGAGGATTGACATAAATCAAGTTTACTGTGATGCCACGTCCGGCAGGAATGGCATTCTCAATCTTTCTTAATGCTTCGGTCATGGTCCTGGCGTTGTAATATCCACCTCCAGCTAACTCGATTTGATAACCAGCGTTCATTGTAGCAGCAACGAAATCCCATGGCACGGTACATGGAGTCATGCCAGCAACCATGACAGGAGGGACACCAAGCATTCTGCTCATTTTGGTGTCGACATAGGTTTGACCAGAAGAAGTTTTGATCAGCTTTGGGCCATGTTCTTTCACCCAATCCACGGCATACTTTACGGCGTGCTCTTCATCTCTGTCGAAAAGCTCTGGCTTGTAGCCAACTTCCGGAATGGTGCCATCAATTGTACCAGCCAAGATAACACGAACGCCAGTTCCATCTTTGTTGCGGCTGGTCAAAACACCAAGTCCGGAAATACCTCCTGGGCCAAAATCAAGGACGTGTGTTGCACCTGGGAAATCTGTTGCCTTCTCCCAGTTGACAGTATCGTGGGTAATCAGTCGAACAAGGGTGGGCACAATGTTTCCCTTTACATTGGCTCGCAGATCTGCACCAGTGTTGGTGTCGTATACTGGGATACCCAATGACTTGCTATCGATCTTGACATTCTTGAGATCGTCATCGATATGTTCAGTAGCATTGGCAAGATATTTGCTGTGGAAAGGCGAAGTAATAGGGAGGAATCGATTCACAAATCGAACCTTACGTTCGGTGAAAGGAATTCGTGTCTGGTCAAGACCTGTAGGAGCCTTGACTTTGCGAAGCTGAAGGTTGAGGCCATACAGGGAAATCGGAGGACCAGTGACAACCATATTCCGGGCGCTGTTGATCAGCGAGATTGCGATATGGCGATCTTCTGGCAGGTATTGATTGGTTGCATCAATGTGCTCTTGCACCTGCTTTTGGGATAAATCCCGAATGCTAAGCATGGGCGTGGGAGTACCTTCGCCATTATCTACTGAATCCTGTAGAATTGATGGTGCCAACGACGTTCTTGGATATGTTTGCTGACTTCGGGATCCAATCCAAAAGAGAATTGTGAGGGAGGAAACAGCAATTTCGTCAAATGATTCCCAAGAATCTGCCGCTGCGGTAGCCGCCGCCAGAACCACACCCTGTGAATGGCCAGTAGTTCCGCTCAATCTCTCTCGGAATTGCCCTGGAGTAAGGCCAAGAACTTTACAAGTAACGGTATAATGCGCAAGCTGCACAAGGCCAATCAATGGGAAGCTGACTGGTGCAGACACCATATAATCGACATCAGGAGTTGCTTCGGGATCATGAAGCCATGCCATAACATCCAGACCCTTCGGATATAGCTTCACCGCTCGTGGATCTCTAGACAGTGTTTGCAGCAATTCTGCAGCAGAAACTATCAAATCTTCCACAAAAGATGGGTATGTTTGGTAAAGCTCTCGGAGCTCATCAAAATACTCCTCGATATTTCCTTGTCCACCAAACACACTGTATACACTGGCGCTCTCATCGCTGGCTGCTCGGAATAAAGCAGATTCGTGAGGTCTGATAGATCGACCAATAGCTGCTCGGGCAGCATAGTAACTTCGTACAACTTCATTCTTTTTGGCGTTAATGCCTGGAAGGGTTGCAGCAAGAGCGTGCACCTCGTTTCCTCGCATGAAAGCTCGCTCAAATTCATTCAACACAAGTCTAAGAACTTCCGCGTATGACCCTTGAGCGTCATCTTCACCCTCATCAACGTCTTTTGCAACAAATCCGAGGTATCTGCCAACTAATTCGGGAACTGAGGATGGCTCGTCATCTTGAGCTAATTCGTCGGTGGGCTCAGGAAGAGATGCAAGAAAGCGTTCCTTGATCTGTGTCGCATGGAAATGGAGGTTGGTAGGTATTAAAAAGGAGTGGTCAAGGGAACCATGTGTGAGGGTGAGAGGTCGGAGGGTTGCTGAAGAGCGCGGTGTTGAGACACCCGTTTGAGGGCCTGTTGATGTTCCGTACATGATGGGAAATTATTTGGTGAGAACAGCTTCTGCGCCGGTCTATCGCAGAAAAGTCAGTTGGAATTTCTCACATGGACTTGAGATTTTAGATGAAACATTAGCAAATGTCGCATACCTCGTCTATAGCTCCAGAATCTCAATGAAGAGCAGGAGTAACCCAACGACAATGTCAAGCTGCAGAGGGCAACCAAGGGTTTCTTTTGCCGACAAAATCTTCTGTTAACTGCAGGGAGAAAGTGAGATGGAGGGTCGGTCTAATTTGGGGGACGAATATGAACAAGAGAAGAATTGCAGCAGAAGGAGGATATGTCTTCTGAAGGTGTAGGTTCAATTGGGGTATTTGCAAGAAAGCGATGGCTCGCGAGGAAGAAAGCTTGGGAATAATTCGAGCTTCGTCGGCCTCAACCAGTCTTCGCCTATGGGTCCCTTTCAGCACTAGTGTCGTTGTGAAGTGTTGGGCGACGATCACTGCATAACCACCCCAAGGGCTACGCAACTTTAATTGGCACACTAGTCTCGCATTTATGCAGGTGAGGGAGCGTTGAAAATACATGCAAGGCAACGGAATCAAGGAGCCAGCCGTGTCACTAAAAGCTCCCTCGTGGAAGTCAATCAACAACGGCGGCTTGGACGCAGGCCATTGGCGATCTGATTGGGGACCCCTCATCGATTACAAAAGGACGTCAGAGAATCTTGGGAGGGGAACTTGGGGACTGCTATGGTTGTAATGAAGCCGGAAGGCATCATAAAATCACGGACAGATTATTCTTCGAACCCCGGCTCCACTTCAGCCTTCTGCGTTATGTTCAGTAAACAAACAACAATCACAACCCACATTCCTTTCTGTTGGGACATAATTGAAGTACTCGAATAGTAGGCAGGGACATGTACAATGTTCCTCGGTGATGTCTTCCCTTCGCGCTGCATTGTTGCAAGTATGCGGGGAAGCGTTGTGGTCGGTTTCCGTGCAGGCCAGACATGCTGTCATCTCACTGAAGTTTGATGGGACTGAGGTCTAAAATTTGTGGCAGTCGTAGCCGTGCATTTCCCGGCAACCGAAGGGACAAAGGGGGAACCTCTGGCTTCCACCAAACACCGCGACACTCCAATGCACCTTAGAAACCTCTGACCCGGATGTTTCTCGTCGCACTGATAAGGGACGAGTTTTGCCAGTAAGGTCATCTTCAGAAATGCAAGCCGTGCCTAGAACGTAGAAAACTGTAAGAATTGCGGGCGGATGGCTCTCATGGACCGGGACAAGGGTCCTCTCCACACTAGGCTTCTTTAGGCCTAGTCGAAGGACGTGTTGGGAGCAGCAACCAGAAATTTGACGGGTTCAACCAACGCCAAACCGTCGAGCTCTGAAGGTTCTCAGTGCTGCTAGTAGACTTTCTTTACTGCTGCTTCTCCGCACCTAATACTCGTCTCCTGCCCTCACGACGCTCTCATTAAGCAATTGACCTTCTACTCACACTTGTCCCATCACCCTTCCTTCTACATTGTATTTCTGCCCCTGCTGCTTTCTTGCGTTTCGCCAGCAGCCCAGCAAATACCGACAACCAGCTTCAATCCGCTGAGACTTGTCGAGAAGCACCAATTTAGCTTCCAATCTTACATCAAAACCCGCCCTCACATATACACTGATTCTCGAATTGTACCAATCTCCCGTATCTCCTGTCTCGAAGCCTTCCTGAATCGTCGTTAATCGTCCTCGGACGTAAAAAATACTCGAGAATGCGTCCCGAAGTCGAGCAAGAGCTCGCCCATACACTCCTTGTTGAGCTCTTGGCATATCAATTTGCCTCCCCTGTAAGATGGATTGAGACGCAAGATGTTATTTTGGCCGAGAAAACGACTGAGAGAATTGTCGAAATCGGTCCCGCAGATACACTGGGTGTTATGGCGAAGAGAACACTCGCATCGAAATATGAGGCATATGACGCTGCGAAGTCTGTTCAGCGACAAATCCTATGCTACAACAAGGACGCAAAAGAAATCTACTACGACGTAGACCCCGTAGAAGATGAGCCTGCACCAGCTGCTAGCTCAGGCGATTCTCCTGCTCCCTCTGCGCCATCATCGGGTCCTGCCCCAGTTGCGGCAGCACCACCACCACCTAGCGCAGGTCCAGCAGCTCAAGTTCCAGATGCCCCAGTTGGAGCCGTTGATATTGTGCGAGCACTGATTGCTCAAAAGCTGAAGAAGCCCCTTTTGGAGATTCCTCTCAGCAAAGCCATCAAGGATTTAGTTGGCGGTAAGTCAAAAATCTTGAAATTTGTTCAAAAATGCAAGGATGTCTAATTAATCTCCATTAACAGGCAAGTCTACACTTCAAAACGAAATTCTTGGAGACTTGGGCAAAGAATTTGGATCAACACCTGAAAAACCAGAAGATACCCCTCTTGATGAACTCGGAGCTTCGATGCAAGCAACATTCAACGGCCAACTTGGAAAACAATCATCCTCTTTAGTCGCGCGATTAATATCTTCAAAGATGCCGGGAGGTTTCAATATTACAGCAGCCCGCAAATACTTGGAGACAAGATGGGGTCTCGCTTCTGGGAGACAAGATGGTGTACTGCTTTTGGCGCTGACCATGGAGCCAGCAGCACGATTAGGGTCAGAGAACGATGCCAAGGCATTCCTTGACGATGTATCCAATAAATACGCTGCAAATGTTGGAATTAGTTTATCTGCCCCAGCTGCTGGCGGGGATGCAGGTGGATCTGGAGGCGGAATGATGATGGACCCAGCAGCTATTGATGCTTTGACAAAGGATCAACGAGCTCTGTTCAAGCAGCAACTTGAACTCTTCGCTAGGTATCTCAAGATGGACCTCCGAGCTGGTGAGAAGGCATTCATTGGTTCTCAACAGTCGCAACAGGCTCTCCAAGCACAACTGGATCTCTGGAATGTCGAGCACGGTGAATTTTACGCTGCTGGTATTGAGCCAGTTTTCAGCTCGTTAAAGGCTAGAGTCTATGACTCCTCGTGGAATTGGGCTCGTCAAGATGCGCTCACCATGTATTACGACATTATTTTCGGAAGATTGCAGGCGGTTGATCGTGAAATTGTCAGCCAGTGTATCCGAATCATGAACCGCTCAAACCCCACCCTTCTCGATTTCATGCAATACCATATCGACAATTGCCCAACAGAGCGAGGCGAAACATACAGACTTGCAAAGGAGCTCGGGCAACAGCTCATTGACAACTGCAAGGAAGTCTTGAGTGTCGCCCCGTGCTACAAAGATGTTTCGATTCCAACGGGCCCTCACACCACAATTGATGCTCGTGGCAACATGGACTACGCTGAAGTTCCACGAACAAGCGTCCGAAAGCTTGAGCATTATGTTCGAGAAATGGCTGAGGGAGGAAAGATTTCCGAGTATGGAAATCGAACCAAAGTTCAGAATGATCTCAGCAGGATTTACAAGCTCATCAAGCAACAGCATAAGCTGTCCAAATCTTCCCAACTGCAAATCAAGTCTCTTTATGGCGATGTGATCCGATCATTGGCCATGAATGAGGGTCAGATTATGCCCAAAGATACCAACGGCAAGCTCAATGGGGCAAAGAAACCTGTCACTCGCCCTGCAGCTCCCACGAAAACTGGCAAGGTCGAGACTATTCCATTCCTACATCTGAAGAGAAAGGATGAGCACGGGTGGGAGTACAGCAAGAAGCTGACTGGTCTTTATCTTGACGGCTTGGAATCAGCTGCAAAGAACGGTGTCACTTTCCAGGGCAAGAACGCTTTGATGACTGGTGCTGGTGCTGGTTCTATCGGTGCTGAAGTTTTGCAAGGTCTGATCAGTGGAGGTGCAAAGGTTGTTGTCACTACCTCTCGCTTCTCTCGTGAAGTCACCGAGTACTATCAATCTATGTACGCCCGATATGGTTCGCGTGGTTCCCAACTCATTGTCGTTCCATTCAATCAAGGTAGCAAGCAGGATGTTGAGGCTTTGATCGAGTACATTTACGATCCTAAGAAGGGTCTCGGCTGGGATCTTGATTATGTCGTTCCTTTCGCCGCTATTCCAGAGAATGGTCGTGAAATCGACAGCATCGACTCCAAGTCCGAGCTTGCGCACCGCATAATGTTGACAAATCTCCTCCGTCTTCTTGGATGCATTAAATCCCAAAAAGCTGAACGTGGTTTCGAAACACGACCAGCTCAGGTAGTATTGCCGTTATCACCGAACCATGGTACCTTCGGTAACGATGGTCTCTACTCCGAATCAAAGTTGGCCCTCGAGACACTCTTCAATAGATGGCATTCCGAGAGCTGGGGCAACTTCCTCACTATTTGTGGTGCTGTTATTGGCTGGACTCGTGGTACTGGTCTCATGTCTGGGAATAACATTGTTGCCGAGGGTGTTGAGGCTTACGGTGTCCGTACTTTCTCGCAAACAGAAATGGCGTTCAACCTACTCGGTCTCATGGCTCCAGCCATCGTTGATCTCTGTCAGAACGAGCCTGTTTTCGCTGATCTTAACGGTGGACTCCAATTCATTCCAGATCTCAAGGATTTGATGACGAAGTTGAGAAAGGACATCATGGAAACAAGTGAGGTTCGCCAAGCCGTCACCAAGGAAACTGCCATCGAGAACAAGATTGTCAACGGTGAAGACAGCGAAGCCCTTTACAAGAAGGTTACCATTGATCCGCGCGCCAATATCAAATTTGATTTCCCTAAGCTTCCAGACTGGAAGAAGGAAGTCGAACCACTCAACGAGAATCTCAAGGGCATGGTCGATCTCGAAAAGGTCGTTGTTGTCACTGGGTTCGCAGAGGTCGGACCATGGGGCAACTCGCGTACCCGATGGGAAATGGAGGCGTATGGCAAATTCTCTCTCGAAGGCTGCGTCGAAATGGCCTGGATTATGGGTCTAATCAGGAATCACAACGGTCCTATCAAGGGCAAGCAGTATGCTGGCTGGGTCGATGCCAAGAGTGGAGATCCAGTTGATGACAAGGATATTAAAGCCAAGTACGAGAAGCACATCCTCGAACACTCAGGTATTCGATTGATTGAGCCAGAGCTCTTCAAGGGCTATGATCCCAACAAGAAGCAACTTCTTCAGGAGGTCGTTATTGAGGAAGATCTCGAGCCTTTTGAGACCTCAAAGGAGACAGCTGAGGAATTCAGACGTGAACACGGCGACAAGGCTGAAATCTTCGAAATTCCAGAATCTGGGGAATACATTGTGCGCATGAAGAAGGGTGCCACACTCATGATTCCAAAAGCTTTGAAGTTCGACCGCCTTGTTGCTGGCCAGATCCCTACCGGATGGGATGCAAAGAAGTATGGTATTCCAGACGACATTATTTCTCAAGTCGATCCCGTCACCCTATTCGTTTTGGTATGTACAGTCGAGTCGCTCTTGGCAGCTGGTATCACAGACCCATACGAGTTCTACAAATATGTTCACATTTCCGAAGTCGGTAATTGTATTGGTTCAGGTATTGGTGGTACTAGTGCATTGAGAGGCATGTACAAGGACCGTTACTTGGACAAGCCACTTCAGAAAGATATTCTTCAAGAGTCTTTCATCAACACCATGAGCGCTTGGGTCAACATGTTGCTCATTTCATCTACTGGCCCAATCAAGACTCCTGTTGGTGCTTGCGCTACATCGGTCGAGTCCGTCGATATTGGTTACGAAACCATCATCGAGGGCAAGGCTCGTGTCTGCTTTGTCGGTGGTTTCGATGACTTCCAGGAAGAAGGATCTTATGAGTTCGCTAACATGAAGGCTACCAGCAATGCTGTTGACGAGTTTGCTCATGGCCGTACACCAAAGGAAATGTCTCGACCAACGACCACGACCAGAAATGGTTTCATGGAGTCTCAGGGCTGTGGTATCCAGGTCATCATGACAGCACGTCTTGCCCTCGATATGGGCGTACCTATCTATGGTATCCTTGGTCTCACGACCACCGCGACTGACAAAATTGGTCGATCCGTTCCGGCTCCTGGTCAAGGTGTTCTCACCACTGCTCGTGAGAACCCTGGCAAGTTCCCATCTCCTCTCCTCGACATCAAATACCGTCGTCGCCAAATCGAGCTCCGAAAGAAGAACATCAAGCAATGGCAGGAGTCGGAGCTTGAGTTCCTCCATGAAGAAATCGATGCGATGAAGGCGCAGGGAGGAGATTTCAACGAAACAGAGTATGCTCAGGAGCGTGCCACTCACATTGAGAAAGAAGCTGCTCGTCAAGAGCGTGAGGTTCTCCAAAGCCTTGGCAACAACTTCTGGAAGCAAGATTCTACAATTGCTCCTCTTCGTGGTGCTTTGGCGACATGGGGCCTTACTATTGACGATCTCGATGTTGCATCCTTCCATGGTACGTCGACAGTTGCTAACGACAAGAATGAGTCATCTGTAATCTGCCAACAGCTCAAGCATCTTGGCCGAAAGAAGGGTAATGCGGTCATGGGTATCTTCCAGAAATACCTCACCGGTCATCCAAAGGGCGCTGCTGGTGCCTGGATGTTCAACGGTTGTTTGCAAGTCCTCAACAGCGGTTTAGTTCCTGGCAACCGCAATGCCGATAATGTCGATCAAGTCATGGAGCAATTTGACTACATTGTTTACCCAAGCAAGAGCATCCAAACAGATGGTGTCAAGGCTTTCTCCGTCACATCTTTCGGTTTCGGTCAGAAAGGTGCTCAGGCGATCGGTATCCACCCCAAGTACTTGTTCGCTACTCTTGACGAAGCCACATATACGGCCTACTCGGCTAAGGTCGAGGCCAGACAAAAGAAGGCTTACAGATACTTCCACAACGGTCTAATTACCAACACTTTGTTCGTCGCCAAGAACAACTCTCCTTACAGTGACGATCAACAAGGCGCCGTCTTCCTGAACCCTGATGCACGTGTGTCTGTTGACAAGAAGTCTTCCGCCCTCACATATGCCCCCAACTTTGCCAAGTCTTCTTCCGCGAAGGCCAACACAGCAAGCACAAAGCAGATGGTCGAGTCATTAGCCAAGGGTGCCGCTACAGCCAACAATAAGGTTGGTGTTGATGTTGAGGACATTTCGGCTATCAATATCGAGAACGACACGTTCCTAGAGCGAAACTTTACTGAGAAGGAGATTGCATACTGTCGCAAGGCGGCTCATCCTCAATCATCATTTGCTGGCAAGTGGAGCGCAAAGGAGGCAGTGTTTAAGTCACTTGGTGTTGCAAGCAGGGGAGCTGGTGCGCCTTTGCAGGAGATCGAGATTGTCAACAATGACAAGGGTGCTCCTATTGTCACCGTAAGTCGCCATTATCCCAACACCTCTAAATAGTTATCATCAGACTAACATATTCTCATAGCTCCACGGACAAGCGAAGGAGGTCGCAAAGAAGGCTGGTGTCAAGGAAATCAGCATTTCGATATCACACTCGGATAGCCAAGCTATCGCGATCGCGATCTCTACATTTTAGATAGATTTTGTTTCTTCTTGTACATTTGATGGCTGGGTTTGCGCAATTCATGGGTGATACTCGCTGGCGCTGGTTGAAATTTTCTTGTAGTACTCTTTAGATTGTTTTAACAGCGAGAGCGGAAGAATAAAGAAAGAAGAGGCAGTCACTTCTAGATGCAAAGGTGGAAGAATGGTGGCACCATATGCCACAATTAGAGGCTTATATACAGTTTGGGACGTGATACTATATGATAGCGCATAGACTTAATGGCATGCTTGATTAAGTGGTCTTTCTCTTGATGATTTTCATGCTCAGGGGCTCAAGGTGACTTTACAAGTGCAAAAACTTATAAAGAGAACAAGGTCGGCCTTTGATTTTCGTTCAGATTTTTCTCATCTTTCAGCACCCTCCTGAGGTGTTCTCCCTTCATATCTATACACACCCTCATCACTCACGGAACTTCTGTCAGCCTCAGTTCCTTCATTCGGGTGCCAATTAAATAAAATATAACTCATATATTAATAGTACCTAAGGGGGAGGAGTATTCCAAGTATACTTATCATGGTAGAAAGCATAATATATTAATAGTCCCTTAGACTTTAACAGGAAAGTTATCAATTATCAGTATGAAAGGCTGGTAAAATATACTTTCTTGATAAGTAGGAGAAAAAGATATTCTACTATGGATTCTACACCCTCAATAAACTCAATGTTACTAGGGAGAAAGAGAAAGATAAGAAGGGAAAGGCAAGGGTACAATAGTAAGAGCTACGGGTTACTACACTACCCTCCTTGTTGACTACGAGATCATCCTCAGCCCTTGTTCAGATATGGGTTTGTGTTTATACAGCCACCTCCGTAGACTACAATCAACAGTGAATCAGCCCAGATAGTTAGGAATTACCTTCGATTCTTGATCTGACACCAATCATTATAATAAAAATTATGTCGACGATTATCTGAATCCCACTGAAACACCAACAATGTAGTATACCACCCACAGGGGGTAGTAAATATTAAATGTGAGGTGATCGTAGCCATGTATCCAACGGAGGTAAACAATCACCTGTTCAGATTTCGCCGTATGCTGCCATTCGCAGTTGAATACTAGCCAATGCTTTTAACACTTATTATGGCATGTACGAAGTAGACATGATGTTGATAATACGGCACAGCTTTACAGCGTGTTGAATCAGGGAGAATATATAAGGCCGCGTTGCTTGCCAATTGTACGGGTGAGTATGCTTGGGAAATATGTGATTGATTGAGAAACTATCTGTGTGTGTTTTGCTATTTATATTATGGAATAGTGGTTGTGGGCGCTAAGCTTGCGCTTGGAGTCATGACTTATTCAACATGACGCTTGGAGTCATCACTTATTCGACACAGCGCTTGCCTTTACAACAACTTCGGGCCCTGAAGATGGTCATGTGTTTTAACATGACTGTCCGGTTTTCCTCGTTGACGTATGCCTTCGTTCTGTTATAGCTTTGAACTTAGAGAATCTCAGGGCGGAAACTAGGTTGTTCTAGGAAATAAATGGTTTGCTCAGACAGAGGGATTCTTTCAAATGACTACAGAATTGCACGAATTACACAAGTAGAGCCATGCAGGAACAATCATGGAAGATCAAAACAGGAACCCTGGAAGGGCAAACCGCAGCACTTGAGGAAATGCCGCAATACGGAAGACCTCTCATTAAGCAGACAAAAACACTAAAACCCTCTTGAAGCATACGGTGATAGCCTTGAACAAGCAAGAACCAGCACCCAAGGAAATGGAAAAAAGACCCAAATAGAATATTTCAAGCCAAGGAAATATCTTAGTGCGGGCGGACAGGATTACCGCGCAAAACGCGGTACTTATATAATGAGACAACAACGATACTCTAGAAAGTACCACAGCAAAAGACCTCCCACTCGGTCAAAATCTCAAATCATAGCGGCTGCGACAATGCCCTTAAACTTAAAACCGGTTGCCATCAACGAAGTAATCTTCCTCCATTGCAACACCCAATCCCCCTAAAAAAGGCGTATAAAAATCCTCCTAGCTATGCTAACCTCGTCAAGTAACCCAATAAAACACATCGATAAGCAAATAATTGGAATCTGTACAGCAAGAGTGTATAATAGGGCAAGAGACAAACACAGGAAATGATGCTTGCATTCTCAAAAACTCGAAAGAAATAGACACTTAGCACGCTCAAGAGTTAAGTGTGTCTAAAAGAGGAATTACTCAATTTACTACAAAAATATAAGCCTAACCTACATAACTACGGCCTTAGAATCAGCTACTAGGAAATAGTGGAAGAATGAAGGTCTTAATATAAATAAGACATTATATTAACACCAATATCTGCTAATACACGAGTAAGTCGCAATTGTTCTTTATAACTTTTAGACTTGTTATAGGATATATTAAAAGGTGGATGTTATAGTCCGTACACAATATTCTAACAGAGTTATTTACGCATAAGAACTATACTTGAATATATAAGAGATATTAGAAAGAGACGCCGTTACGTCGTGTAATGACCACTACGTATTGGCAATAACTCCCTATTCAGTGTGGCAGCAGGTGGTGAAGACAAATAGGAATTAGATGACTACAGAAAGAAGAGTTCTAAGTTACAGGAGGTTTTATACTGCTTAGCGTCCCGCGTAACTGGCGCCAAGTCACATGACAAGCTACCTTGGCAATCCAGACAGCCGGCTTGTACTGTATTTCCAACAAGAGATAATATTATAATTTTATTATTACATACTTCTTAGGCCTAAGGCTTAGTACTGAATAAATTATAAATTAGAGTTAACCTTAATATCCTACTATAAACAGCTTCTAGGAACCCTAGCAGATTTAAAGCTTTAGGCCTAGGAGGTGTAATACGTACGGCTTGCTAGAGCACGTGTACACAGCAGATTTTCATCCTGGCGGGCCTGTGGCTTCTCCGGCTTAAAGGGTTTCGAATGGGACTATGAAAACACATTGTGATGCACCGGAAATTACGTGTGTTTGTATTATTTCCTAGGTAATGTGTGGCAAGGCTACAAATATAGAGGTTTTCCGGCCAATAAAAGGACAAATATTAGCCCAGCTCTTGAACTTTCACCTCCTTTACGGGATAATATTGCCTATTAACCTGTCCATTTCACATAACTCTCACTGAGAACATGCTATAAGACCGAAAACGCATGTACTAGGACTTACTGATACGCTAAACAATTACATTAGACCTTCTGCTACTTTTGTGCCCTGCAATTCCTAGCACGCACGGTGAGCAATCTTTATTACCCTTACTCCGAGGAATTTATTCGAAGGCATCTGGTAAGCAGCGAAATGACGGCGATAGTGGCTGAGAACTCCATGCTCCCCCCTACTTAACACGAAACTAGTTCATATCAAGCATATCACTCATAACTTCGGTAGCTGTAGCCTGAGCAAGCCTACGTGATAGGTCTAGACAGATTATAGCGACAACGGGGTTGAATTTCTTGGCACAAGTTAGAAACCGTTGGTTATTCCTAATGTCATTGTTGGCGGCCACCGTAGTCTTGGGTAAAAGCATCCTACTTCCTAGTCTCGAAAAATAGAATCTCGATTCAATTATCCCTAATATTCTGTGTTGTGATCCATTTCCTACAAATCATCTTGCACAAGCCAAGTTCATCCCAGCTACTAGAGAGGCCCGTTATATCTTCAATGTATCCCCCTCTCTCTCACATGTCGAAGGCAGTGATATCAAAGTCCGCCCACGTCAGCCTTCCATACTCGAGTTCGTGAGTGATCTTTCCTTCTTCATTCCACCAAAGCACAGCAACATTAATCATGCCTACTCTATCACCCTTCATTGCTCCAGGGGGAAGATTGGGCTTGGCTGCTTCAGGGGGGTCATTTTTCAGTGTGAACCAGACCACGTGCTCCATGATCGCAAAGTCACCTGGCGAGCAACTTCCGTATAGAGAAATAGCTTGAACCTGAAGATCCGTAAGGAGATTGGTAAAGCCCTTATTTTGTTCGTACCAGGCCATTTTAGGAGACCTGACAACACCGAGAGCTGTAGGGAAGGAATCCGTTAAAATGATATCAACTAATACTGGGGAACGGGTGAGAGCTCTTACGGATGTCAGTCATGTTGTATTCCTCAGCCTCAAGGTCCCTTATTCCATCGAAATCACCGGTTGTGAAAGCGTGGAAGTAAGTTCTGATGCGTGACAATAATAGCTTGTCAGGGTGGTTTTCGATGCGACTATCGTCAAATTTGGTATTCATTGCGGCTGCTATACCGACGCCCATAGCGAGGAAGAGTTTTTGGAAACGCATATTTGTTGAGGAAGGAAATTCAGATTTATTGATGTATGGGAAGAAATAAAGAGGAGATTGTGGAGAGTAGAGAGTTGGCGAAAGGGAGGAAGACACCTTATTTATATTAGGGAGAAAACAAACATTCTCGAGAGGGGGGCACCCAAAAAACGGGAACTACCGTAATAAAGCTATGGCGTCGAACCCATTGTGCTCGATGGTGGACTAATGCACTCGATGTCAAACACGACATGCTCTGGGGAGAGAGCAAAAGAGCTTAGTTCCCCACTTCCCCCGGGTACTTTACTACGTTTTGAGTGCTTAAATTTTCGCTTACTTAATAATTTTTATGCAATTAAAGATACTTTGAGGCTAGGCATATCTTAGACCTTGATCAGGACACTATTACTATAACCCTTATCAATTTTCCAGGAGCTTTTTCCTGGCTTCCCTATGCTGGAAAGAAGCTGACTCTCTTGCTCATGGTTAAAATTCTAGCCTAACTAGAAATAGGAAAAGAGAAAGAAAAATATAGAACAAACGATAATATATTTCTGATTATGATCTGCAATCTACAATCCGCAATAATGTGGGGTCGCGTGTAATAACGTAGATGGGTTGAATCTCTAAGCTTGAAAGGAGCCTAAAAACGGAAACTACCTTAATGAACTTGCGGCATCGAACATTATGGCCTGCAGCTGGATCACAATGGGAGAACTGCGCTATCGATTAACCGCAGATCACATACTAGAGGTAGGATCGCCCTACTTGCTAGTTGCAGATCGTATGTCGATCTATTACCACAAAATTAAGAGAAGTAGAACAACCTTCCACCGCTATTGTTATTAATATACTTCAAACAAACCTGTTCGGCTGTTGCATTTCACGGTCTCGAAGCTGTCTGACCAAAGGAAACCCAGACTTCACATGGCTTAGAAACCTACGGGCCGATTGAGTCATCTACAACCTTCACCGCTATTAAAGGTGATTCTTAAGTTAACTAAACAGGGTTCATAGTCCAGTATACGTACCTTATTATTTAGACCAAAATTTTTTTATGCTATATTAATTAAGAATCACTGGAGCCCCCAATTTTAAAGACTTTCTATTAAAAGTATATTTAATGAGTCTAATGATTAATATCTGGTATGGTAGTTCGATATAAGCATTCTAAAGCAGAACGAAAAAAAATTCATAAAATCAGAAGCAACAATGTTTGCTATACTCAGCTTTCCTGCTCCGAGCGCCATCGTCAAATTCTCTGATCCAGATCGCAAAGCATGACGGGGGGAATCTCGATCTCGCTAGACTCCGTGACAACAGTTATAATAAGCTCGTGTCCCTTCGGCAACCTCTGCTATGACTCTATTATTACAAATCTAAGTAACAGTCAAAAAGCCATCCCATAGATCCTTGCCATATGATTCTGAAGTTGTATCCCGTGTTCTACGGATATCCAATAGACCTAGCACCCAACCAAATCTCCATTTCTAATATTAGATAAATGTTTTCCCTTGAAATGCTTATTTAGGTCTCTCAGACTCGCAAACGGATTCTAGCAATATCGTAACTCTCAGTGCCTACCTCTCGGCGTCAATTGCCAGTAGCTACGGACAGGTCCCCTTGACAAGAGTTAGCAGCTTTTCATGTGGCATAGAAATAGCTCTGCCTTAGAGAAGTGGCTGTAGGTTGTGGTATTACACCTAGCTGACCCCCCCCCCCACCCCCCTTGTCTATGGTTATACCCGGTAGGGCCACGACTGTTTCAACCAAGCGCCTGTATCAGCGGGATCTCCGAAAGCTGTAAAACCTTAGCCTTGGGGGCGTCGCCTAACTTAAGCTTAGAGAGCTGCAACTTGACCTTGTTCACAGCTCGCTCTGCGTGCCACTTGTCTTAGAGTGACCTGAGGAGCGCCGGTTTTGATCATTGTCTCGGATTAACAATCTCGCCACTTAGATCTCCGTAACCAAGCCGTTTCCTTGTGCTCTAGTAGAGTGGTTCTGCTTCGCGCACTGTATGAGAAGCCGACGAGGACAGCGGTGTTTATCTACGGATTGGGATTGCTCGAGCGTAACATGGCAATCTATTTTATTATCCGCGAGGCGGCTCACATTAAATTCTTCTGGGTTCGTAGCCAGAGGCAATGGCTCGGGTGTTAACGGATTGACTAAGAAGGTAGTGCCTAATAAAAGGGTGAATACTCACGTACTACATTATCAAGTTTTAGGAGGCTTCGCCTGCGTCCTCCGATCGTGAATCACTAGCACTTGACAACAGGCGTAGGCGTGGGAATACGTGCTACCTATTTTCCTGATTAAATTCATTATTGGTGTTATAGCAGAGATAGTATAGACGAGTGGATTGCAGGAGCCTAAGTTAAAGATAATAAGCCTTATTAATGGCAAAGGGGCTATGTTAGTTTAAGGCTCATGAGTGAGATCTTGTAACCATGCTCTCTCCTAACCGACTTCTTGAAAATAAGGACATTAAGCACGCTCAGCTTGAAGAGTAATTCTAGTTGATGCTAGTCAGGCCGGGTATCCAGTTCGCTCAGCTGTATAGTAGACTACAGATTCGGAGCTGCTATATTTCGCCAGCATAGAGATGGCCTAGGAGAAAGATATGCGGACTATGGATCAGGGAGAGATCAAAGATAATTTTAGGAGGGCCGAATTTAATCTAAAAAGAATCAGTGAGAAGGTGTTTAAATAAGATGGGAACGAAAGGGGGTCATGGAAAAAGGACGGGCAGGAAATTTACAGGGCTTGTTCGCTGATAAACAGCTTTGTAAACTCGCATGTAAATTCTATCAACACCCCTTAAGGGCTGTCATTCGGATCCCGGAGCGGGGTCTCAAACTGTGCCATGGTAGGAGAGATTGAAGGAGGTTGAAGGACGTTTTCTGAAAATGCAGTAAGCTAGTAGAATAGAGCGGGCTGGACACATTACCAACCATGTGTGAATCGTTTCTTCGTCGTAGTTAAGTTAGTCTAGAGATACTCTACGAGATCCTCAACATGCACAGCTCGCCTTCTCGCCCTGATCTGGTTCGCTTAATTTTAAGCCTACACTGTGCGTGATAAAGGAGTCATGACATAGCTATCTGCCCGCTTAATTTAGTCTAAATTATTGTAAATAAGAAGTTAAAACTATCTTCGTCATAGGCCCTTAGGGGGCTAGCGAAGAGACCTTAAGCACGGAGAACTTCGTAGAGTTGGTATGCGATCACGTGACAATTCACGTGAAAATGAGCAACAGGGCGGATAGCTGACGGCGTCAACTTTGTGGTTGACAACATAAGCGAAACATGCTCTCATAGATTTGATACACAAGTGTTTCTTTTAATCCAAGATTCTAGCGATATGATACACTTAGACGGCTTCCGTATCCTCATTCCCTTTACATTGCGAAATTGCGAAGAAATGGGGTGGAGAGAAGGTGGATTAGGCAGTTCGCCGTCCACTTCTTCCATGCAGTGGCTAAACCATATTCCGTGACATTTCCCCTGCCAAGCTCCCGGAGAAGATCCGTCTAGCAAGGCAAGAGTTTGAAATGCGGGGACGAATAGAAGAGTTCCAAGCATACAAGGTATAAAATGCCGTTGACAATTGCCAGATCGTGGTTCGGTCGTTTTCGTCTCTCGCTTCTGATTTGGGTTTGTGCTATTTCGTATCTTTGAGAAGAGTTGCACGTTATTTGTGGAAGATTCAATAGCCAACAAGAAAGATTTCTGTATCTGGAGGTTGCTTTCCGAAAGCAATTCGTCAGTGCCGGTACATCTACCTTGCCCCGCGGGGTCCGGACTTTCATTTGCAACACTGATCGCTGTCGCATTCTAGATCTCTAGCTAAGCTCATCTTGGCTCGTTTTGCGTTCATCGAAGTGGAGGCGAATTGAGGTGCATCCGTTGCTTGTCGCTGTCATATTATTATTATTGTTGTTATTGTTAGGATTGCCACGTGCTTTTAATATTGATATATATACTTCCCTTTCCCTCATGTCTTTTCATAATACCTCGCCCTTTTTTTTCGTTGCAAATTTTGGAGCTATGAAGTCCTTTGCTCCCTTTCCAGTCCTTCTCGCCCTGGCTTCAGCCACACATCCTCTCCTTACTCCCAGACAAACACTAGGAATTATTGATGCGTCAGCATGCAAGCAACTTGGTGCCGAGTTGGCAATTGGAAATGTTACTGTCAATTTTGCTGAGTACATTAGTGCGGGAACAAATATCACACTGAGTCGGGACTATAATTTGTCGACATGTGCTGTTTCGAGTCAAGTCGTGCCGGTGGACTTGTGCCGAGTCGCAATGAGGGTTGAGACTAGTAATAGAAGTGGTGAGTATTTTGACGGAGGAATTAAGATGAAATCTGAGCCTATGAAAATAGATGCTAACAAAAAATGACGATAGAACTCACGCTGGAGGCGTGGTTGCCAACGAATTGGACTGGTCGCTTTTTGAGTAAGTGACACCTTAGAAAATTACACGCGTGTAATACTGATTCGTGGCCAGGCACGGGCAATGGTGGTGTTAGTGGATGCATACAATGTATGAGAATTTTTAATGACTGTCTCCGATTTTTGAGTAGGAAGAGAAATACTTGGGGATTGGTTTTGCTTGCCCTTTTGGTGTTTCACATCCAACTTCGAAATTTCGCCTCCACATTCATCGTAATGCATTTAGTTAGTGAATGATATTTTTCGTACTATCAACTAACCCCCCTAAAGACGCAGATCTCGCTTATACTGCAGGTCTTGGATTTGCCACAGTCGGTATGAACCTTTTGGCTCCAAATTTTAGGTCCTCAGGGCTGACAATCTCATAGGAGCTAACAACGGCCATAATGGAACATCTGGATTGGTGCTTCCCTCGTACCCTACATTAGGATGCATTAATACTTATTCGTTTGTAGGCATTCTACAAAAATGATGATGTAGTCCACGATTTTTCAGACCGAAGTATGCATACTGGAGTCGTAGTCGGGAAACAGATCACAAAACAATACTATGGAACGGCCCATACTAAATCGTACTATCTTGGCTGCAGCACAGGAGGTAGACAAGGCTTCAAAGCGGTTCAATCATATCCTAATGATTTTGATGGCGTTGTCGCTGGTGCCCCGGTGAGTTCCGTCTACTCGACAAATTGAGTATAAGATAAATACTGACACGAGAAAACAGGCAATGGCTTTCCCTAATTTAACATCCTGGTCTGGTCATTTCTTCCCAATTTTTGGCTCTAACACAAGTGCCACTTACATTCCAGCCGGTGCCAAATGGGCACTTATTCATAACGAAATCCTTAATCAATGTGATGGCATCGACGGTGTGGTCGACGGGATAATTGAAGACCCCGCGCTTTGTTATTTCCGTCCCGAAGCACTTCTGTGCCCCTCAAACTCAACAAGTACTACGGCTTGCTTGACGAGTCCCCAGGTCGGTGCGGTAAAGCAAGTTTTCGAAGGCTACTATGGTGAAAACGGACAGCTCATTTACCCGAGAATGGAACCTGGTGGCGAGCTTATTGCACAAGCTGTGCTATATACGAATGGCGCTTTCCCTTATACTACGGATTGGTTTAGATACGTGGTGTACAGTAGGTTTCCACCTGCATTTTGTATTTCATGGGAACACGAGATGGTCTAACAAGGGTGCTAACTCCTGATTCTAATAGACGACCCAACTTGGAATCCAGCAACTTTCAGTATCAAAGATGCCACTGCAGCTGCAATTCAGAATCCATTTAACATTATGACTTGGGAAGGAGATATTTCCGCCTTCAGAGATGCAGGCGGGAAAGTTCGTATGTTTACCTTCGCCCCTTCCGCACTGAGGTCTGAGCAAACATGCGGATTGCTAACAATAATCAAAGTTCACTACCATGGACAGATGGATTCTATCATTAGCGCGGATAATAGTCCGCGATATTATGACCATGTTTCCACTACTATGGGATTAACATCGAACGAATTAGATAGTTTTTATCGCTACTTTAAGATCTCTGGAATGGGTAAGATACCACGTTTCTATTTCTGCTACCGCATGTGTTGACCAGAGATAGGCCATTGCAGTGGTGGCGATGGTGCGCACGCGATAGGCCAACAGGGCCCAGAGACCTCAACTCTCGACCCTCAAAACAATATCCTTTTGAGGATGGTTGACTGGGTTGAGAATGGAAATGCCCCAGAGACTGTCACCGGTACAAAATATGTCAACGTAAGTTCGAAGTGCCTGAGACTTCTAGAGTTCATGGAAGAGTGGAGCTAATTCTGTGCTCTAGAACGATAAGACGCAAGGTGTGCAGCTCGTTAGAAACCATTGCAAGTACCCGAAGAGAAACTTTTGCATAGATCCGACAAACTATACCAAAGCGGAGGCGTGGACTTGCATTTAAAGTGTATGATGAATTAGAAGACAAAACCATGAAGACTAGATGATGTAATGAGACAATTTCGATTCTTGTAGATACGCTTTCTGCCTCTAACTCAACACAAATTTATTTTTGCGGCTTGCAAAACAAGAACTCAGCGAAGCAGGTCTATCTTGCCTCGAGCTGGCTGCTTTAGCCTAGACTGGTTTGTCGAGGAAGGAGCTCAGGTATAACCCCTTGAAATCTTCGCTTCAACCCATTTCCATTTTCGCCCAAAGGGAGGTGCTACCATACTGGGACACTGCTCTTGCTCGGCAACGGGGCGCAAAAGTTATCGTGATAAGTCTCGAAGCTGATTTGGCTACATTAAAGTTGCGTTCTATACAAGGCCGTCATAATTTTCGTCTCAGGAAATTGTAATTGATGTATTTGCTAATACGGGATCCAGGCATTGAAGAACCGCTAACAGCACCATGGGAGCAAGCACTTGAACATAACACAAGTAAATGACGTTGTGCATAACTTGCACAAATCTCCTTTTCGAGTATAATAAAGGCTTTTCACCACCTTAATTCAACCACCGATACTTCCGCCTACCCTCTCAGTTTAACAACACGCTTGTCAAGACCCTGACACAGTGAATAATCCCTTCACCAAAGATAAGATGGTCGCATAAGTTTTATTGTATATCGTAGTCAAAAAATGGTTCTCAGCTCAAGGGTACTTTCCAAGCTGAAGGGGAATTTGGTGTGTCTTATCAGATACGTGAGACTCTTCCATGGCAGTCATCTACCCCACAAGCCAATGAGCAAAGCTTTCGTTGCACATATCAATTTGACAGAAGAGCAAAACTCCTCTCTAAGATTGATACTATACCTAAAGTACTAGTAATACACAAAGAGTATTTGCATTTTCCCTTTCACCCCACTATATGGGTGCCAAAAACAAGATTTTCCTTCCCCATCAGTGGTCAAACGCAAATATTTCTTGAGCCGCATTTCGGGAAACGAGCAAGCTTAAACGATTGGATAGATTTTATCCCTTATAATGTGGTGCAACACCAACCTTGGTTACTTAGTTTGGGTTTGCTGTCCTTGCAGAGGAATGCTACTTTGCTGAGATAGTTAGAGTGTTGCAGGCATCGCCGAATTGTGTCAGATAGAAGTATAAATGACTGAATAAACTATCTTGTGAATTTCTATGGGGTTCTGTAAGTATAGCAAAATATTCCGCCAAGAAAACGGGATGGTGTTACTAGGAACTAACTTCATTTCTCACTTAATCACGTACAGTACTTGTCATTACCATGTTCGCTTCAGATTATGAATTCACAACAGAAGCACCTGAAAGAGAAATGTATATACAAAATTATGGCATTAAATTTCACCTTTTCCAAAAGCAAACCTAGATTCCTCTTTCGACCCATTCAATATCCATATATTGCCACAATCCCATACAAATTCTAACTTGTCATATCATCGTTACAAACCCATAAATCCTATAATAGTGATGAAAGCAGCTACCAATGAACTTCCAGTTCTCATAGCCCCAGCAGTGTAGGTACTAGCAGTAGGTGTTGTGGCAACCTTAACATTCGTAACATTGCCCAAACTGGTGCTCGTAGCAACGGCACCGCCAATTGTTCCAACACTTTGTGGTACAATGACAGCAGTCGTCGTAGCAGCGATATATGTAATTGTCGAGGGAGGCAATCCAACGGCAACTGGACTGCTACTGGCACCAACGTAAACTGTTGTATAGATAGTTGTGGCGTTCCAAAGAGGGAAAGCTGGTGCATGACCAGTAAGTGTTTGGATTGCGTACGTTGGAGTAACAACAGTTGGGGTGTTAATTGTTGAGACGATTGGAGTCACGCAAGATAAAGGCGTCACCGGAATCATGAATGTTGACTTGATTGTTGGCGAGGACTTGCTCTTAGATTTTGGGGGCATGGTGGTTGGTACCAGGTCTTCCCAGGCTACTCAGACGATTTGGCAAGCCTTTGCCCTGGTTCACGACGGCGCTGGGTCGTCGGAACCCGTGCTCTTAACCAGCAAAAGCACGTAGACCATGGGCAGCTCACGGAGGCTTCGAACGACGGTTCACTAGAGTCTCCACGGGCCGCCTTCCTGGCAAAGCCGTCCCCATGGCTTGGCTGACTGGGTAGATGGTTGTGTAGAGGATTCTGATGCTAGTGACGACCTCAATGGCGGCTTTCTGGTTGGCAGGACACTTCGTAACGGTAGCTGGACACTTCATAACCGTTATGGTGTCTGTAGCATATACAGTTGAGGTGGTGAGCTGAGCAGATGATGTGCTATTTGACCAAGCAGTCTGGGCAGAGAATGGGCTTGAGCTGGTTGCTGTCGCTGACGCCTGGAAAACGCTACTAGTAGAAGTTGTAGATTTAGAAGCACTTGACGGTGTGATTGGTTGGTTTGGTAGGACGGTGGTCTTGATACTAGTTGACGAGCTTGATGTAGAGCTGAGAGTGATCGGCTCGTTGGGAAGAACTGCGGTCTTGACTGAAACCGAGGGACTCGTAGTCGTAGGATTGCTACATATGCTTGGCAGAGCTGTTGTCCAGATAGTTGTTTTTGCCGTAGGAGAGACACCAAATGTGGTGTAATCAATTTCAGCAACCGCCTCAGCGTAAGCTCCAATGTTAATATCAAGGCCCTCTGTAACATAGAGTTGGCAAGCATCTCTGCTTGAAAGCGTCGCTTTGTATTCAATAGCATCAATGTACATGCCAAGCTCGAAAGCATATCCGATCAGACCAAGCTCGACTGTTGATCCTACTTCGACTCTAACTTGAAGTGCAGCCGTGAGCGTTGCCGACCCGGATTTGGCCGTGGCTGGCAGATATCCCATACCGGGAGAGTCACTAAACTACATTAGTATGAAAAGTAAGAAGGGGTTATTCGAAAAGATGACGCACAAGTTCCTGTCCACGATATTTCCAGTAAGAGGATCAACAATGATGTATGCTCCATCTGGGAATGAAATACTGAAACCCGCTGTCATGTCAATCTGGGCACTTAGATCCAGGTCCAGGTCAAGGTAGATGACAAGACCAACGCTAACATCATCACTGATGGCAACTCCTAATGGTGTTGGGATTTTGAGCAACTGAATGGTCTTGCTGATATCGGTCTTTGCAATGAGTTCAAGATCGAAGTATGCCACGAAGTCTTGAAGGGTGACCTTGAGATCAATACCAAAGGCGTCGGCGATAGCATCAATCGGGTGCAATATATCGTCAAGAAGGGTTGTGTTCTTGGTGACATCGGAGGTGGTTACAAGGGCGGTACCAGTGGTATGGCAGTCAATACATGTTACTTCGAGATTTGCTCTTCGGTTAGTTAGCTAAGGGCATTCATTACCAGAAGGAAAACATACCCGCTGAAAATGGTGTTATCTTGGAAACTCGAGGCACAATCATAAGTACCAATAGTATGGGCTGCAATGAAGGCTCTTCTTCCAAGTTCCAAATCTCTGGCCCGAACTTCTCTAACTGAAGGCACTTTCTCGATGATAGGACTTGCGACGACCGCAGAGGAAAGGAACGTGCCAAAAGCAACACACAAACGAACGAAAGAAGGCATTATTGCATGCGAACAAAGTATAAAACTAGAACGATTGACAATAGCTGGGATAACTAAGGGATAGCGATGAGGTAAATTCAAAATAAAGACTGTGGGTGAAGGAAGTTTAAAACTATATTTTGAGTGGAGAATGAAGCACTTTTAAAGGTCGATAGAGCCCAATTCATCTTCTAACTATGCGTCTACCGTGAGTGCTGATCCTTAAACCAACGAGGCTGAGGAAAGCCTTACAGACATGATCAAACATTTGAAAGGAGATTGCACCTTCTTTGGGGGTAAACCCGAAGTACTCAACAGCGACATTGCTTGTGGATGGAAGAAGATAGGAAAGCTAACAAGCATTCAAGGAGGGGCGTTTTTGCATGTTTGGGGGCTGGAGAATGGGGCCCAAAATATCCAACAAGGCGGAGCCATGTGACGACTATATGGTAACTTGGGTATCAGCGAGGAAGTAGATGTGGGGTGCGACTAAGTCGTTGTTTCTTTTAACTTGCAGGCCTGCAGAAATGAACGGACTTGAGCGCACAATTATCTCAGAAAAAGACATAGCCAGCTAGCAAGCCACGATTCCGCCTAGCCAGAGCCGTAACGTCTTGCAGTCAATGGCCATATTTGCCACAGCTCGCCCTGAGAGGAAGGGCAACACTGTCAACTGTTCCTTGAAGCCATCTATTGTACAAACTCTCCAGACTTGACAACACTCTCAAAGATGGTATTGCCCAAACTACTCTGCACAGCAGGAAGAATCATACGATCTGCACAACCTCGCAGAATTGCTAAGGCATATGGTGCACGCTAAACACCGAAGGATCTAACAAATTCCCGGCCGTTTGAATCTCAACGAACAATCATAGGGAATTCCGAAGATTCTCCGCTGCGGCTGAAAACCATGCCAAATAAATGTGGATAGGTAAATCAGCACGGAATAGGACTGAGGCTCAAAATCCTTCGAGAAGTCCGCTTAAAGAAGGGCTACGCGTACCATCGTAAGTTACCGATTTGAAGCTTTTGATACCCACTATTTGAGGCTCCTAAGCAGAAAATCGGGGCAAGGTCAACCAGGAAGGTTTATCCCCAGAATGAAATGGGTACAAGCCCCTTCGGACTTAGAGAAAGGGGTTAGCATGAAAGATAGCTGCGGTTCATGAAGTCCGAAAGTCCACCTTTATAGACCCATAAAATGGCTGACCGAATTGTTAAAAATCAAGAGATATTCCATGGTAATTTGCCTAAGGAGTGAGCTTGAGAATCCTTCATTTTACATAGGAAAAATACGTACCCTTTGAGGACTTCATATGCCCAAAGGTTACGGCTCTTGAGTGGTGAGAATAACAGCTTGGGGTCGAAAAGGGGTCAGTGTTATCTGAACTTCCGAGGGCTGCTTCATGGGAATCGGATCCATGTAACATATCCTCCCAGAAGTGCTCATACTGCGAATCCAATCTGTTGATTGGGTTGTATCAGGCCCACTCAATCCATAAACCCATCATAGGCCTGGAGCCAAGCAGCATTGAGGTGACGAGAGCACGTTTAAACAGGCAGACTTGTGTTTTTATGTTGGATCTCGACCGGAAGTCGGCTCGGATACTTTTGAGACTTCGGATCGGCTAAAGCCACGCTCATTTACACGTGATCTAACTTTTCCAACCTCAATTCAGAGCCTCTTTGATGAAGCATATCCCTGATACCCATCTACACATAGCAGGTCAAAACTCATAGCCACAACATGTCACTTTCCTCATACCTCGCCTCAAAATATCTTAATGCCGAACCCTCCTCATCTTCATCCGGCAAAAAACGCAAGCGCAAAGGCGCCTCATCCTCCGCCCAAACAGGCCTCATCATAGCAGACGACGACGCCCTTGGTTGGGATGCGTCTACCGCTCAGAACAATGACGATGACGAAGGTCGCCCATTAACAGTCACATCCGGCTCTGCCGAATTCCGTAAATCGAAAAAGAGTGCTTGGAAAGTCATCGATGCTCTACCACCGCAACCAAAGGATGCGCAAGGAGACAGCGAGATGGCGGAAGCGGATCGGATAATAGCTGAAACTGCAAGAGAGAATGATGAAGTATTAGGGGGCGATGATGGGCCTGTAATTGAGAATGAACAGGGTGTGGTAAAAATGGGAGATGGTACGCATGCTGGATTGCAGAGCGCGAAAGATGTAGCAAAGCAATTTGAGAAGCGGAAACGAGAGGAGGCTGCCGCGTGGGAACGAGAGCAAGGTGGTAAGTCTGGGAAGGGGAAGAAAGGGGAGGAGACGGTATATCGTGACGCAACGGGACGGAGGATAGATATCAGTATGCGGCGGCAGGAAGCTCGGCGGGAACTGGATGAGCAAGCTCGGAAAGAGAAGGAGGAGTTAGAGGCGCAGAAGGGAGACGTGCAGAGAGTGATGAAGGAGAAGAGGAAGGAAGAGTTAGACGAGGCAAGGTTTATGACGGTTGCGAGGGGGGTGGATGATGAGGATATGAATAGGGAGTTGAAAGAGAGGGAGAGATGGAATGATCCTGCGGCGCAATTTCTGGTCAAGAAAAAAGAGGGGAAGAGCGTTACGGGTAGACCGATGTATAAAGGTGCTGCGCAGCCGAATCGATATGGAATACGGCCTGGACACAAATGGGATGGCGTGGACAGGGGTAATGGGTGGGAAGGGGAGAGGTTCAAGGCTATGAACAGAAGAACGAGAAATAAAGACCTAGACTTTGCATGGCAAATGGATGAGTAATTTGCTAGTTTTAATACAAGAATTTTCCCACAAAGCGAAAGTTCGTAATGGCAGTTATTATTTGTTTGTGACTACGAAGCTGGCGTATATTGCCGCATGGCCTCCCTATCCGGAAATGTCTCCTTCGTATAATTCTACATTACGTGACCCACGACTTGTCCGAAGAAGAAGTCACCTTTATCAGCACATCAACGCAATCTTATCCCGTCTCAGTAGACTATTACCACGACTACCAACCGTATAAGTGAAGGTGAGACTGTCTATTTTGGACGTAAAAGCTTATCAGGTCCGTAGGTAGAATTCTCCTTCACGAGTCGGATGAAGTCCTTCTTAGAAGTCTGATTAGGGCCCTCACCAACTCTAGCCTTGAAAATGCTCATCAGTGTGCCGATTAAGACACCATGAGGTGGGACTGCTGCAGCAACTTCATGAGCTTGAATCGGGCCAGTGCCGAGTGATTGCGCATTTGTGTTTGTAGAACCTGAAGACAACAGTATTAGTATTGCTAGTCAAATATAGACTTCAACGCAACGTGATAATCACTTACCAGTCTGGGGAGGAGCAGGGCTGCCAGCACGGCTTCCACCAGTCGTTGGACTACCTGCTCTAGATGCACTAGGCGACTGGCCTCCAAGGCGAAGCTTGATTTTCTTAGGTTTCCTACCACCGTCAGACATCTCACCACCAGTTGCCTCCCCGTCACTCATGACCCCACTTGGATTTGGTACAGCAGACTGAATCTCAGAAAGTTTTGAAGGGTTGACGTTGAGAGTGACCATTGAGGATTTTCGGGGTGCTTGACCTGGTTGAGGTGTAGGAGACATGGGACGTGACCCAGAAACTGGCGTGCTGGTTCCTGATGGGTGTGAGGACGAGATATGCTTCTTCTTATGCTTCTTCCGGGTCGACTCGTTTCCAGATGACTCAGACAAATTGGGAGATCCAGATCGCTTGAGGTTCTTTGGGTTCTTTAATGCGTCTGTCGTTTTTGGCCGACCAGATGGGGTATTTGTGCCTTTCGACGAAGCACCTGATGGAAGTTTTGATTCAGCTTTAAGTTTCGCTTTAGCTTCTTCATCCTTTCTTTTGTCGATTTCTTTTTGTTTCTCTTCGTCAGAAGTATCATCCTCACTCTAAGCCTAGTCAGCGAGAGACCAAAGTCAAAAAATGGCCAGCAGTACTTACGGAACTTGAATAAGGGTGATCAGAATCACTCTCATAAATCAAGTTTCTTTCCCTGCGTGTGAGAGCCTTCCGTGTCTTCTTCCCAAGCTTCTTCTCTTTCTCTTGCTCCCTCAGTTCCCGCTCTAGTTCCTTCTCCACTTCTGCTTCATTTGCAAAATCAAACACATTTGCACCCAACTGCTCACGCTTGATCTTCTCCTGAGCATCCTTAGTGTCTTCATCTTTATCTGGCTCTACTGTAGCCTGTTCATCGTCATCTTGAAAAAGATCATCAGAATCGAAGTCAAGATCGTCCATGTCTTGCTTCTCGCCTTTGTTGGCGTTCTTGAAAGTACTGCTTTCTGCTTTTACTGTGTACATCTTGTGCATTGGTGGGGCTTTCAAAGATGCCTCCTTCTTCTCATTCTCCTTCATAACCCAACGTGACTCCTTGGTCTTCTTGCTCATTCTCGCCTCTGCTTCCTCAATAGTGAACGTCTTAAATTGACCTTTAGCATTAAACTTGTACCATTTTTCAATAGGCACCATCATAAAACGTTGGCCATCAACGACAAAGACGGCGTTTGTGTCAGAAAGAGCTGCTTCGTAGTTTCCCACCCAGATATTTTTGTACTCAGCATCCTCCAGATGCCATGGCATATTCTCTTCCCATCTGAGATCAGAGGCTTTCTTGTCCTCTTCATTCTCATCTATTCTCCAGTGTCGTTGTGTCTTCTCTTTATTGAAAGGCTGGTTTTTCTTGGCGGTCGCGGCAGCGTTGTTCCCAGTCGGGGCGATTTGGGCGAGATCTGCTGCTCTACGAGCTTCCTTCTCTGCCTTCGCAATCTCAAGTCTTTCTCGTTCCTTTGAATCCATCGCATCATCCATGGGGACATCTTCGTCTTTGCCTGCCTTACCCGCCGGAGGCAACTTTGGATCTCTTCTGTGCAAAACTACTGGACGAATGAACTCCTCCTGATCGCGTGGGTCCACGTCCTTCTTTGAAGCAAATCTTGCAATATGATATCTCAAGCCTTCGCGAAGGGCGCGCTTTGTTGTATACAACGGGAAATCTGTAAACTCTCCCTTTGGGGGGTGAGTCCAGCCGCCATTGGCCTGTAAATCTCGGGGACCGTTGACTGATGCTACCTGGGGACGCGGTGCGGTTCCATTGACTGGGTATTTACCAACATGGGCAGCGACTGGTACAGGCCCCTTTGGTTTCGGTACGGGCGCACCCGGGGCGAGGTTTGGTCGTCGTATGGGCTTCTTACGAGGTCTTAAAGGATCAGCAGCTTTAGGCTTTCGAATATATCCTGGAGGACCACCATTGGGGGTAGGGGTGGGTGTTGGACCATTTGAAAGACCCGACGGAGATGCGCTCATTTTTGCTCTGAGACCGCAGTTGCCGTTTAGCTGGAGCGTTTCGCAGACCAGAGTTGACCACCAGAGATCGACTTCGTTGGACCCGCGTCAGGTCGTGTGCCTAGAGCATTCGCATACGGGAAGGGCGATTGATATTGACTCAGGAGAAAGGAGCAGGAAATCAGCAAGGTCTTGAGTGGTTTCGCTGAATTGAAAGCACACTTTTTCACACAG
Organism: Tricladium varicosporioides; assembly: GCA_021365295.1. NCBI lineage: Eukaryota > Fungi > Ascomycota > Leotiomycetes > Helotiales > Tricladiaceae > Tricladium > Tricladium varicosporioides. The sequence continues at coordinate 607,384 of JAJTIW010000014.1, read as the reverse complement.
GACGGGGGGGCACAGTAGTCGTTGCGCAAAAGTTGCTGTCTTTGTCTGTGGAAGGAATGTTCTTTGCTCTTAGAGTCGCGAGCAGCACTGATGTACTAGCGCGCGAGCTCACAGCCTTGAGTGTTTATGTAAGCAAGCCTAAGATGGCCCAAGGACAGGGGTATCGGAGGCCTGAAGTTCCAGGCGAATCACCTCGTTTGCATATACGGCAAGAGGCATCAATCGTTGATCAACCATTCACTCTTCACATTCAATCTCTCCGTCACTACAGCGTGCAACCTCGAAAATCTACTAGTCAGCCACGAGTTCTGAGATACTGGCCATCTCCGCGACCGGGACAATGGACATGGCCATTCCGCACAAATATCTCATCTTGTCTCGTCAGTCCGCTTCTCATTGGTCTTCATAACCTTACCAGAGGTAAAGATCGAACAACACCTTACCAACATCAAGGATACCTTGCGCAGTGGTCGCCCACAGAGTTCCCCAAGTTTTCTACATACCATACCAAGGGGATCATCTTGCCAGTATCAGTTGACCTGAAGCTAGAAGGAAGTCTTCACCACATGATCATCTTTGCGTTTGAAGAAGCATAGGATTTTACTCTTAATCAGCTATCCAGCACGCGGTCATTTGCTAGCGCTTTGCATCGTATAAATTTATTACGAGGAGATATATCATTTTCCAGGAACGCTATTTCGTTGCACTCTCGAGGTAGAATCATTCAATTCATCGGTGCGACTCAGCAAGTCACGCCGTTCAGAAAGAAAGGATGTTTCCATCACCACAGGATCAAGCCAGTGGTGGTGACCTTGAGTCACGATTACGGGGTCTGATACTGAGTAATGCAAACACGCCCATTGCCCCAAGTGGTGCCCAGGAATCTCAATCGCAACCTCAGTTGCCTCCCCATATGCTCTCCGCAACACCAGTTGAGCAACAAGCGTATCTCGCGAATTTGATGCGCTCACATACGCAAAATATTGAATCTCCCGCTGGAGCTCCAACTCAAACGGGTCGCAAAAGACCAAACCAGGCACAACGCCGTCAGATGAACTCACAGCTCTCAATCCCTATTAACCCACGGTCAAATCAAGCTGGAAATGGACTAGGAACCAGTGGGTATAATAATTCAAACTGGCCACACTCACAACAACATGGAAATCATTCGGTGCAACAAAATCAAAGATTTCCGCACAACCAGCAATACTCGCCCCAGTATCAACAACGGGGGCCTCCTACCCCTTACTCCCCACAAAATTTCTTTCCCCAGCGCAGTCCACATTCGCCAATGTCACAATATCAAAACTCTCACCAGAATCACGCGCCCAGACCTAGTCCCAACCACCATCAACAATTCCAGAACGTACCGTTTTCTCCACGACCATCCCCAAGTGGCCGACAACTCTATAATCCTGCTCCGTATCAGAGCCAAGGACGAGGACCGCCTCACAGCGGTAACCCAGAGGAGACTGCATTGCAAGGTGCACATTTAGAGGCTCTGCTACATCAGATCATACCCTGTGTAGGCATCGATAATGAGGAAGCGGCCGAGAAAGAAGCCTTCAGGGCTCTAGTGGAACAAGCGTGTCGAGAAGCTATTGCAGATTATGAAATGAACGATCTTGGAAATCAGAAATTTGATGCCAAAACCGTAGAATTACAGTGCTTTGGAAGCATGATGTCAGGGTTTGCGACGAAAGCCTCCGACATGGATCTTGCTCTTCTCAGTCCTAAATCTCAACCCCCTCCCGACTCAACCGACTCTCCCATACCACGTCTGCTTGAGAAGAGGTTATTGGACATGGGGTTCGGGGCTCGCCTGCTGACAAGGACAAGAGTCCCGATCATAAAACTTTGCCAAAAGCCCACAGATAAATTGAGAAACGACCTGTTACAGGAGCGCTTTAAGTGGGAGAGTGGCTTTGGCGAAGACGCTGAAGAGGAGCCAGTTCCTCAGACGGAGTCTCCACCAAGAGTGACAGGCGCTCGAGACTCTACCATAATCCCAGATTCAAATACCGAGCAGAAAGAATCCAGCTCCGAAAAAGTGGAGGAAACATATGAGGCGCAATTGTCAGCTTTAAAACAAAAACCCCAACAGTCGCCAAATGATTACCACAACACAGCCAAGCGTTTACTTAGGAAGCTTGGTGGGCGTGACGTTTCTGCCAGCTCCCCTGATCTTACTGATATCGAGGGCGCAGTTCTTAGAGATGTCTGCCGTGCATTCGTGAATGGAATTCATTCCAAGCCTTTAAGAGAATGCCTACAATCCTATAAATCGATCGTCTCGTTGTTTGGGCCAGACTCGCTCTCTAATATGCGAACACTTCATGGAATTTCCCTTCAAATAGAGGGGGAGCAATTGGCGATGGCCTGGGAAACACGGCCAGTCAAAGAGAGTAATGATCGACGTGAGGAAGAGTGCGGGACTATAGTTGAGCATTGGCGATCACTTCAGGATAGACAGATCCTAGCCGGGGAAGCGTCACGATACAATAGAGATCTCTATATCGCATCCGAAAAGCTCAAGAAAATTAGCTCCATTCAATTAATATTCTTGGAGCAAATGCCACATGAGCCACCACTCAACTACCACGCAAGAGCACAAAGATTACTAGAAGATCTACGGGGTCGTCACAAACTTGACTTGCCAGAAAATCTCGAATCAGTGGTCGTCGCACATTATATCTCAGGCGTGGGCCATAAGCAAATGCGCGAAACTCTCCAGAAAACTGCCGGGACCGATGCCACTCTCGAAATGATTGGGGTTTGGCATAGAGCTTTGCAGCTTGCTATCGACTACGAGCATGCTCTGAAGATGCAAATATACGAAGATGATGACCGGCCACATGTAGAGCAATATGTAGCTCTTCTAAGGAAACTCGATGCATTCAACAAACGGGATATTAGCGATAATGAGCAAGCTTTGATTGCTAAAATACGACAGATTCCGGATCCAACCTCGTTGTCTCCCAATAAGCCTCGAGATCGATACAAAGATCACCTTGAGTTCCCTAAAACTAATATTGGAGTACAATGTGATATCAACTTTTCAGCACATCTGGCTCTCCATAATACTTTACTTCTTCGGTGCTATTCGCACTGTGACCCCCGAGTCAAGCAGATGATCCTGTTTGTTAAGAATTGGGCGAAAACACGAGGAATCAACACTCCATACCGTGGCACACTCAGCAGCTATGGATATGTTTTAATGGTTCTTCATTATCTTGTCAATGTCGCACAACCTTTTGTTTGTCCAAACCTACAGGCTGTTCAGAAGGCACCCCCACAGTATCTTTCCCCCGCAGAGATAGAAGCTAGAACAACTTGCAATGGCTGTGATGTTCGCTTCTGGCGCAACGAAGCCGAAATCAAGAATCTTGCTGAACGGAAGCTGCTCAATCATAATCATGACTCTATAGGTCATTTGCTACGCGGATTCTTCGAATACTTTGCACAGAACGGTCCAATGACAACTGTGCAGCATAGAAGTTTCGATTGGGGGCGGGAAGTGCTGAGCTTGCGAACCCAGGGTGGACTGCTGTCAAAGCAAGAAAAAGGCTGGGTTGGTGCAAAAACCGTCTTTGAGACATCAGCTATCGCACCCCCTACTCTTTCCACAGCAAAAACTACTGAATCAGACGGTCACACAAAGTGCAATAACGAAGTTTCTGCCGGAGAGGAAGTTACTGAAATAAAGACTCCAAAATTGGCGTATAAAGTGGTTGAAGAAACGAAAGAGATTCGTCATCGCTATCTCTTTGCAATTGAGGATCCATTTGAGCTCGAACACAATGTGGCCAGAACAGTGACACACAACGGTATCGTTAGCATCAGAGACGAATTTAGACGCGCATGGCGTATTATTCGAAATATCGGCAAGACACAACAGAGGGATGGGGGATTGCTCGACCCTCTTGATGCTACAGGAACGGCTACGAATGGCAGCTGGGAGGAATTATTGAATGTCCTCCATGGGCCTGCGCCCACAGTATAGATTAGGTGTATTCAAGGGAGCTGCGTTGTTTGATTTATGGAATTATGCATGGGTACATGACTATATAGATGAAATAGGGAACGAGGAAAGAGAACCGGCATAGATTCTTTTGCCAGGCTTGTAACCTAGCTATAAACTCAAAGCAATTAGCGTTCAAACTCTTCAGAGTGACCTTGATCTTTTCTCTTTCTTATATATTACTAATAGGATTCAGAGTCCGATTAACTCTTCAAATTGGTTTGTACCCTGTCCCAGATGTCGAAACGGAATAATTGTAAGACTCTGGCGATTAAACTTCAGCAGAAGCTATAAAGGCGACAGGAGATGAAAGGTAAAACGATTGACACTTAAATCTTCAAGCGGTGGCACTCCGAGTGGTCATAGGAAAACGCTGCTATCCTGTCTAGTAATTCTCACCTAACTCATCTACAAATTTCTAAGTTCTAACATAAGCTCGCATTCTCCTCTACTAAAACGCCCCTGCAACCTGAAATATGCAACCAACAGTGATCCGATAGCCGTTCCCTGCTAACCTGGAGTCAACCAACTCCGCGGGTCAGCTTACCAGCCACTAACTCCAACCCTAAGACTTGGCGCTGATCGTGGGTCGCCTTCGACGTTCATATTCCGCCTTGAAATCTCAGGTGTGGTAACTCAAAAGTTACAAGATTTGTGATCTCGGATTTGTTTGACATATTTAAGTGTGGTTAATTGGATTGAAGAAGGCGGTAAGATTAGAAGGAACAATATCGAAGATGGCGCCTTCTCCAAAGCAACAATACCCATGGACTGCAACACCCCTTATAGCCAACGCTGCAATGGCCGGTTTCGCAGGACCCTCTCTCGCTGTCGCCGTTTCCAAAGCAGGAGGGATTGGATTCATTGGTGCACTACCAGCAAAGGATACATCACTTCTTGACTCGCAACTCACCACCGCCAAATTGTCACTCGCATCAACCTATCCCGACTTCCAAACCTCAGGCCCAGGGCTCATGCCAATTGGAGTCGGCTACCTACTTTTCGCGTCAAAATTAGACGATGCCGTTGAGATAGTGAAAAAGCATAAACCAGCTGTGGTGTGGTTTGCATGCCCCAAAGTTAATAAGGACTTCGAGACGTGGACGAAAGCAGTTAGAGGCGCAAGTGAGAAGTCAAAAATCTGGATCCAAGTTGCATCTGTCTCTGTGGCACTTGAGGTTGCTAAATCTTGCTCACCCGATATCCTCATTATGCAAGGCTCGGATGCAGGCGGTCATGGGCCATGTCCTGGAGCCGGAATTGTGAGTTTAGTTCCAGAGACAAGAGATGCGTTGAATGAGGCAGGGTTGGGGGAGGTTGGCATTTTTGCGGCAGGAGGAATTGTTGATGGCCGGGGTGCTGCTGCTGCACTGGCGTGTGGTGCTAATGGGGTTGTGATGGGGACGAGGTTTTTGGCGAGTACAGAGGTTGATGTACCTGCTGAGGACTATCGTACTGTGGTGTTGAGTGCAAAAGATGGTGGTGTATCGACGGCGAGAGCCACCGTCTTTGATGAGCTTGCTGGGAAGAGCTTTTGGCCTGGTCAGTATGATGGGAGAGCCGTTGCTGGGGCAAGTTATAGGGATAGTGTTGGGGGGGTTGAAATCCAGGTGATCAGAAAGAGATATGCGGAGGCGGTTAAGGAGAGCCATAAGGGATTTGGAGGGGAAGAAAGAGCGCCAGTTTGGGCAGGGAGTGGTGTTGGACTTGTAAATGAGGTGAAGGGTGCGGGTGAAATTGTGCAGGAAGTCAGAGATACAGCAAAAGTGTGTCTCGAGAAGGCCGCTAAGAGTTACTGTGATGCTTCAAGCATAATGCCGTGACTTGAAAAAAGATGTTGAGAGAAGTAGCAACAGAGCTGAGAAGGGACCAAATGGATCATTTACGCGTAATGGCGAGAACGAAATAATCAAAGGCAGTATGCTCTTACTGCAGCGACAATAGCAAAGAATTCCCAGTAAAATTACCAGACTCGACTGTTTGATGGTATTATTGACCGTAACGATAATGATCAAAGAGTCCTGCGTATCTAAAACATGCTAAGAGTGAAAGTTTATTTCGCAATACATTGTGAGGTCCAATCGCTTCAGTGTAGGAGAAACGGCAATTCGAAGATGATCAAACTCAGATAATAGGTGTCCGACTACGGCATATGAATATTCCTCCAACGTTAAGGGTTGGCATAAAAAGCCTTCATGGCTTGCGTATGACCTGCCTAGATTGGAGTGAGGCAAAACTCAAAAGTGGTAATAAAAATGCGAAAAGTTCCGGACGACTTCTGACTGGCAGTATAGCAAACATGTAGAGAATAACAGAGCAGAGAAATAATACAAATAAAAAAGGAGTCGTATTTCCGGAATTTGCTTAACGGCGAGGGGTGTTTTAGACATTGTGATCGTATACTAACATCCTGTACATATGACCTCGATCAAATGTTTGACTTCAAACACTATCTTCTAGGAACCTGCGAATGACTTTGAGCTCGCTCAGCAGGTGAAAGCCTTGGGCACATGGAAGAACGTTGAAGAAAAAGGCGGTGGACTGGGCAGAAAGTTTGGTTCTAACCCCTATGCAGCCAACAAGAGAACTCCGTTGTTTCAAGACCAGCCTTGAAATTCGTGGCGTCTTCCTTTCCCATCATCAATCCTAATCCCGAATCATCAAGAGCGTTGCGCCCGCGCATTGGGTGATCACACAGTCTCAAAAATTATTGTTTAAACGATTATAGAAGCTCCAGCTTAAATCACGGCACTTTTTGAAGTACTTCTTTCTTCGTAGATCCTGAAGATCGACACCATACTAGTGACTCGAGGATACTTAGGTTGTTGGACCTCTATAAGGATAGCAACGTACTCTTAACAAAAAATTGGGCATGCATTATTCGCAAACTAAAATCTGTTGACACCCGACTATGCCTGCCTCACTGAGGCTCCTCATACATACAGGAAATAAATCCAGTTACAGCTCGTAGCGGGATGTATTCCAATGTACTATGTTGGTCTGCTACGATTTCGCCCTAACCTTTGATCTCACTTCGAATATCAGTTGATCTCGACGAACTAATGGCCCAAGAGATGTTCTCGCGACACCGTTCTTCAGTTTCGAAGCAAGGAATTTTCCTGTGTAGAGAAGCCACTGAACACACATCTCCAAGGATCAGTACCATTCGGAACATTCCCCGTGCATGTGGCACGAATCTTAGTTTATGCCCTCACTACCGGAAGCTCAGGCATGAGGGGTTCCCCCAGGATTTGAAAAGCTACGCTTGGACAGTGGTGGCTATTCGAAAATATCCCACTCGAAAACTCAAATCTACTGGCTCGCGAGCATTAATAGTGGTTGTTCGAAACCATCCTGTCGAAT